>JAAGEH010000032.1:10829400-11066233 GCA_011751065.1 Lasiurus cinereus
GTCCTCTTTGGATTCCTTTTATATGGGGTTCTGTGTGCTTCCTGGACTTGTAAGTCTATTTCTTTTACCAGATGTGGGAAGTTTTCAGTCATTATTTCTTTAAGTAGGTTTTCAGTATCTTGTTCTCTCTCTTCTTCTGGCACCCCCACAATTCTGATGTTGGTACGCTTAAAGCTGTCCTAGAGTCTTCTTACATTATGTTCACATTTTTGGATTCTTTTCTCTTCTTGCTTTTCCAGTTGAATGTTGTCTGCTTCTTTATATTTCAAATTTTTTACTTGATTCTTGCCTTTCTCTAGTCTGCTGTTAGGACTCTGTATAATATTTTTTATTTCAGTTAGTGTATGTTTAATTTCTATTTGGTCCTTTATCATCTTTAGTTGGACCTTTTCCATCTCTAGTTGGCTCTTTTGCATCTCTAGTTGGTCCTTTTTCATCTCCTCTTGGGTCTCACTAAATTTATCCAATTTTTCTAGCATATTCTTGAAAAACCTTATAAGCGTGGTTTTGAACTCTATATCCAGTCATTTTTTTTTCCTCCATTTCTTTTGTTTGTGATCCCTTCCCTTGTCTTGGCATTTTCACTATGCTGGGAGAACTTCTGTGTTGGATTCAGCCTTATGATACCAGACACAAAGCCACAGAAGCCTCTGTTGAGCTTGGGAGGGGTGGAGTCTCAGGGCTTCAGGGACCGCCTTGCCTTCCAGTCAGCCCTACCCTCCACGGTCCCAGAGTCTCACGTGACTGGGTAATGGCTGGAGCGGTCCTTGTGCGCGTGCCCCGCACTGCCTCTAACCGCTGCCTTTCCGGCTCCCCTGCGCACCAGGACCACACGAGTCTAGGTCCCCAGGGTTTCGCCCGAAACAGGGGCCCAGTGGACTCAGAAGTGGCACAGTTCGGAGGGTCTGTCTCGCGCCCACTCACGAAAGCCAGTGGCACAATCAGCAATCTGTCCTCTGCGCAGCACCGTGCACGTGCGAGACCAGACCTGATCTTCTGCGACTCGCCTAAATTTCCATGCACCTCTCTCTTTTCACAGTCCAAACTCCCCCCATATGACTTTCAGCTGGATCTGGGGTTTAGTGTCATAAGATAGAGGGTTCAATGCCGTTGGGAGTCTCCGTCTCCCTCCCACCAGAGAAAGCCAGCCAGGTACTCCGGAACCCGCTCTCTCAGCCACGCGTCTCCGTACCTCGGCTTTTTGCAGCTCCTCTGGGTTTCTGTGAGCCCCCCTCTTTCCTTCTAGCTGTAGAACTTACACTCGGCCAGCTTTCCTGTGGTTCTGGATGATGTCCGTTCTGCCTTTTAGTTGTAGTTTTGAAATTGTTGTGCGAGGCAGCAGTGTAGGTGTTTACCTATGCCGCCATCTTGGATTCTCCCCGATGGCAATATTTTTATTCATATTTTTATCTTTTTATCTTTACCATATGGCATTTAATCACTCACTCTCCCAGGCCCCTCCTGCTTTGTCTTTGCATTTGGTACTGCCCTTTAATTTTTCACATGTTTATATCTGGCCTCTTTATTGGGTTCCCACATTTTAAGTACTCAATAAGTAGCTCCCACAGAATAGTTTTGCTCCAAGCAACCTTACCAAAAAGTGGATGGTAAGATTTTGAGCCCTCATTGATTTGGCTCAGTGGGAAAGAGTGTTGACATGACCAAAAAGAGCACTGGGTTTGATTCCAGTCAAGGGACATGCCCAGGGTTTTGGACTCAATCAGCCAAGCAATGATTCTCTGTCATCATTGATGTTTCTATCTCTCTCTTCCTCCCTCTTCCTCTCTGAAATCAAATAAAAAAATACTTTGAACAGCACAGGGTAGGATCACAAAGTCACAAGAACTGGAATGTACCATTGTTTGGAGAGACCGAGCATTTGCCTGAAGGCCTCACTACTAGCTTTAATTTCTGCTCCCCTACCTCAGTTGTTCCCTGGCACTGAAAGAGTTAGCCAGGTTTGCATATTGGTCTTTGGACATGTCCACCCCCAAACTTAAGACTTACTTAGCCTTTAGAATGAGGAATGGATGATTTACAAATTTCTGTCTCTGCCTCTCTTGTCTTTTTCTGTTTCTCTCTTTTATCTGTGAGTCTATGAATCACTTTCTCTGTGTTCAGTGAGGTTACAAAAAGAAGAAACTTCAGCTTGAAGAATTTCAATCAAACAAGAGTCTGTACTGCCAGGTAGAAATACCAGTCTGTAAAACAGGGCCCTGAAGCGACATGTGGAGTCTCTTTCCAACATGGTCCTCGAAGAAGAGGCAACTTCTCTGCTAGCTGGCATAATTTCTGAATGCTTCCAGCTTCTTGATTCCTCTCTGATTGATTTTAGCATGTATCTCAGAGATAGATCCAGACGAACATTATTCAGAGAAAAAGCAGCAATCCCCTTCCCTGATATTTCTTCAATATACAGATTTTTTAAAAATCTCTAAAACTTTCATAATTCTAAAGGACACTCCGGGAATAAGCCTGGCTGAGCCCACTCTGGCTTTAACCCAGACTTAAAATTTCAAGAATTCTAAGATGGCACCAAGATTCCTGCTCTAGGTGTTTCCACCCTGTGTAGTCCCCTACTTTGAGTGTAAGTGGGGTATGTGAATATGATGGCTAGCCACACCCTGGACTAGGTTACATTGTATTGGCAAAGTGATGGGAAATTTGGTTACATTAAGTAAATTTTTGAAGTAGACTGAAGGGAGGTTTGAAGGCAGCCATTCTCCTGCTGGCTTTGAGAGTCCATGTTGTGGGGAGTCAGTGCTGAGGGTGACATCCCGAAGCTGAGGGTGATCCCCACCAACAACCTGGAAGAGGACCCTGAGCCCAAATGAGATCACAGCCCCTATGGATGCCTGCTTCTCAGTTGAGAGAAAGACCCAGAGCAGAGGGCCAGCTGAGCCATGTCCAGATTCCTAGCCCACAGACAATGTGAGGTAGAAAGTATGTTGTTTTAAGCCATTGTTTGTGGCAATTTGTTACTAAGCTCTAGAAAATGGGTAGAATCCCACTTATTCTTCATCTCAGCTCTTAGCTAGTTGGGAAGAGGAAAGTGCCTGTCAAATAGCCTCAGAAATGAATACCTGAGCAGTGGTTCCCCCAGCATATCTGCTTTTGAATGAGGAAATGTCTTCAGTCTTCTCCCCTTTGTACCATCGCCCTCCTCCCAAATCCCAAACTTGCACAATAAGCCAGCTGTTCTGGACCCTCACAACAATCTTACCACTAGGTCTACTCCTACAGGCCATGCTCTCACTTACAGTCGCATACCCACAGAAAGGCATGGAGAGTAGGACCCCAGTTTTCCCAGCCTGAATGCTATTGTCTTTCAGCTCTGTGGGATTGTAGACATTTTCTAAAGCTTGAGGTAGATATTTGAAAAGTGTGATTCCCATAATTACAAACTACAACCACTGAGGAAACTTGCCTGGAGGGGGTGCCCTGGAAGCAGTGAATGTACAAAATGTAGTTTCTGCTTCTCCTGTGGCCTCACCTGACCTCATTCCTCCTCAGATCAACGGAGTGCATGCATCAGCTAGAAAATTTGCTTTGAAAATGCTTTGCGGCCCCTGAGAATCCTCAAGCCTCTGCTTTCCTTCCTGTGGCATTATCATTAAGAAGGAACCTCTGGGGAGAAACCAAGATGGCAGGCAGCATAGGTGAACACCTAAACTGCTGCCTCACACAACAATTTCAAAACTACAACTAAAAGAACAGACATCATCCAGAACCACAGGAAAGCTGGCTGAGTGGAAATTCTGCAACTAGAAAGAAAGAGAGGGGCTCATGAAGACTCAGAGGAGCTGCAAAAAGCTGAGGTACAGAGACATGCCCTTGGAGAGGATGGGTGCAGAGTGCCTGGCTGGCTTCCTCTAGCAGGAGGGAGAGGGAAACTCATGACTGCACTGAACCCCACTTCCAATTGCACTGAACCCCAGTTCCAGGCAAGACCCATATGGGGGAGTCTGGACTGTTGTGAAAAGGGAGTATTGTAGGGAAACTTAGGGGAACTGTGAAAGACAGAGGTCTTGAGGTATGCACAAAAGTGTGCGCACAAAGGGCTGACTGCTGATTGTGCCACTGGATTTCTCTAGGGAAATGAAGATAGAACCTCCCAACTTCACTGAAATCCAGGTCAGACTGCACTGAACCCCAGGTTCAGGCGAGACTCTAGGGACCTAGACTCATATGGATCTTCAGAGGGCACAGAAACTCAGGGGGGCCATGAAAGGCAGAGGTCTGGAGGCACTCGAGCATGACTGTGCACAGAGAGGGCTGCAGCAATTACTGAGGGACACAGAGACCCAGGGTCTGATGGTAAGCCAAGGCTGTCTGCTCAGCCATGAGACTCTACCACATCCAAGCCTAGCACAGAGGCTTTTGCAATCTTGCAAGTCTTAAGACTGAGTCCAGCACAGAAGTTCTCCCCATATTGACACAGCTGATCCTCACAACCAGTGGGCTTGGAGGTCAATTCCTCCCAGTGATACCAACAATAATCAAGACTTAACTACAACAAGGCTGTATACACAGTCCACAAAGGGGTGCACCAAGAGAGTCCACTTCAGGTAATTGGGGAAGCAGAGTTACTGGGCCATATAGGACAACTAGCACACAAAGCTACTCTACCAATTCAAGGAAGCAGCGAAAATACGGAGACAAAGGAACAGATCACAAACGAAAGAAATGGAGGAAAACAAGTGACTGGATATAGAGTTCAAAACCATGGTTATAAAGTTTTCCAAGAATTTCCTAGAAAAGATGGATAAATTTGACGAGACCCAAGAGAAGATGAAAAAGGACAAACTAGAAATTAAACATACACTGACTGAAATAAATAATATTATACAGAGACCTAACAGCAGACTAGAGAAATGCAAGAATGAAGTCAAAGATTTGAAATACAAAGAAGAAAACACTCAACTGGAAAAGCAAAAAGAAAAAAGAATAAAAAAATGTAAAGATAGTGTAAGGAGCCTCTGGGACAACTTCAAGCATACCAACGTTAGAATTATGGAGTCCCAGAATAAGAGAGAGAGCAAGATACTGAAAACATATTTGAAGAAATAATAACTGAAAACTTCCCCTACCTGGTGAAAGAAATAGACTTACAAGTCCGGGAAGCTCATAGAACCCCCCCCCAAAAAAAAAGGAATCCAAAGAGGACCACACCAAGACACATCATAATTAAAATGCCAAGAGCAAAAGACAAAGAGAGAATATTAAAAGCAGCAAGAGAAAAACAGTTAATTCCTACAAGGGAGCACCCATATGATTGTCAGCTGATTTCTCACCAGAAACTATGCAGGCCAGATGGGAGTGGCAATAAATATTCAAAGTGATGAATAGCAAGAACCTACACCCAAGATTACTCTACCTAACAAAGCTATCATTCAGAATTGAAGGTCAGATAAAGAGCTTCACAGATAAGAAAAAACTAAAGGAGTTCATCAACACCAAACCAGTATTATATGAAATGCTGAAAGGTACTCTTTAAAAAGAGGAAGAAGAAAAAAAAGGTAAAGATAAAAATTATGAACAACAAATATGTATCTATCAACAAGTTAATCTAAAAATCAAGTGAATTAAAAATCTGATGAACAGAATAAACTGGTGAATATAATAGAATCAGGGGCATAGAAAGGGAGTGGACTGACCATTCTCGGGGGGTGGAGGGAAAAGGTTTGAGGGAGGGTGCAGGGAGAGACTGGACAAAAATCATACACTTATGGATAAGGACAATGTGGGAGAGGTATGGACAGAGGGTAGGGTGGGGAGCCGGGTGAAGGGGAGCTATAGGGAGAAAAAAAAGAACAATTGTAATAATCTGAACAATAAAAAGTTATAAAAAAACAAAACAAAAAATAAAACCTTCAACTCTGAAAGAAAAGGGGAAGAGAGGGATCCTCTGAAATAGCCCTATCTCCTGGGATGCTGGGAGCACAGATAGGAGAAAGAGAGTGATTTCTAGTGACCCTTCCTTCACTAGAATCCCTTTAAAAAGCAAATAAAGTAAAGATTGGAAAAGAGGGACATTGTGGGTGGGAATGGGGTAGAAAATGATGTGGCAGCCCTGGGCATGGATTGGGACTGACTTGAGGTGAGTAAGAAAGGAAAGTTGCCAGTACCTGACAAGATCTAAATACCAGTCAGCATTACATCACTGGGTATGGGTAAATTGTGTTTGTTTGTTTGTTTGTTTATTTGTTTTTTGTTTTGTGGTTTTTTTTTTTTAGTGATAAGGAGAAATAATATTCAAATGGTTAGAGTTCAAAATTTGTGGATTCTTTCTGAGAAATGCTGAAAGGAGTTAATGAGGCTATAATTCCTGTAAAGATTAGACTCCAACACTGGCTCAGGCATTATCTGTCCTTAACATGTTTATCTCTGCTGATAACATGGGCTAATCCTGTGTGGGATTTGGGGTTCATTTATACTTATCTTGACTTTTCTCAGGTGTTTATTTTGTTTACTTTTTTTTCCCCCAATGCTGGAACAGGAAATTAACTTTTGTTTCTAGTAGTCTTTCTCTCTGTTGTTACTACAGAAATAGTCTTGGGTATCAATCTGGTCAATAAGAAGCCCAATACCAAGCCCCATGTCCTTGCTTCTTCATAATGACCAGGGAGTTCTGAAAGGAAAACAAGGGTAACACTTCTTCTCTGCTCTTTTCCTACATGATTTCTCCCCAAAATCTTACAATGGACACCTAGCACCTAGATTCTACAATTTCATTTTATAGCACTTGCTTTATGACAGATTGGTCATCTTCATATCCACACACTAACCTTCTTTATTTTTACCCTGCACTGTAAAGAAAATCACACTTATTAGTACACTGTCCCCTAAATATTCAGCATGCATTCCATCAATAAGAGTTCAATACTAGTCTACAGTTTGTTTGTTTTTTTGTCTGCAGTTTTTTAATGAAAAATTTACATGTGATGAAATGCACAAATCTTCCATGTGCATCAACTAGTTTGGAATGTGCATGTGCCCTGCAACCCAAACCACTAGAAGCATAGAGAACTTCACCTTTGTTCCAGAGGTTTACACCATGGTCCTTCCAGTCATTTCATGTCTCTACTCTATCCTAGAAAAAACTCTTTTCTGATATTTTCACCATAGATTAGTGTTTTTCTCCTCTAGAAAGTCACATAAATGGAACAATGCTATTTTTACTCTTTCACGAAAAGCACAATTGCAAGACTCACCCATGTTTTCCTTTCTTTTTATTGCTGAGTTGTATTCTTTTGCATGAATATGCCTCAGCTTGTTTACCCATTTTTTTTTTACTGTTTCCAGTTTGGGACTTTTATTTACATCTATTAAAGGGAAGACCAAGTTGAAATAGTAAAAATTTAAGTCAAAAATAAAATTTACACAGCTGAAACCAGTTTGGCTCAGTGGATAGAGCATCGGCCTGGGGACTAAAAGGTCCCAGGTTCGATTCTGGTCAAGGGCATGTACTTTGGTCACGGGCACATCCCCAGTAGGGAGCGTGCAGGAGGCAGCTGATTGATGTCTCTCTCTCATCGATGTTTCTGGCTTTCTATCCCTTTCCCTTCCTCTCTGTGAAAAATCAATAAAATATATTAAAAAATAAAAATAAATAAATAAAATTTACACAAAAAATGCCAAATATACATACACACGCACGCACGCATGCATGCAAATCTTAATTTTAACCTAGAATTTCATTACTTTCTCTGAAGTGTTTTATTAACAGTATATATTTGTTGATCAATATATAAAATGTAGATTCTATTTGGATAGACAGAATAAGATTATAGGTAATTAGCATGTTATTTCTTATATAAAATAGATATAAAATAGTAGTAAACAATTTATTTTCCCTTAACCAGCCTGACATTAAAAAACAAAACAAAACCAACACACACACACACACACACACACACACACACACACTGTTCAAGACAATTAGGCATGATCATCAATTTCTAAATATTGATGTCCCCCTAGGATATAGAGTACTGGAGGGGTCTGTTCTCCAGTGTAGAAAAATTTCAATGCACCACTTTACAGCTCCTGGCACCAAGTGTTTACTAGCACTTTTCTGGTGACAAGAAGTGTGACAACTTAAAAAGAGTGCCACAGCAGAGGGTCCAGGCTGGATTCAGTGCTGTCACCTGGGACTTCACCTAGGCCTCAGGTCTTATCCTACATTATAAAAGCCTAATATGCTAAGTGTCCAGTCATCTAGTCATCTGTTCAACCAATCAAAGTATAATATGCAAATAATATGCTAAGGTTGCTCAACAGTTCATTATGATGTGCACTGATCACCAGGAGTCAGATGCTCCAACTGGTAAGACAGCTTGCTGCTGGAGTTCAGCAAATTGGGACTGAGCAAGATGGGCCTGACATACCCTAGAGCCCTGCTGCAGTCCCTCCCTGGTTGGTCAACCTCTTGCCTTCTTCCCAACCCTGATTGTGCTTGGGTAGGGTCCCTTGGCCTGGCCTGTGCCCTCTCACAATCCAGGACCCCTTGGGGGATGTTGGAGAGCTGGTTTAAGCCCAATCCCGCAGGCCAGATCAAGGGACCCTACTTGTGCACAAATTCGTGCACTGGGCCTCTAGTCTTAAAACAAAGAGAGTGGAATGGATAATACTGAAGGTTCTTTCTGGTCCTTGCTTTTTCAGATTTTATGGAATTTTAGGTGTTTTTTTCAAGGTCTATTGACTTTAAGGAACAAAAACCATAACAAATAATTTTAAAAAGTATTTAAGTTTTAAAAAGAGCAGAGAGCAAAGAAAGCCAATACAGGCTAAATAAAGCTTAATTTAGAAACTACATCTGACCCTTAAATAAAACTAGTTTGAATTTTGCAAACCCACTTATATGTGTTTTTTGTTGTTTCTTTAATAAATATGCAGTCAGCCTTCTGTATCCCAGGGTTGCACATCCGCATATTAAATCAGCCACAGATCTAAAGCAATATGTATGTTCACAGCTTGTAGCATGGCTATCTGAAAAGACATGGGTAATTCCACCAGATCTGGTAACAAGGATTTCCAGAGTTGAAATTCACCTGGCTTCCACAGGCCCTGGAGTTTGCACAAGCCTTGTCTAGGAGCCCTAAGAGGCAGCCCAGTAACGAGGGAAAGTGTCACCTTCTACTCCTCAGGGAATGAAAGATAGCAGCTATTAAATGCTACAGGCCAGATGAGGCAGTGACAGAAAGAATGAACAGAATTTGTCATTAAAAGCCACAGCTTCTGCCAAGACCGGTTTGGCTCAGTGGATAGAGCGTCGGCCTGCAGACTGAAGGGTCCCGGATTTGATTCCGGTCGGGGGCATGTACCTTGCTTTCGGGCACATCTCCAGTGTGGGGCGTGCAGGAGGTGGCTGATCGATGTCTCTCTCTCTCATCAATGTTTCTGACTTTCTATCCTTCTCCCTTCCTCTCGTTAAAAAGTCAATAAAATATGTTAAAAAAAAAAAAGCCACAGCTTCGGTCTCAGCTTTTGTTCTCTATAACCCCCATACACAGCAGTTTAGTGTTTGGAAAAGCTGGGGTCCACCTTGGGCCCCTCACATGCTGGCTCTTCATCATTAATGACTCTCTTTCCTCTTAACGTTATTTTTCCTGCCACTAGAGCATGCCATCGCAGCAGCAGGAGGACTGAGAGTATGATGGGCAGTAATGGGTTGTTGTGGGAGGTGCCTGGAAACCTAGATGAAGACTGCAGGGTGGATGGAGGACACACAAAAAAGGCCATTCCTGCCAAATGGTCCCCACGCATAAGGTCTTTCTGGGGCCTGGACTCTGCAAGGGGTCCCTGCATGGTGCATGTAAGTTATGCTCATCATGTGCTAATGTTTCTGACTTGGTTGATGGGAAGGAGATTTTTTTCTGAAAGGGAAGCAAGAAGAGAGGTATGACTTAGGATGGTCTTTTTTTTATGTGTGACACAATTTAAGGATAGTTCTAAAAAAAAAAACCTCAATTTGAAGGAACATGGGAAAAACAGGAAGAAGTTACATAAAATACATAATTTTGGGGTACTAAGTTACTGGGTAACTTAATAACACTTTGAAAAATAAATGTAGGGCTCCTCATGTCTCAATTGTTTTTATTTGGCGAGGGTCTTTAGTCTAAGAAGTTCCCTGAAGTGTTCAAATGGTCCATGTTGGAATGTTTTTCTTTCCCAAATTAAAGTGGCTCTATTTTTCCTTTCAAAACTCTTTTTTAATATATATATATATATATATATATATATATATATATATATACACATACATACATACAGTGGTACCTCGAGATACGAGTTAAATTCCTTCTGTAACCCTGCTCGTATATCAAGTTGCTCGTATCTCAAAGCAAATTTCCCCATTGAAATGCCGTTAATCTGTTCCAGCACCCAAAATGCCACCCCAGTTGTTCTTGTTACATGTTTTTGAATAAGAAAAATGTATTTATAAATGACAAATATTGTATAAAAACATAATAAAAGAGAATGTAAAGGAATAAACTGGTTTTATAAAGTGTATTTACCTACTCATTACACTCTTAATGCTATACTTTATCCCTAAACTGAATGTAACTTAATTTAACTAATCTTCACTGAACTTAATTGCTACTGGTCTTTGCATTTTTGGCCGATTTAAAAAAAAAAAAATGTGTCTCTCCAACGAGGTTTGCCTCTTCCTCCCTTTCAGAATGTTTCTGAAATTGGTGAGGCAAGTTTCATTGAATAGCTCCGATGCACAACCAGTAGCAACTTTTTCGGGGTGTTTCTTTTCCACAAAGTGTGACACCCTCTCCCACATTCCTTAAGATCTCCTTTATCTCACTTGTAGAGATCTCCTTCACCTCTGGCTCCTCCTCGAAACCAATTTCTTGGAGAACCTCCCCATGTGGCTGAGACTGCAACTCTTGTAACTCCTCCGTGGTGAGTTCCAGAGAGTGCTTCTCGATGAGCTCATTCACGTCTCTCTCATCCACCTCCAGGCCCATGGATTTTCCCAGAGACACTATCTCCTCCTCCACTGGCACCTCGGGTTTGAATCCTTCGAAGGTCCTTTCGGCTACGACCTCAGGCCACAGCTTTTTCCATGCAGAGGTCAAAGTCCTCGTTGTAACACCCAGCCAGGCCTGATCAATAATTCTGAGGCATATCACGATGTTAAAGTGGTTCTTCCAGAGCTCTCGAAGGGTGAGGTTTGTGTTCTCCGTCACCTCAAAGCAGCGCCGGAACAGGTGCTTGATGTACAGCTTTTTAAAATTAGAAATCACCTCCTGATCCATGGGCTGCAGGATAGGAGTGGTGTTGGGAGGTAGGTAGACAACCTTTATAAACTTGAACTCTTTGAGGAGTTCATCTTCGAGGTTCGGTGGGTGAGCAGGAGCATTGTCAAGGATGAGGAGGACTTGCATGGTTAGGTTGTTTTCCTGTAGATATTTCTTAACAGAAGGGCTGAAAACCAGGTTTACCCACTCCACAAAGAACTGGTCTGGTGACCCATGCCTTCGGGTTTGCCCTCCACATAACTTGCAGTTTATCTTTTAAAATCTTATGTGACTTAAAGACTCTGAGGTTTTCCGAATGGTATACAAGCAGAGGCTTGATCTTGCAGTCGCCACTCGCATTGGCGCACAGTGTGAGAGTTAGCCTATCCTTTATGAGTCTGTGACCTGGCATCGCCTTCTCCTCTGCCATTATATAAGTCCTATTTGGCATCTTCTTCCAGAAAGGCCCTGTCTCGTCACAGTTGAAGACTTGCTGGGGGATATATATATCCTTTGGCTTCTATCAGTTCGGAAAAAGTTTTGAGGTAATCCTCAGCTGCCTTCACATCTGAACTTGCTGCCTCACCATGCCTGACGATGGAGTGAATGCCGGACCTTTTCCTAAAGTTATCAAACCAGCCTCTACTGGCTTTAAATGAGTCTTTCGATGCTTCATCCGTGGAAGTGCTCGGGGTCTGCTCCAGCAAAGCACTGTAAATCGCTCACGCCTTCTCACATATGATGCCCTGTATTAATGTATTTCCTTTAAGCTGCTTCTCTGTCACCCACACCATCAGTAGATTCTCCATCTTTTCATGGAGAGAGCTATGGAGCTTAGAAATTATTGTAACGCCCTTAGCTGGAGTTATACCCTTTATTGACTCCTTCTGTTTAAGCACAGTGCATATCGTTGAAGTACTATGCCTGTATTGCCTCACCAAGTCAGCCACTCGCACACCTTGCTCATATTTTTCTGATTTCACGCTTTAATTCAATAGACATCATCCTCTTCTGAGCACTGACCTTTCCACTCGCTTTCTTCGGATCCATGGTTATAAAAAGAAATGTGATAAAGTATGTAAATGCACAAAAGATGCATGACAAAGAGTTAAACAAGCACACTGACTGAGGCGTGGGAAACTGAGACGCTCGAGTCTTGGTAAACGGGTGGGTCATGTGCAGCTGGGCCGATCCACGCCATTATTTGTATCTCAAATGTTGCTCGTATTTCAAAGCAAAAAATCGCTCGCTCAACAGCTCGTATCTCAAAAATCTCGTATGTTAGGGCACTCGTATGTCGAGGTACCACTGTTATATATATATATATATATATATATATATATATATATGTATTATATATCATATATATCAAGCCCAAAACCAGGCATGTACTCTGACTAGGAATTGAACCTTGAACTCCTGGTTCATAGGTCAACACTCAGTAACACTGGCTGAGTTTAAAATTTTTTGATAGAGTAATCTGCATGAGCTTTCATGACATCCTTATCTTTTTGAATTCTTCAACTCATAAAAGCTTGGTTACACTCCCACCTCTCCACTTCGAAATCTCCTACATGCCAAACATAATAGGCTCTGCTCCACAGATCCAGCTGCCACTACCCCACTTCTTATCTCCTTCCCACAGCTCTTCTTCCTTCATCCCTGAAACATTCCCAGTCCCTGTATTAGTTTCTTATGGCTGCCATAACCAAGTACCACAGTCTGGGTGGCTTCATACAACAGGAATTTATTCCCTCACAGGTCTGGAAGCTAAAAGTCCTAAATCAAGGTGTCAGCAGGCACATGCTCCTCTGAAAAATAGCCTATTTCTTGCCTCTCTCCAGCACCTCCTGGCAATTCCAGGCTTCTTGGCAAATGGGAGCTGCATCACTCCATCTCTGCCTCCATCAGTATGTGGCCTTCTCTGTGTCTTTGTCCAGATCTCCCTTCTCTTTCTCTTATAAAGATATCAATCATTAGACTTGGGCCCACCTTAATCTAGTATGACCTCATCTGAATTTGATTATATTTGTAAAGTTCCTATTCCCAACTAAAGTCACATTCACAGGCACTTAATGTTAGACTGGCTGACTAACTGATCCATGGTACCATCCTTATTTCCCACATGTTTCTTTAATTTCCTATTGAGTATTTCTCTGGACACCTTGTGTATACTCAGCATGTTCAAAACGAATTTGGTTCGTACCTCACTTTGTCTCTCATCTCTCCCATCTTAATATTGCCTTTAATCCCCTATTAAAATGACACATTTTCTTGTATTCTGTATCTCAAGTCATGGCTTCACCATTCAACTCATCTATGAGGTGTAAATTTCAGAGTCATCTTCAAACTGTCCTGTTTTGCTTGTTCTTCATATTCAAATGGTCACCAAGAAATATTTATTCTACCTAGGAATGGCTAACTAAACCTGCTGTTTTTTAGACTTCCAATTTTAGTGAACTCTATTAAAAGACAAGCTTCTAACTGGTCTCCCAGTGGTTCTCAAAGAGTGATCCTTAGATCATTTGCATCAGCCTCAGGAGCTTGTTAGAAATCCAAATCTTTAGGTCCTACGTCAGACTTTCCAAGTCAGGAGCCCTCAAGTGATGGGTGATGCTAAACAAGCTAAAATTTGAGAACAGTTAATTGGAGGATCTGATCCTATTATTTTGCTACATTCAATAGGAGTTTATTCTGTTAGCCTTAAAAAGCTGAGATTACAGAGCACTCAAAAGCCTTTACAATCTGACTCTACTCAGCACTCTACTCTCCTTTCCTCCTGTTTCCCACCATACTTGTGCTCTCCTCCAGAGACTCGCCTTTCCTAAACTATAGTCTTTCTTTCTCTTAAAATGCATCAAATCCCCTCTGGCTATCCCGCCCTTTACTTCTCTAAGCCTTATGAATGCTATTTCTTTAAAATTCAACTCCTATGATACCTTACATCTCCCACTGAGAGTTTCTATGATGCTCTTTTCCATCCACCACCTGAATGTCTCCAGCTTATTTATATGTCTGGGTGATGCAAAGGAAGTGATAATACAGTTAACTCTGCGTTCGTAACTGAGTTATACATGTAACCCACTGCCTCTAGAGCTCATCAGGTTTGGAGTATAAGTAGATTCACATTGAACTTTTCCCCACATTTGGGGGGCTCATGTCCCCTACTTATTGATGCAGGATTCAGCTTCCTGCAGCATCTCCCTCAAATTACTACTAAGTACCTGGGAGGCATTTCACAAGATGGCAAACACAAGCTGCACTGCAGGGGTCAGGTACTCCTTGGGCTCTGTCCCTGTGCCCTGGGCTCAGCAGCTCCCTCTGATGGCCCCACAATTCCAACTGGTTGAGCTTCTTGTACTGATGGCTGCTTTTCTAGGGGCACAGCATTTCTTAACCTTGGCCTTCAGGATGTCAAAGCTAAAGGACAATCGATGGCTCTTCAAAAGTAGCCTGTGAGCATTTATTGTGCTATATACATGAGTGCTTCAGAATTGTGTTCTCCCAAAGTACTCAAAGTACTCTGCTTCAATGTGTTTTGTTGTCTACAAAGTTGTTCTTATGTGGAGAAGCCAACGAAATGATAGAATAAGGAACACTGGGTTCAGTGAAAATCACTTAATATGTCTGAGGATCAGTTTCCTTACATGAAAATAGCTCTTGTGATCATTCACAAATTCAAAGGAAAAAGCATATATGAAAATACTCTATATTGCCTCAAAGACCATTCTGCTTTTTAGGCTGAATGATCTTGAGTGACTTACTGTAAATCCCCAGTGGCCACAGGATAAAGCCTAAGTTCCTCAAACTAGCACACAAGGCCCTTTAGGATCAGGCTTTGCAGCCCTGACCACAGTTGGTTAGAGCGCTGTCCTGTATGCCAAAGTTGTAGGCTCCATCCTGGTCAGGGCACATGTAAGAATCAACCAATGAATGCATAAATAAGTGAACAACAGATCTCTGTTTACCTATCTAATATTTTAAAAAAATAAAGTCTGGCTTTGCTTTTTTTCCCCATCTATGTCCTGCCATTTGAAGCACAAACCACCTGTCTCAAATGGATTCCTCCCTTTCTAGATGCCAAATTTTGCTTGTCTTTTGAGACTGTGACCAGTTTTCATTTTTTAAAAGCCTCCCCTCACTATGCTCTCTGCCATCAAGCTGAAGGTGTGCTGTGCTTTGGCCTCCACAGCCCGCATGGCTGTCTGGCATAGCACTGATCACAATTATGTGACTGTTTATCTTCCTCAAGGGCAGAAAGTAATAAGTCTTTACTTGCAGTACCCATTGTACACCATGGAATTAGTCAGATTAGAGCACCTGCAAATATCCATGGAGGTGTTGATTTCCATAGAATAAATCATTTGAAAATATCCCCAAAAGATTTTTTTTTAATTTGCCAAGTGGTTCAATAAGACTAGAAGTTCAAATTTGTTTTTAAATACTTATACATATATAAAAAAACCCTGAAAACTGTTTTTAAAACAGATTTGCCTCAATCCATTTCATAGCTCAGGTGTGTGCCAGCTGAAGCAGTGATGTGTTCTGAAGTCTTTCACCTTATAAATATGTTCAGAAATTCTCTTAATGGGAAATTTAGAAGAGCAAATTTATAAGTAAAGGTGGAGTAAGATTTTTTGATTCCTTCTCAATGTAGTGGGAGGAAAGTCAGTGAGCCCTATAGTGGGTCCCAGAAAGAAATGTCAACTCACGTTTCCAGGCAACACCCTTTTGCCTGGAAACCATCATGACTGAAACCTTCCAAGGAGGATGACTCTGTGGGTTTGGGTAGAATTATGTTATATCCCTAGAATAGGGTAGCAAAAGTCCCTCTGTTGAGCAAAAGTCACTATGCTGGGATGAAGAACTCTGTTGACACAGACAGAATGTTCCAGCACAGGGATACCTATGTTAGAGTGCTTGTTATGAAGGGGGTGGGGAGTGTCTTCTTTGGCAAGCAGCTCACTTCTTACCCACAACCATAGATAAAGACTACCATGAAAGCCACCTGGTTGTCTAAGGTCCCACATGTCTTGCTTTCCCTACTAATGACCAGTCTGAGGATTTTTTGTGTGAGCTAAGCAGGAAGGTTCCAAGGCCAGCTGGCCAGGGACAGAAGCCTGACTCCCTTGCTGCTGGCTTCCCTGCTGAGGGGACACCAGCTGTTGCCACCTCGTTCATGCCCAGGAGGTATCCAGCATGATTCACCCCACCTATTTGAAGTAGGTGATCTGACCCGTGTCTCACAAGGCTCTCACCGTTTCTTTCACTGATTCCTCTGCCCACAGCTGTGGCCTGAGCAAGGTAAAAACCACAGATTCTGCTGGGATTTCCATAAGAAACTATCCTGGTTCCCTCTGCTATCCTTTCAGTTTCCTAGAAACTATGACTTTTACTATGTTTTACAAACACCAAGCCAACAGCTTGCCAAGGTCAGCGCCTGAGGAATCAGTTGCCACCAGCATCTGTGGGTCTTGGAACAAAAGTGTGGAGGCAGACTGATTTATGCTGGCCTCTGGGCAGGGAGAGGGAGGGGAATGGTTCCTGTGGTTTTAGAACTGAGAGACAAGCTTAGACAAGCATCCTTCTCGAAGAAGACCCTTTTGACTTAGGCACATGAGGACTCTGGTGGCCCTGCTTGCAGGCTTCCTGGGCTGTGTGTTCCTCTCTCCCTATCTGCCCAAATAGTTGTACTTTGTCCTGAGCTGTTCAGCCTACACCTTGTAGACACTGTGGCTTAAGCACTGATTATATTTTCCTTGAAGTTTCAGAGCCTAACTTGTGCTTTTTCCTAATAGACATCCAGGCAGTCACTACATGTATTGTGTGTGCTAATTTTTCTCCTTCAAATTCTCCTCTCTTTCTTTATATTTGCCTTATTTTAGTACTTATTGTAAAATGTACTTTCTTCTGCTTTATGGAATGAAGCTAGTAACTATATTAAATCCTTTGAACAACCTGTAGATTGCTAGAACCCTCTCAGACCTCCTGCAGGAATCTTTCCTAGCCACTCCAATCCCTCTTTGAATGAACGTCCCTGGGCAGGAAGTGGATTGAGATAAAATAAACCTGAACTAGCACGCAGAGAAAAATCTGTGTGCATTGGTCTTCAGTGTTTGTTGCTAAATACAGTATTTTCAAAAATGCTGGAAAACTTCATATGCCTGAGCTTAAAGACACCTGGCCCTGAAATTGTGCATTTTCAGAAAATGCTTGATAAATCCTTCTGTCATCACATAAATTGAAATGTCAGTGCAGTTGCTGCCCCAAACCGTCACTACTGGGGTTATGTGCTCCAATTTCTCTCTAGTTGGAAGACAATAACTTTCCACACACAGGAAAGTCTAAGTGCAGAAACAGTTGTTTGGGTTTCTTAAGTTGGGCCAAGTGAAACCTGACTGCAGCAGGCTCTGTGAAAACAAGACTTGGTCTGAGTGGCAGCTACTGTTGGTCTGGCTTTGATGAAGTGTGAGGAATACGAATTCCACAGGCCACAACAGCTTTGGTGGGAGCCTGCGTGTGAATCCCAGTGTTTGTTTATAATTTTGTGCCCTAGTCTATTTTGATTTCAGCCTGAAAGGTAATCCTGGGCTAAATAACTTCTGCCTTTGACACTGGTAGAACAACCCAGGAACTATTTGGCAAAGGAACTTGGACTTTTTCTCATAGAATTTGGACATGGAGTCAGTGAATCTTGGAAAAACCACTTAGAAAATGTAGGCCTGGTCTATTTGCTCAAATCATTCCCCTTTGCATTTACCTTCGCAGACATTCACTTCCTGCCTCAATCACACATTCAAATAACAAAGTTGTCTTTAAGTCTGAACAAATGTGGATTGTTGCCACTGTGCATAGTTATCTCAATTGTACAAATGGTCCAAGGAAAATAATTGAGGCATATTTGACTGATTTCTCTTACTTCCCAGATTATGATTCATTGGAAAAATGTTCCCTGTGGTTTTTAGAGCATTTTTAAGCAACAGCCATGCTGAAGAGGCCTTAGAGTATGAATATTAGTTTCTAAATGGCACATAATATCTGGACAGAAGTTTTTGTTTGTTTGTTTGTTTGTTTTTTAGATTCAAAATCTCAGCTAGTTCCAGATTCAGGCAGAGCAAAGAATTTTAGCATATTTCACCAACATCCATCCCAGACCTTTGACCTTTATTACAAAACATACTATTAAGCCTTTGCTCCAGTCTCAAAAAGAACTTTCCCCCCTCCCATGAAACGTGGTTTTTTCAGAAAAACTTGGCCAGTGCATCAGGTTTATGTCCAGTTTGTGACAAATATCTCAGATATGAGAATTCAACCTGATTTGTGGTTTCTGTTTCCTGAGAAATTTCAGTGACAGCACTTTGAAACCTCATCAAGCCATTATGCAGAGTAATGAGCCAAACCAAAATTCCTCTTAAGGTTTGATGTTCCATCTCCTGGTGGTTTGAGGCCTGTCTATAATACAATAGGTGCAAACTCCTATAACCCAGGCAACACCCCATGGGATGAAAATATTCAATCCAATCTACAGTGACCCATGGAGCTTTATCACTGTTCTCCATGGATGCAATGTAGTACCTGGGAAGACATATTAACCCATGAAGAGAAAGCCAGAGAACAAACTACATATAATATATAAAAATCCTGGCAATTGGTGGTGGCCAAAAATGTTCTTCCCCAGCCTGAGACTTCATAGAGATCATGACCCTTCTAGGAAAAAAAAAAAGATATATTAGTGTAGGAGATGGTTCTACACACACAGACACACACACACACACACACTTTCTTGAAATGAAGGGAAAGGGTGAATAGTTGGAATCTAGGGGATAATTTTACTAGAGCAGGGCTGTTACCCACTTTTAATGTCAAGTAGTCACACTAGTTCAGAATATTTGAAAGTTCTGTGCAAAGTTGATTTTAACAGTAATATTTTACTACATCTAAAATCTTAGCACCTTACAAAGTTCTTTCCAATTCATCTCTAAGGTATGAAATTATTACAGGCTTCACCTAAGGGGTTAAGGATTTCCATGGTAGAGACAAGTAGACCAATGTTCTGTGGATTTTGTTGTTTATTTTGTGGAACACAGAATTCTATTCTCTGAGGCTTTGTCACTAAAATTTCACCAGTGTGTATCCCACTTGGTATATGGTATGATTTCTGTTTTTTTCCCTTCATTCCCTTACTGATGTGAGCCTAAGGCCATCCTTTCTGAATACTGTTAGCAGATGATGAGTACAAAGGAACTTGGCTGCCATCCAGTCAGTATATTAAAAGGATGATAATTCAAAATGTTGAAAATGAGCACTGTGTGGGATTTTCTGATCCCTGAAGCTTTAATGCATTTGCAATGAAGGGACAAAGATTTGCCTCCCACAGCCCTATGTTTACAGGGTACTCATCTGGTTGTGACTTCACTTGCCAGCCCTGTAAATGCCCAGGGACAGATCAGAGCACAGTCTAGACTAAATCTGTGTCACATGCCCACGATGGGTGGGGACAAATCCCACTGGCAGCTGTTACAGCTCTCATGTAACAACACCAGTGCTGTAGAAGGGCCCACAGGCAGCCTGTATCTCATGTCCTCGTGCCTTGCCCCTCCTTATCCCTCCTTCCTTTAATAGGAGCTCAGGAATGAGGTGGGGGCCAAGAAGAAACCAGAGCCTCCAGTTCCTTTTTTACAAACCACTTTCTACTTTATTGAAAACACAGCAGGCATGAGCAAGGGCATCATGTGTTGCCTACCAATTTCCTAAAAAAAGCAGAAAAAAATCTGCTACAATTGCTTTCAGGTAAATCAAGATTATAATAAATATTTCTCTGTTTTGGATTTATAAAATTATTATTTAAATTTTTCTTTTAATTAAGTTATGTTTTGCCAAAGTACAAATGTATAAATGATCTTTGCAATTAGGTACATAATAAATATTTCTAAAGGGGCCAGCCAAACACTTGCTCTGTTCATAAATAGGCATATGTTATATTTAGTGACATATATACATATATATTTCAATAGTATATATTTACTTGTTAAATTAAGCAGAGCCCAGCTAATGTCCTCACCCCCAGGCCAGATCGCCTGAATACCAAACAGCAGAAAAAGATAAAAAAAGATGGAGAAAATAGCAGAACAGAGGGGTTTATCTTTTTTTGGAAGAGACGTGTAATGTGTAAGTTGAAGACTATGCAAAGCTAGATTTTAGTTTGATATAAACTCCTGGAAGTTTTTCTTTATAAGATATTGTGGTAAGGATGGTACCTCAGATCCAGAAACCCTGTATTCTGTAGAGCAGCCCTTGTCTTCCAATCTCTGGGTCACCTATACTCTAGGGACTTGTGAAAAACTAGTCCCCTTTGCACATTTTTAAGCTGACATCTGAAGTTTTTTTCTTTATAAGTTTATATAGCTGCAAAAGATATCATTTCTGCCAAAACCGGTTTGACTCAGTGGATAGAGCCTCAGCCTTTGGACTGAAAGGTCCCAGGTTTGATTCCAGTCAAGGGCATGTACCTTGGTTGTGGGCACAACCCCAGTAGGGGGTATGCAGGAGGCAGCTGATGTTTCTCTCTCATTGATGTTTCTAGTTCTCTATCCCTCTCCCTTCTTGTCTGTAAAAAATCATTAAAATATATATTAAAAAAAGATATAATTTCTACCATAATTAAAATTTTTACACCTTACCTAATAATAAACAAATATGCTAATTGACTGTACCTTCATGAAGCCCACAGCCAATCAGGAGTGAGTATGCAAATTAACCCAACAAAGACGGTGGTTAATTTGCATACACAGCCTGTGGCAGGGCAGGACACAGGAGTTCTGCCCTGTCCCCAGACACTCTGGGCTTCTGAGCCGTGTAAGAAAGGTGGAAAGGAGGCTGGTCAGAGCAAAAACTGTGCCAGCAGCCAAGGAAAAGAAGGCCCATTCTGGCATGAATCTTTGTTCTTTGGGCTTCTAGTTTTAAAATAAAAAGTTTTCATCACTTTGTAAAACAAATCTAATGGAAGGTAAAGATTATAGTGATTTCATGGTCACTACCATCCATTTGAACAAATTCAATATTCTCTTCTTTAGCTGTTGGAAATTTAGTATCGTTTTTATTTTTTAAATTAAATCTTTATTTTCTGATTATTAATTTTGTTTCTCTTTTTTCCCCTACATAGTTCCCCCCACACCCAGCTCTCAACCCTCCCTCCACCCTTACCTCTCCCCGCATTGACCTCATCCATAGATGTATTTTTGTCCAGTCTCTCCCTGCACCCTCTTACCCCTTTCCCCCTTGAGAATTATCAGTCTACTCCCTTTCTATGCCCCTGATTCTATTATATTCACCAGTTTATTCTGTTCATCAGATTTTTAATTCACTTGATTTTTAGATTCACTTGTTGATAGATATGTTTTTGTTGTTCATAATTTTTTATCTTTTACCTTTTTCTTCTTCCTCTTCTAAAAGAGTACCTTTCAGCATTTCATATAATACTGGTTTGGTGTTGATGAATTCCTTTAGCCTTTTCTTATCTGTGAAGCTCTTTATCTGCCCTTGAATTCTGAATGATAGCTTTGCTGGATAGAGTATTCTTGGTTGTAGGTTCTTACTATTCATCATGTTGAATATTTCTTGTCACTCCCGTCTGGCCTGCATCGTTCCTGTTGAGAAGTCAGCTGACAATCATATAGGGGCTCCCTTGTAAGTAATTAACTGTTTTTTCTCTTGCTGCTTTCAATATTCTCTCTTTGTCTTTTGCTCTTGGTATTTTAATTATGATGTGTCTTGGTGTGGTCCTCTTTGGATTCCTTTTTTTGAGGTTCTGTGTGCTTCCTGGACTTGTAAGTCTATTTCTTTCACCAGGTGGGGGAAGTTTTCAGTCATTATTTCTTCAAATAGGTTTTAATTATCTTGCTCTCTCTCTTCTTCTGGCACCCCACAATTCTGATGTTGGTATGCTTAAAGTTGTCCCAGAGGCTCCTTATATTATCTTCACATTTTTGGATTCTTTTTTCTTCTTGCTTATCCAGTTGAGTGTTTTCTGATTCTTTATATTTCAAATTTTTGACTTTATTCTTGCCTTCCTCTAGTCTGCTGTTAGGTCTCTGTATAACATTTTTTATTTCAGTCAGTGTATGTTTAATTTCTAGTTGGTCCTTTTTCATCTTCTCTTGGGTCTCACTAAATTTATCCACCTTTTCTAAGAAATTCTTGAAAAATCTTATAACTATGGTTTTGAACTCTATATCCAGTCATTTGTTTTCCTCCATTTCTTTTGTTTGTGATTTCTTTCTTTGTCTCTGCATTTTCACTATGCCAGGATAACTTCTGTGTTGGATTCAGCCTTATGATACAAGACTTGCAAAATTGCAAAAGCCTCTCTGTTGAGCTTGGGAGGAGTGGAGTCTCAGGGCTTAACGACCGCCTTGCCTTACAGTCGGCTCTGCCCTATGTGGCCCCTGGGTCTCATGAGTCTCTGGGTAATAGCTGGAGCAGTCCCTGCACGTGTGTGCACAGTGCCTCTAGATCACTGCCTTTCCAACTCCCCTGAGCTCTGGGATTGTATGATTCTGGGTCCCCAGGGTCTCACCCAAAACTTGGGTTTAGTGGAGTTAGAAGTGGTGCACTCTATAGGCTCTGTCCCCCACCCACAAGCCAGCTGCAGAATCAGCAATCCGTCCTCTGCGCACAGAAGTGTGCACGCCCACAGACTTCTGCCCTTTCTTGGCTCCCCCAAATCTCCATGGACTTCTCCCTTCCCACAGTCCAAACTCCCCCATATGAGTTTCAGTCGAACCCGGGGTTCAGTGCCATGGGACAAGGGGTCCAATGCAGTTGAGAGTCTCTGTCTCCCTCCCACCAGAGAAAGCCAGCTGGGTTCTCTGGCACCTGCTCTCTCCACACGCACATCTCCATACCTCAGCTTTTTGCATCTCCTCTGGGTCTCCGTGAGCCCCTCTCTTTACTTCTAGTTGTAGAATTTCCACTCAGCCTGCTTTCCTGTGGTTCTGGATGATGTCCGTTCTGTCTTTTAGTTGTAGTTTTGAAATTGTTGTGCAGGGCAGCAGTTTAGGTGTTCACCTATGCCGCCATCTTGGATCTCTCTCCAGAAATTTAGTATTTTTGAATTGCATTTCCATTCCTCTTCCACAAAAAATTTTGCCCCAAAAGTGTGTATGTTAATGATTGAAAATCTTTCAATGACTTTCCATCATACTTCTCTCCCACAGAATATGAATAACATGAAAATTAAAATTATTTCTCCTTGCCGGGTTCATGATGTGTAGTGGTTGGGCATCAACCAGGAGGTCACCACTCAATTCCCAGTCAGGGCATATGCCTGGGTAGTGGGCTTAATTTCCTGTAAGGGGCATGCAGAAGGCAGCCAATCAATGATTCTCTTTAATCACTGATGCTTCTATCTCTCTCTCCCCCTCTCCCTTCCTCTGCCTGAAATAAATAAAAACATATTTTAAAAAAATTATTTCTTTCAGATTTAGTTATTTTAATATAGTCCATATTTGAGCAAAACAAATCCTATATAATAAAAACCTTATACGCAAATTGACCGCCACTCCAACACACAAGGTGGCTGCCCCCATGTGATAAAAGATGGCGACCCCCATGTGGACACAGGATGGCCTCCACAGCAGGGGAGGGCAGTTGTGGGTGATCAGGCCAGCAGGGGATGGCAGTTGGAGGGTTCAGGCCTTCAGGGGAAGATAGTTGGGGTGGGAGGGGGCCCAGGCCTGCAGGGAGATTGGGCCTACATGGGCAGTCAGATATCTCTTGAGGGGGTCCCAAATTGGAGAGGGTACAGGCTAGGCTGAGGGACAACTCCTGTCCCCATGCACAAATTTCATGCACCAGTCCTCTAATACACTAATTACAAACTAGAGGTCCAGTGCACAAAATTTGTGCATGAGGGGGGTGGTGTCCCTCAGCCCAGCTTGCACCCTCTCCAATTTGGGACCCCTTTAGGGATGTCTGACTGCCCACTGGACATTCCTTTCACAATCTAAGACTGTTGGCTCCCAAGTACCCTCCCCTGAAGTCCTAGCCCCCCCCACTGCCCTCCCCTGCTGACCTGGTCTCCCCCAACTGCCCTCCTCTGCTGGCTTGGTCACCCATAACTTTCCACAACTGCCCTCCCATGGAGACCATTTTTTGGTGGCCATCTTGTGGCTGCCATGTTGTGTCCACATGGGGGCAGCTATATTTGACCATTTGGGCTTGACCATTTTGTGTCTTGGTGTGATGGTCAATTTGCATATATTCTTTTATTAGATAGAATTATGATAAATATAATTATTAAATAGAAAAATTAAAACATTGTTAGAAATATATCTTTAATGAGGTGGTAGGCAATGGAAGGCAGAGAAGGTGCCCTTGCTCGGGGACACCCTCCCAGTGACCAGATGCAGGCACTCCATGTCCCACCTTACAGACTCAGAACACAGCTGAGTGCTGTGCATCTCAGACCCTGGCCACGCACTGGCTTTGACGGTTTACTCAAGTTTCAATATTGTCTTCCTCAATGAATTTCAATTAGCTCCTTCGGAGCAAGGGTCATGTCTTAAACTAAGAAACATAAATTAAATTTAAAATAGTTATTAAATAGTAATTTAAGTATCTTTTCATAATATATGTTCATTGTAGAAAATGTAAGAAATAAGCATATGACAAAAAAGAAGAAAAAGAAGGAAGAAAAAAATCATTTCTAATCCTTCTATCCAGATATAATTATTGTTAGTAATTTGATGTCCCTTTTAAGAGGCTTAAACTGTCCCATTTTGTGCCTTTGGTTTCCCTCACACAGGCCTGGCACTAAGAAGGTGCTATGTCACTGAGGGTTCTTTGTTCAAGCTCTGCTCCAGGCTGCTGATAGGGGCCCTACTCTCTAGCCAACATGGAGAGCAAGGTGCATAGCAGTAGAGCAGTTGCTGGAGCAGAAGTGCTGCTATTACTCTTCCACCCAGGATCCTTTTTATCTTTAGTGTTTAAAGTATTACAGATGTCCCCTTTTTTGCCCATTGAAACCCCCCTCTCAGTCTTTTCCACTCCCGTCCTCTCCCAGGCCTTCAACCTGTGTCCATGGGTTATGCATATGTACATGTAAGTTCTTTGGTTGATCTCTTCTCCCCTCCCCTTTCCTCTGAGAATCCTCTGTTGCATGCTTCTGTGTCTCTGGGTCTATTTTGTTTCCTTTTATTAAGGTTCCTCACTCACCTCCTGTCAGCCTTCCCTTTCTCACAGCCTCCAGGAAAGGACTCATGGAGAAATTTACAAGCACAAAACTTAGTGAAGCTCTAACCTCGAGCTTCTGTCCTGCTGTCCTGGCCAGCTGCTACTGAGACTGGAAATGAAGCATGACTACCTGGGCATGGTTAGGAAGAGAAAAAATATTTGGTTCAAATGAAAAACTTCTAAAAAAATGTCTTGAGACTTTTGGTATGATCCTGCTGAAATTACCATCCTTTGGACTTATTTCTCTCTCTTCCCCACAACATAGCCCTTTCTCTGCTTCTCTGGAGCTAAAACCTTTCTCCTGCTCTCCTCCTTTGTCTGGCCCTCTGATATCACCACTCTCAGGGAAGCAGGATCTTGCTGCTCAGACAGTCCATATTGGGGTCACTGAGCCCTCCAGGCAGGCAGGGCCAGGCAAAGCTCACACTCTCAGAGTTGTGTGGGAATGGCTTATGGGTCACCCACAAGGGGCCCAAACTCTGGTCTTGGGGAGGCCTCTTGTCTTCATCCTTGCAAAAGGGCATCCTCTTTCACTTTGTGCAAAGCAGTTGTCAAGCCAGCCAGCATTGCTTGCCCAACTCATTCCTCTGTCTCAGGAGGCTAACAGGCCAAGTAAGGAAGGGTGTTAAAGGGGAAACCAGTCACAAAAGAGTGAGCACTCTCCAATTGTGACTCACACACTGTCTGGACAGCTTTGAGTCCTTGCTAGAAGCACCCTAGAGACACATCTCAGAAGTATCACATTCAGAGATGGGATTTGGAAACTTGTTCCAACTATATAGTCTACTAGATATTATCAGTGTAAAATGAGCTGCAAATCTGCACAGTTTTCTCTCAGCAAAAACACCAAAAAGTGGGAAGGGAAGTGGTATAAAGGGCAAAGGAGAAGATGATGGTTATCCAGGACTCAATAAAAATATTCACAAATACTTATTGAGCACCTACTATGAAGCACCTTGAGAAATAAAGACCAGGAGTGATGTCAGAGGAATGTGCTTTAGGGCGTAATTTTTCCTCTCCCCTGGACATTTCAGTAAATTAACTATCTATAATTCAAAAAATAAATTTCTACCCAACACAGACCCATGCCTGAGAGACCCACACACTGAAACACATATAGGGGGCCATCTAGGAATAAATGAGGAGAAGGAGAAGGGAGGAAAGTGCAGATGGCCTGCAAACACAGCCCTGCAGCTAGGAGCTCACAGCTTGTGTCAGAAGAGGGAAGAAAGTCAGAGGTAGCAGGCACTTCTCTTGGCCAGGTGGGAGGAAGAGAGAGCTGCTGGGGGATGTGGAGAGAGAGGGCAGTGGGGCGAACAGTGGAAAGCGGCAATAGAGCAAACAGTGTCTGAATTGGCAGGCACCTGACAGAACTCAGGTTCTGCTGTGAGGCTCTCCACTGGTTCCTGCCCCAGCTTCTACTATTAAAGAAGCTAGAAGTAACAAGAATCAAAAGCTTATATTATTTATTTGAGGAAAGGCTATATCAAGTGCACCAATCATTAAGGGCACAATCAGTTTCTGAAACCACCAATTATGATAGGTATTACTATGAAAAAATTATTATGATGGCATGGGCAGTAACAATTACATTGTAAATTTGATCATGTCTAATAAAGCACCAGGTTGACTCAATTCAGCATGGGTTAGTAGACTTATGGTGTACCTACTATGACTGCTCAGGCCCCAAATAAAAGATATAAAGTGCTGATATCCTTATGATTAGTTGAAAATAATCAACAATTTATGGACATAGGTAAAATGGCTGAGCAAGCATTATATTGTAAATCTAAAGACAGAGGTTGAACTTCTGTTTTTACCAAGTGCTGTGGTGTAACACATATTGAATTGCAAATTCAAAGAAGTAGCTTCAATCCTGCCTGGGCTTCTCCCATCTTTTTTTCCTTAAGGTGGGAGAAGGAGATTGAAGCCAGGTGACTAGGGTGTTTAGCTGTTAACTAACATTTCATGCGGGTTGAAGCCCATCAGTCTAGGAAGGGCTTAGCTTGATTAAAGTAATTGACTTGCATTAATTTGAATTGAGATAAAATCTTGCAGTCCCTTTTTGAAGAGTTAAACAAATAATATTTGCTAGGAGCTGTGAAGTCTCCTGATCTGGATTAACCTAAACTCCTAGTCTAGAATTACTATGGCTGGTGCTAGTGGAAGAGTCAAGGTTGGAGATTACAATCATAGATGATAAATGCATTATTTGTTTTATACTTTCAAATTGTCATTTGATATTTATGTTTTTTATTGTCAGGAATATTGTGAGTGATGAATATGTAAAATATAAGTAAAGTAGGGATGTGATGGCTCTAAGTGTTGGTAGTAGAATAGTATTTTTTGTGTGTTATTTCTTCAATAATTAATTATTCATTTTGGTAAAAATCCTGTTAATGGGTATAGACCTTCTAAAGATAATATAATAATTAGTATAAATGTGGTGGTTAGTGGTATCTTATTTCATATGTGAGATAAGGAGGTTGTTATGATTGATGTATTTATTATAAATACTATGAATGTAGTAGTTGTTTATTTAGGATATAAATAAAAAAAGTTTAATAGTGTTATAGTTGAGTTATAAATTAAGATAGAAACTATTTACCCTAAATGGGAAATAGATGAATAAACTATAATTTTACATAATTAGATTTGATTTAATCCTCCTCAGCCTCCAATTGCAACTGATAATAAGGATATAATTAGGAAGAGATTTAGATTAATAATGGGTGAATGAACAGTTGAGTCAGGAGGCACCTGACATAGCTCGGGGTTCTTCTGTGAGGTTCCCCACTGTAGGGCCAAAAGGTTGTGTTTCAGACATAGAAATGGAGCCGCAGAGTCTTGTCACTGCTTAGACTCTCAAGACTCGCCTCCAATTGCCTTAGAGTCAGGTCCAGGAGCATATCAATCTGTAAACTAAGTGCTGTTGCAATATAATTGCTGTTTCTCTGTGACTGATTCCTAGGAGGGGTACTTGAAGTGGACCCCATGAAGGTAGGGGTTGCCATTAGGAGAGAGGGCAAAACAACCCATCCCCAAGCAGCTGTCCAACGGAAGCTGCAGAGGCTCAAATCTGGGAGACCACAGATATAAAAATCTTGGGATTCAGCGCCATCTACTGAATTATAATAGAAAGACTTCTTCAGAGATATCAAAAAGGAGCACAGCAAATACCATGAAGAACCACAGTATTTACGATGGGCAGAAAGAAAAATGAAAAATTCCCAGAAAGTAGACTGGAACATGTGACAAATGACATAGAATTCAAGGTTGCAATTCTGAAAATACAAAACAAGATGGAAGAAAATACTGACAGGCAATTCAGTGCAGTCAGAAAAAAAAAATCAATGAACAAAATGAGTATTTTACCAAGGAAAATGAAATGTTAAAAAAGAACCAATCAGAAATCCTAGAAATAAAGCATGCAATTAAGGAGATTAAGAGATAGTTACTGAGCATAAAAATCAGAACCAGCCAATTAGAGGAAAGAACTCGTGATATTGGAAGATAAGAATCAAGAAATGACACAGATGGAAGAGAGAGACCTGAGAATAAAGAAAAGTGAAAATTTTTATTAAGAATGGCGACAGAATAGACGGATGTGTCCTGAGTCTTGTCCCTAAGCAGACAGAGAGAACACCTGAGGGTGGCACTGGGAGTGTTTGTTGGCGAGTTAAGGAACAGCTATACTCAAGGAGAAAGTGGGGGACTGTTGGACTGGGCTCCCCTGACCCGGAAGCTCCCACTGCTGCTGGGTTTTTCTCCTGGAGCCACCAGCTTGAAGGCGGAGACTGCGCCATCTTGAAGGGGAAAGTGGATGTTATCAGAGGCCTGAAAATCTACAACTGAGGCACCCACCAAATATCTGTGAGCCCCAGAACACCAGTCCCCCGTTGGCACAAACACACAGATTTCGCCTGAAATAAGGTAAGGTCTCTGGTCCCCCACAGAACAGAGAAACACATGCACTGTAGGAACTGGAGGACCAGGGGAAATCTGTACTTAGAGAAATATGTGGCTGGTTGGGCCTGGCATGATCCGTGAATATGGAGAGTTTTACCAAATATTCAAGGAAGAATTAAACCCTATCCTCCTCAAACTATTCCAAAAAATTCAAGAAGAAGGGACACTTCCATGCTTCTTCTATGAAGCCGGTATTACCCTAATCCTAAAACCAAATAAAGATAACACAATGAAAGAGAATTACAGGCCAATATCCCTCATGAATATAGATGCCAAAATCCTTAACAAAATTTTAGCAAATGGGATCCAGCAGTACATCAGAAAGATCATATACCACGACCAAGTAGGATTTATCCCAGGGATTCAAGGATGGTACAATATTCTCAAATCAATAAACATGACACATCATATAAACAAATTGAGAGATAAAAATGACATAGTCATATCAATTGATGCAGAAAAAACATTTGACAAAACCCAATACCCTTTCTTGATAAAAACTCTCAGCAAAGTGGGAATAGAAGGATCATACCTCAACATCAAAAAAGCCATATATGACAAATCCACAGCTAACATCATATTCAATGGGCAAAAACTAAAACCATTTCCCCTAAGAGCAGGAACAAGACAGGGATGCCCACTTTCACCACTCCTCTCTGACATAGTACTAGAAGTTTTATCCATTACAATTAGAAAAGAAGAAGAGATAAAAGGCATCCAAATTAGAAAAGAAGAAGTAAAACTTTCCTTATTTGCAGATGACATGATACTGTATATAAAAAAAACAAAAAGACTCCATCAAAAAACTAATAGACTTAATAAATAAATTCAGCAAGGTAGCAGGATAAATAATTAACTCTAAGAAATCTATGGCATTTCTATACACCAATAGGGAAGTTACAAGAAGAGAGTCTAAAAAAGCAACCCCATTTAACATTGTACCAAAAAAATTAAGATACCTAGGAATAAACTTAACTAAGGAGGTAAAAGACATATATGCGGAAAACTACAAGCCACTGAAAAAAGAGAGAGGAAGATGTAAACAGATGGAAGAGCCTACCATGCTCATGGATTGGGAAAATCAACATCATTAAAATATCCATACTACTCAAAGCAATCTATAGATTCAATGCACTCCTTATTAAAATACCAATGGCATATTTCACAGACCTAGAAAGAATTCTCCAAAGAATCATCTGGAACAAAAAAAGACCCCAAATAGCCAGAGCAATTCTGAGAAAGAAGAATAAAGCAGGTGGGATCTCAGTTCCAGATTTCAAGTTGTATTACAAAGCCATTTTTCTCAAAACAGACTGGTACTGGCAAAAGAACAGACGTATAGACCAATGGAATGGAATAGAGAATCCAGAAATCAACCCAAACCACTATGCTCAATTAATATTTGACAAAGGAGGCATGAACATACAATGGAGTTAAGACAGTCTCTTCAACAAATTATGTTGGGAAAATTGAACAAATACATGCAAAAAAAAAGAAACTAGACCACCAACTTACACCATACACAAAAATAAACTCAAAATTGATACAGGACTTAAACATAAGACAGGAAACCATAAAAATACTAGAAGAATCCACAGGCAGCAAAATCTCAGACATATGCTGAAGGAATTTCTTCACTGATACTGCTCCTAGGGCAATGGAAGCTAAAGAGAAAATAAACAAATGGAACTAGAGTGGTACCTCCAGATATGAGTTTAATTTGTTCCGTAACCTTGAGGCGTGGGAAACTATGAGACCCTCGAGTCGCGGTAAACTAGTGGGTCGTGTGCAGCCGGCCGATCCGCGCGATTACTCGTATCTCAACTGTTGCTCATACTTCAAAGCAAAAATCACTCGCTTGACGGCTCGTATTTCAAAAATCTCGTATGTTAGGGCACTCGTATCTCAAGGTGCCATTATACATTTTTTATTGTAAAAAATCAATAAAATATATTTTAAAAATATAAAAATAAAATAAAAATAAAAAGCTTTTACATAGCAAAATAAACCATCAACAAAATAATAAGAAAGCTCACTGTATGGGAGAACATAATTGCAAATGTTATCATTGATAAAGATTTAATCTCCAACATCTACAGGCAACTTATACAACTTAATAAAAGGAAGATAAATGATCCAGTAAAAATATGGGCAATGGACCTAAATAGAATATTTTCAAAAGAAGACAAAAGGAAGGCCAAGAGACATGAAAACATGCTAAAAGTCACTAATTATCCAAGAGATGCAAATCAAATACAATGCAATACCATCTCACACCTGTCAGAACGGCAATCACCAACAAACAACAAGTGTTGGTGAGGATGCGGAGAAAAAAAAAAAACCCTCATGCACTGCTGGTGGGAATGTAGACTGGTACAGCTGCTATGGATAACAATATGGAGTTTCCTCAAAAAACTAAAAATGGAACTCCCATTTAACCCAGCAATCCCACTCCTCAGAATATATCCCAAGAAACTAGAAACACCAATCAGAAAAGATATATGCACTCCTATGTTCATAGCAGTACAATTTACAATAACTGAGATTTGGTAACAGCGTAGGTGCCCATCAGCAGATGACTGGATCAGAAAACAATGCTACATCTACACAATGGAATACTATGTTGCCATAAAAAAGAAGGAATTCTAACCATTTTCAGCAACCTGGATGGAACTGGAGAGCCTTATGCTAAGTGAAATAAGCCAGTCAATGGAAGAAAAATACCACATGATCTCACTCATTTATGGATAATAAAGAACATTATAAACTGATGAACAAAAAGATATAGAGGCAGTAAAGCATCAAACAGACTGTCAAATTACAGCAGGAAGGTTAGGGAGAGATGATATAGATAAGAGGTCAGCCAAAGGACTTGTATACATGCATATAAGCATAACCAATGGGTGCAAGACACTGGGGGTTTAGGCATGCATTGGAGTGGGGTGAGGGGGAGGGCAATGGGAAGATATGTACACATGTAATACATTAAAAAAACAGAAAAAAAAGTGAAAGATCTCTGTGATACTTAACTGATTTCATCAAGAAAAGCAATATTAGAATTATAGGCATTGCAGAGGAGGAGGAGAGGAAGCATGGAATGGAGAATTTATGGAAACTAATAGTGAATGAGAATTTCCCAAATCTATGGAAAGAACTAGATCCTCAAATCTAAGATGCAAGCAGAACACCTGGTTACCTCAATCCAAAAAGACCCTCTCCAAAGCGCTTGTTATTGAAGCTGTCAAAAAAAGAGAAGGAAGTGACCTACAAAAGAAAACCCATCAGAATTTCATCCGACTTTTCAGCAGAAACTCTACAAGCCAGAAGACAGTGAAACCAAATATTCAAACCTCTGAAAGAAAAGAATTGCCAGCCATGAATAATATATCCTTCAAAATTATTCTTTAAATATGAAGGAAAATTAAAGATGTTCCCATACACATAAAAGCTGAGGTATTATACCATCAGAAAACCTCCATTGCAGAAAATAATCAATGGAGTTATTCTACCTGAAATAAAAACATGGTCACAACACTATTAGTAAGATCATCAAAAACTTACAGCATAAATAGGGATAATTTGTGATAGCAAAAACATACAAGGGAAAGGGGGAAAACTCTGAACTGGCAAAGGAAAATGAAGATTGGATGCACTAAAAAAAAATAAATAACTATAGTATATATGCAACTTTATCTTTCATAAACCTAATGGTAACCACACACTAATCCTGAAACCAGGACACAAAGCTTAAAAAAAAAAAGTAGAAATAAGTATGGAATACCACCAAACAAAAACAACAGACAAGAATACAAAGGAAGAAAAATAATGGGGGCACAGAGCTACCAAAAAACAACAGATAAAATGGCTATAGGAAATCCTTATATATCAATAATTATCCTAAATGTAAATGATCTGAATTCAGCAATAAAGAGGCATAGAGTATCAGAGTGGATCAAAAAACAAACCCAACCATATGCAGCCTACAAGAAGCACATCTAAGCTGCAAAGACAAAGGTAGATTCAAATTAAAATGGTGGAAAATGATTCTTCAAGCAAAAAATATCCACAGAAAATCTGGTGTAGCCATATTAATATCTGACAAAATAGATTTCAAGATAACAAGAGACAAAGATGAACACTTTATTATGACAAAGGAGGTACTACATCAAGAAATCACAACACTTCTTCATATATATATATATCCAACCAGGGAGCACCGGAATATATAACACAACTATTTACAAAACTAAAGGGAGAAATACATAAGAACACAATCATAGTTGGAGGTCTTAATACTTAATTAAAGCCATTGTCAGATCAACCAAACAGAAAATCAATCAAGAAATATCAGCCTTAAATAAAACACTGGACCAAATGAACATAATTAACATTTACACGACATTTTATTCTATAACATCAGATTATACATTCTTCTCCAGCACATAGGATACATTCTCAAAGATAGTCCATATGCCCTGACCAGGCATCGGCCTGAGGACTGAAAGGTCCCAGGTTCGATTCTGGTCAAGGCATATACCTTGGTTGTGGGCACATCCCCAGTAGGAGGTGTTCAGGAGGCAGCTGATCGATGTTTCTAACTGTATCCCTCTCCCTTCCTCTCTGTGAAAAATCAATTATATATATAAAAGATAGACCATTTATTGATGCTTGCTTTGGGTCACAAAGCAAGCATCAATAAATTCAAGAAGATTGAAATTATACCAAGCATATTCTCTGACCATGATGCCTTAAATTAGAAATCAACTTCAAGAAGGAAGTAAAGAGACACACAAATACATGGAGATTAAACATACTACTAAAAAAATGACTGGTCAGAGGAAAAAAATGAGATCAAAAGATATATAGAGACAAATGAGAATGACATTACAACATATCAAAACTTCTGGTATGCATGGAAAGCAATAGTAAGAGGGGAGTTTATATCATTACAGGCCTAGTTCAAGAAACGAGGGCAATCTCAAGTAAACAACCTAACATCACATCTTAAAATACTGTACTAGGGGAAAAAAGAACAAAAGCAAACCAAAATTAGCAAAAAAAAAAAAAAAAAAAAAGGAAATAATAAAAATTAGACCTGAATTAAATAAAATATAGAACAAAAAGATTATACAAAACTTAATAGAACAAAGAACTGGTTCTTTGAAGAGACTAGTAAAACTGACAAACCCCTGGCTATACTCACTAAGAAAAAAAGGAAAAGACCCATGTAAACAGAATCAGAAATTAGAGAGGAGAGGTCACAACAGATATCACAGAAATACAAAGGGTCATACTAGAATATTATAAAAGACTTTATACTATCAACTTCAATAATCTAGAAGAAATGGATAAGTTCCTAGAAATATATAACCTTCCTAAACTAAATCATAATGAATTGGAAAATCTAAATAGACCCATCAGCAGTGAGGAAATTAAAACAACCATCGAAAAACTCCCAAAAAACGAAAGTCAAGGACCAGAATTCACCAGTGAATCCTACCAAGTCAAAAATTTAAATCCTTCTCAAACTCTTCCAAAAAATTGAAGAAGAGGCAATACTTCCTAACACATTCTATGAGGCCAATATAACCCTGATGCCAAAACCTGGCAAAGATAATGCAAAAAAAAAAAAAAAAGTGGAGGAGTGGAAAGAAAGAAAAGAAAACTACAGACTTATATCTCTAATGAATACAGATGTAAAAATCCTAAAATACTAGGAAATTGAATAAACAGTACATCCAAAAAATAATACATCACAATCACATGGAGTTCATTCCAGAGGCACAAGGATGGTTCAACATATGCAAATCAATCAACATAATATACTACATTAACAGAAGAAAGGATAAAACCATGTGATATTATCAAAGATGCAAAAAAGGCATTTGATAAGATACAAAATCCACTTAAAATTAAAACACTTACTAAAATAGGCATAGAAGGAAAGTACCTCAACATAATAAAGGCCTATATGATAAACCCTCAGCTGATATCATACTCAAAGGCAAAAGACTGAAAGCTTTTCCTCTAAGGTCATCAGCAAGACAAGGATGTCCATTCTCATTACTCTTATTCAACATAATTCTGGCCAGAGCAATAAGGCAAGAAAAATAAGTAAAAGGCATCCAAATAGGGAGGGAAGAAGTCAAACTCACTTTACATGGATGACATGATTCTGCATTTAGAAAATCCTAAAGACTCCACCAACAAACTATTAGGAACAATAAACAAATATAGTCAAGTTGTAGGATACAAAATCAATTTGCAAAAATCCATTGCTTTCATGTATACTAACAACAAAATTTCATTAAAAGAAATGAAAAAAAATCATTTGGCAATTGCAATCAAAAGAATAAAATACTTAGGAATAAATTTAACAAAGAATGTGAAAGACCTCTATACTGAAAATTACAAAGCATTATTAAAAAAGATTGAAAAAGACAGAACAAAATGGAAAGATATCCTATGTTCATAGATTGGAAAAATCAACATAGTTAAAATGGCCATATTACCCAAAGCAATATATAGATTTAAAGCAATCCTCATCAAAATCCTAATGTCATTTTTAAAGAAATAGAACAAGAAATCATCTGTATAGTGCCACAAAAGACCCCAAATAGCCAAAGCAACCCTGAGAAAAAAGAACAAAGCTGAAGGTATCATGCTACCTGGCTTCAAATTATACTATAGAGCTATGATAATCAAATCAACATCGTATTGGCAGAGAAACAGACACTCAGATTAATGGATCAGAATAGAGAACCCAGGTATAATTATATGGGCATATAATTTTTTACTACAGAGCCAGAAATACACTATGGAGTAAAGATAGTCTCTTCAATCAATGGTGCTGGGAAACCAGAAAGCCACATGCAAATGAATAAAACTGGATTACAGTTTGTCCCCATGTATAAAAATTAATTCAAAATGGATCTTAGCCCTAAATATAAGACCCAAGAAAATAAGTTACATAAAAGAAAATGAAGGTACCAAAGTTATGGACCTGGGTCATAGAGAACATTTTATGAACTTGACTACAAAGACAAGGGAAGTAAGGCAAAAATGAACAAATGGGACTATATCAAACTAAAAAGCTTCTGAATAGCAAAATAAACTGACAACAAACCAGTCAGATGGAGATGATATTTGCAAACAGTAGCTCCAATAAAGGTTTAACCACTGGTATAACCATTATGGAAAGCAGTCTAGTGATTTTTCAAAAAATTAAGAATAGAGCTACCATATGACCCAGCAATCCCACTCCTGAGTATACACCCAGCAAAGTAGAAATCATGTATTTGCAAAGATATATACACCCATGTGTTCATTGCAGCATTATTTACATTGGCCAAGACATGGAAACAACCAAAGTGCCCCTTGATAGAGGACTGGATAAAGAAGATCTATTACATATACACAGTGGATTACTACCAGACATAAGAAAGGATGAAATATTGCCATTTGCAACAATAGGGATGAACCTTGAGAACATTATGCTTAGTGAATTAAGTCAGTCAGAAAAAGCTAAAAACCATATGATTTCACTCATATGTGGAATATAAAACTGAAATGCATGAACACAAACAGCAGTGTGGTGGTTGACAGCAGGAAGGAGATCCTAACATAAGGTGACAGGAGAAGATTTGACTTTTGGTGGTGGGCATATGGTACAATATACAGATCTTATAATACTAGAGGCCCATTTAATGAAGAGATTAGTGCAATAGGCTTTCCTTCCCTTGGCTTCCAGCAATGGTTTTCCTCCAGCACCCGGGACCCTGGCCTTCAATCCAGCTAGAGTCCGCCACCTTCATCTTTGCTGCATACTCAGGCCAGAGTCTGCCATCTTTGTCTTCACTGCTTCGCTGCAGACTTTAGCCGGAGTCTGCCGTCTTTGTCATTGCTGCAGACTCCAGCTGGAGTCTGCCATCTTCACTGCAGACTGCTGTCTTAGTCTTTGTTGCAGACTCTGGCCAGAGTCTGCCATCTTCGTCTTCACTGCAGCATTCCTCTCCTGTAGATCCCTTCGCCCCACCCTCCCTCTCATAGCAGGTGTCTTGCCCTGCCTGGCCACTACGTGCATGGAGCAGCTGGGCAGTGGCCATCTTTGGCCTTCTAATTTGCATACTCATTCTGATTGGCTGTGGGCATAGCAGAGATATGGTCAATTTACATGTCTGTCTATTATTAGGTAAGATAGAAATTCATACCTGAAACCTACACTATATAATAAAAGGCTAATATGCAAGTAGACCAAATGGCAGAACAACAAGAACAACTGAACAACCAAACAACTGGTCACTATGATATGTGCTGACCATCAGGGAGTGTGTGCAGAACATGGCAGGCATTGACCATGGTGGGATGGTGGAGCAGGTGAACTGGAATGCCAGACCAAGGTGGGATGCCAGTTGCTGCATTCAGGAAAGCCTCTGGTGGTTACTAAAACTTCTTTGCTCCTGCCCTAACCGCTTTGGCTCAGTGAATAGTGCATTGGCCTGTGGACGCAAGGGTTCCAGGTTCGATTCCAGTCAAGGTCATGTACCTTGGTTATGGGCACATCCCCAGTAGGGGCAGTGCAGGAGACTACTAATTGATGTTTCTCTCTCATTGATGTTTCTAACTCTCTATCCCTCTCCATTCCTGTCTGTAAAAAAATCAATAAAAAATATATTTTAAAATTAAATAAATAAAAATTCTTTGCTCCCACATGCTGTGGTCTTGCCTGGTGCTCACACCTGCAGCTGGGGTTGGTCCCAATCACTCAGCACCATCAGGGGTGCAAGCAGTGACTGCTGGCCCTGATAGATCCTGAGGACTTCTCCACCTCCCCCTGCTCTTGAGGGGTGATTGGAGTAGCAGCCGCTGCTCACACCCACTGCTGGCCCTGGCCCCAATCACTCCATGCTGTTAGCAGGTGCCAATGGGGCTGGCACTGTCAGTGCATGGGGGCAGCGACAGCAGGAGTAGGGCTGCCAGCAGACAGAGGAGGAGGGGGGCATGGTGGGAGGAGCCGGGCAGGGGTGTGGAGGATAGGCCAAGAACCACCTCTAGAGGGAATCCAAGATGGCGGCATAGGTAAACACCTACACTGCTGCCTCGCACAACAATTTCAAAACTACAACTAAAAGACAGAACAGACATCATCCAGAACCACAGGAAAGCTGGCCGAGTGTAAGTTCTACAGCTAGAAGGAAAGAGAGGGGCTCACTGAAACCCAGAGGAGCTACAAAAAGCTGAGGTACGGAGACAAGCGCGCAGAGAGAGTGGGTGCCAGGGTACCTGGCTGGCTTTCTCTGGCGGGAGGGAAACGGAGACTCCCAACGGCATTGAACCCCTTATCTTACGACGCTAAACCCCAGATCCAGCCGAAACTCATACGGGGGAGTTTGGACTGTGAAAAGGGCGAGGTGCACAGAAATTTAGGGGAGTCGCAAAAGATCAAGTCTGGTCGCGCACGCGCACGGTACTGCACAGAGGACAGATTGCTGATTGTACCGCTCGCTTTCGCGAGTGGGCGGGAGACAGACCCTCCCAACTGTGCCACTTCTGAGTCCACTGGGCCCCTGTTTCAGGCGAAACCCTGGGATCTAGACTCGTGTGGTCCTGGTGTGCAGGGAAGCTGGAAAGGCAGCGGTTAGAGGCACTGCGGGCGCGCACAAGGACCGCTCCAGCCATTACCCAGTCACGTAAGACTCAGAGGCCGTGGAGGGCGGGGCCGACTGGAAGGCAAGGTGGTCCCTTAAGCCCTGAGACTCCACCCCTCCCAAGCTCAACAGAGGCTTTTGCGGCTTTGCGTCTGGTATCATAAAGCTGAATTCAACACAGAAGTTTCCCCGGCATAGTGAAAATGCTGAGACAAGGGAAGGGATTACAAACAAAAGAAATGGAGGAAAAAAAACGACTGGATATAGAGTTCAAAACCACACTTATAAGGTTTTTCAAGAATATGCTAGAAAAGATGGATAAATTTAGTGAGACCCAAGAGGAGATGAAAAAGGACCAACTAGAGATGCAAAAGAGCCAACTAGAGATGGAAAAGGTCCTACTAAAGATGATAAAGGACCAAATAGAAATTAAACATACACTGACTGAAATAAAAAATATTATACGGAGTCCTAACAGCAGACTAGAGAAAGGCAAGAATCAAGTAAAAAATTTGAAATATAAAGAAGCAGACAACATTCAACTGGAAAAGCAAGAAGAGAAAAGAATCCAAAAATGTGAACATAATGTAAGCAGACTCTGGGACAGTTTCAAGCGTACCAACATCAGAATTGTGGGGGTGCCAGAAGAAGAGAGAGAGCAAGATACTGAAAACCTATTTAAAGAAATAATGACTGAAAACTTCCTACATCTGGTGAAAGAAATAGACTTACACGTCCAGGAAGCACACAGAACCCCATATAAAAGGAATCCAAAGAGGACCACACCAAGACACATCATAATTAAAATACCAAGAGCAAAAGACGAAGAGAGAATATTAAAAGCAGCAAGAGAAAAACAGTTTATTACCTACAAGGGAGCAGACTGTCAGCTGATTTCTCAACAGAAACAATGCAGGCCAGATGGGAGTGGCAAGAAATATTCAACGTGATGAATAGCAAGAACCTACAACCAAGAATAATCTATCCAGCAAAGCTAACATTCAGAATTGAAGGGCAGATAAAGAGCTTCACAGAGAAGAAAAAGCTAAAGGAGTTCATCAACTCCAAACCAGTATTATATGAAATGCTGAAAGGTACTCTTTTGGAAGAGGAAGAAGAAAAAGGTAAAAGCCAAAAAATTATGAACAACAAATACATATCTATCAACAAGTGAATCTAAAAATTAAGTGAATTAAAAATTTGATCAACAGAATAAACTGGTGAATATAATAGAATCAGGAGCACAGAAAGGGAGTGGACTGATCATTCTCAGGGGGAAAGGGGTTAGGGGTGTACAGGGAGAGACTGGACAAAAAGCTTACACCTATGGATGAGATCAATGGGAGGGAGCTAAGGGCAGAGGGAGGGGTGGGATCTGGGTGTAGGGGTGCTATGGAGGGGAAAAAAGAGAAACAAATGTAATAATCTGAATAATAAAGATTTAATTTAAAAAAAGAAAATAAAAACCAATTGATTCATAGCCAAAAAAAAAAAATGTTGCCATCATAACTAGCTAGTTTAATAATGTTAATAATAAGAAGAAGGCAAAGGAAGGCCAAACATGATAAGCAAGGTTATCTGGCAGCTTCACCAGAAAGCAGCAACTTTACATTCCCTAGGGAACTACTAGTACATTGCCTACAAATCACTGGGGAAGGGAAAGATAGGTACATGTGCAGTGAAATCAGAATGACATAGGTGAGGTACTTGTCTGTCAGTCTAAACTGGGAAATTATATTGGCTAGAGGTCTGAAAGCACATGAAGCCTGAAGGTTTAATTGGTTAAATGCTTAATTAAAAATCCCCAGAGACAAAGGAATTTTTTCTCTCTCTTGCTGCTTGTGCTCCTATTTCTAGCTTTCTCTTGACTCACTCTAGCCTCACATGTAGCCCTAGAAACCTCATTGCCCATGGCCATGCCACACAAGCAATAAACTGCAGCTGGGAACATAAGCTAAGCTGGCCAGATGTTGAACTGGACAGTGCTTTTTAATATGGAGTGAAATCTCTGGGCAGTGGCTTTGATCTTAGCCCTGCTGAAGACAAACTAAAACTTTTTCCTGGTGGAATGGAGGAAGATGGGAGCTTGGAGGGCAACTCCCCAAATGTCACATTATTATATAGCTTTCCATGATACCTTATCCTCCTGTGGGGCCTCAAGAAATTCTTATTTCTGCAGCACCTCAAAAGCCCCGCTTCCACCAGCAACAGGTGAGGATATAGAGAACATCCCACCAATAACAAAATGACAATAAATACATACCTATCAACAATTGAATCTAAAAAACAAATGAACAAGCAGAACAGAAACGGATTCATAGTTACAGAGAACATGTTGAAGTTTCCACATGGGAGGGAGTTTGGGTGAAAAAAGTAAAGGTATTGAAAAATACAAATCAATAAAGAATAGTGATAGGGATGTAAAGTTCAGCAATAATATTCTGACAGTTATTAATATTCTAATAACAGATGAATATGAGATTCATTGGAATGATCACTTAGTAGGTGATATAATGTCTAATCACTAAAATATAACCTGAATCCTCTATAATAAAAGGCTAATATGCAAATTGTCCCTTCCACCAGAAGTTTGACCAGGGGGTGGGGCCACTGGCCAACTGTCCTCACCACAATCAGAGCTGGGTAGCTGGACCCCACCCATGCATGAATTTATGCACCAGGCCTCTAGTCTAATATAATATTGTATACCAACTTTAATTGAAAAGCAAAAGCTAAATAAATAAAATTTTGTTGTATAAGTGGCGTTCCATTAAAAAAAATATGTAGCCCAGCTGGTGTGGCTCAGTGGTTGAGTATCAATCTATCCTATGAACCAGAAGGTCAGAGTTAAATTCCCAGTCAGGGCAAATGCTGGAGTTGTGGGCTTAATCCCAGTGCAGGAGGCAGCCAATCAATGATTCTCTCTCATCATTGATTTGTCTATCTCTCACTCTCCATTCCTCTGTGAAATAAATAAAAATATATTTCAAAAACTAAATAAGTAAAAAATAAAATAATAAGAAAACCTTAAGTTGAATAATAAAGGGTTATAAGAGTAAAAAGACTATTACAGAGTTCAAAATAAGCAGCAATAGCCTCCTCTGGGGGGCTAGTCAGGATGATTTGATTAAAAAATTTAGCATGGATTCAGTCCAAACTATTTTTTTTTTCCTTACTACCCTCCATTCCCCTCCTACAGGTCTTCTGGATAAATAAAAGTAAAGGTGTTTTTTTTAGCATATTTCTAAGAATAGTTGCCAATTGGGAGCCCAACCTAAACTGGCTTCCAATGAACAATAAGTAAGAGCTAAGTGGTAGCTAGTTCTTTAAAGAAATAATTTTGTTTACTTTATGTGGTATTTTAGTTTCAGCAGGAGATATGCAAAGTCACAGATTATTACTTTTCTTTTCAATAATGACTTCTTTGTAAATAGAATAAAAATGCTTAATTATCCTCTACTTAATGGAAGCTGATCATGAATCGGCAATGTTATTGACCTAACCTGAGGAAACTGAGAAGTCATTCAAAAAGTATCTATTGAATCTTTGCTTAGAAAAATGCAGACCCTAGACTTGTATTCCCAAAATTTTAATTATTGTCAGAGAGAAATATAACAGGTAGTTAGAATATAGTGTTTTGGTTATCTATTGCTGTGTAAAAAAACCTATAATTCTGTTTCATTTTATTTTGTTTTAATATATTTTTATTGATTACAGAGAAGAATGGAGAGGTAGAGAGAGAGAGAGATAGGAACATAAATGATGAGAATCATTGATCAGCTGTCTCCTGCATGTTCCCTATTGGGAACTGAGCCCACAACCTGAACATGTGCCCTGACCAGGAATCAAACTGTAACCTCCTGGTTCATAGGTCAACACTCAACCACAGGCCAGCTGGGCAAAATTTTGGGTTTTAAAATACAATAACTGTTTCTCACAATATTATGGTAGCCTGAGATCAGCTGGGAGTTCCACTTTCTGATGCTATAGCAGCTGCAATTAGGTAGGGACGGCCTGGGGCTGGGAGGTCCAACATGGCCGCTCATCTCTCCTCAATATGGTGGCCTCACCTGGGCTTCTTGAGATAGAGTTCTAGTCCCAGTGTGCAAGTCCTATCAATTATTTACTTGTAAACTTTGATTCATGTCCCACAGTCAAGCAAGTCACATGACCAAGCACACAATGGGGAGGGAACACAAAAGTTTATGAAAATCAGGAGATGTGGTTCCTTTGGAGGTCACCAACAGAACAATCATCCAAACAATAAGATAAATACTACTAGGATCAGTACAAAAGGAACACATGGAAGAAACACCTGACCCAGATTTAAAGATCAAGGGTGACTTCCTTGAGATATGAAGAATGGAAAGACATGAAAGGGACATTTATACTGTTTACCTGTTGAGCAACCTTATACAACTTGTAGAATGCCTTGTAAGATTTGTACTAAGGAGGAGAAACAAGATGGTAGTGTAGGTAAGTACTGGTACTCACTTCTTCCCACAACCACATCAAAATTACAACTAAAATACAGAACAACCATGATTCAGCACCACTTGAAATCTGACTAAATGGAAGTCCTACAACTAGAGAAGTAAAGAAGAAACCACACTGAGACAGGTAAGAGAGGTGCAAGTGCTGAATGGGCTGGTATAGTATTTTTTTAATTGGGAGGGATATCACAGCTGCAGGGGCCTCTCATGAGGAGCAAGAGGTCCAGCCCCACACCACACCCCTAGATCAGGGTTCCAGAGCTGGGAAGAGAAGTTCCTGTAAAAACTAGGTGGGATTGTGGCTGAATGACATGGAAGCTGCTGGAGATGCAGGCAGTTCCTCTTAAAGGATCAGTGCAAGAAGTTACAAAGTTCTGCTCCCTCTGATTTCCTGCACTGGGACAGCTGTGTTGGGGGATCCAGGGACATACTTGGAGGAACTGGATTGTCTGGTATCACAGCAAGTATCCTGGGATGGCTTTCTACGAGACAGAGGTGCTTACAGGGCTCATTGTTCCTATGCTGAGACTTCTTCCATTGCAGAGCTGATCAGCAGCCATATCTAAATTTTCATCAGCCTAGTTCATACTGTTCACTCTGCCCTGGTGATTCCCTGTTTTCACTCCATCCTATTTGCAGCCCCATCTAAGCTGTTTGCAGGAGCCTTTCCGTATGAATGTCCTGTCCTGTCTCAGGCTTTAGACTTTCCTAAAATCTCTCAAACAAGTAGTAGCTAGCATCAGCAAGATCCGGAACTAGCAGCAGTCTGCCTTGCTTCACAGCTTGACCTCATCTGGTCATTCCAAACCCAACACAAGTAGCAGCCATCTTCAGATTTCCCTGTAATTCCTGACAGGTGGCCCTAGGCAGTATATGACTTTGTACCTTCTGGCAGGTCCCAGAGCCAGTGGACCTGGTGGACAGCATCAGTCCATACCACATTACAACTCTACACATCCATGAGCAACACACTCAAGGGACAAACTGAGTGAACACCAAAGACCCACTGAAGCAAGTCCTGCTACAGAGGGGTGTCTCCTGCACAGCAGCTCTTCCACTATAGTCACAGTTGGTCCTTATAGTCAATTAGCCTGGAGGTCTATTCCTCCCAGTGATGTCAACAGTAGTCAAAGCTCAACTAAAACAGTGCACATAGCCCAAAATATTGTTCATATTTTTATCCTCCTTCTTCTCCTCTTCCTCCTCCTTTTCTTCACCCTCCTCCTTTTCTTCTCCCTCTTCCTCGTTTTCTTCTCCCTCTTTCTCCTCCTCCTCCTCCTCCTCCTCCTCCTCCTCCTCCTCCTCCTCCTCCTCCTCCTTCTTCTTCTTCTTCTTCTTCTTCTTCTTCTTCTTCTTCTTCTTCTTCTTCTTCTTCTTCTTACCTAGAGTGCTCAGCTCAGGTGAGTGGGGAGGCAGAGCCACTGAGCCCTACAGGACACTTACTATACAAGACCACTCTACCAATTCCAGGAGACATAGAAGCTCTACCTAATATATAGAAACAAACACATGGAAGCAGCCAAGATACAGAGACAAAGAAACATGTCATAAGTAGAAGAACAGAAGAAATCTTCAGAAAAAGAATTAAATGAAATGGAAGCAAGAAAACTACTAGATGTAGAGTTCAAAACAATGGTTATAATGACGCTTAAGGATCTTAATGATAGTTTCAAGAGACTTAGTGAGACTTTCAAGAATCTTAGTGAGAATTTCAAAAACATGAAAAAGGACCAGTCAGAAAATAAGTATACACTAACTGAAGTAAAGAATAATTTACCAGGATTCAAAAGTACAGAGGAGGAATCCGAGAACCAAGTCAATGATTTGCAATATGAGGAAGCAAAAAACACCCAATCAGAAGACCAAAAAGAAAAATGAAGATAGTGAAAGAAACCTTTGGGACAACTTCAAGCATACCAACATTCACATTATGGGAGTGCCAGAAGGAGAAGAGAGAGAGCAAGGTATTTGAAACTTATTTGAAGAAAAATTACAGAAAACATCCCCTAACTGGTGAAAAATAGAATCACACGTCCAGGAAGTGCAGAGAAGCCCACACAAAGACATATCATAATTAAAATCCCAAAGGTTAAAGACAAAGAGGGAATCTTAAAAGTAGCAAGAGAAAAGCAGTTATTTATCTACAAAGGAGCATCCATATGACTGTCAGCTGATTTCTCAGAAGAAACTTTACAGGCGAGAAGGGAATGGCAATAAATATTCAAAGTATAAATAGCAAGAACCTACAAGCAAGATTATTTTACCCAGCAAAGACACCATTTAGAATTGCAGGTCAGATAAGGAGCTTCACAGAAAGTAAAAGCTAAAGGACTTCATCAGTACCAAGCCAGTATTACATGAAACGTTGAAGGGTATTTTTTATGAAGAGGAAGAAGAAGAGTATAGTAGTAATAGTAGTAGTAGTAGAAGAAATATGAATAATAAAATGGAAATGAATCCATATCTATCAACAATTGAATATAAAAATCAAAATAAGTGAACAAGGAATCTAATGAACAAAATAAACTGATGAATAAAATACAACCAGCTGCATGGAAACATGGAACAGACAGATGACTCTCAGAGGGAAGGGGGGAGAGAGGGCTGGAAGAGATTAACTAAAGAACTTATAAGCATATATGCATTACTCATAAACACAGACAATAGGGTGCTGAAGGCGTGGGGTGGGGCAGGAACTGGGTGGAGGGGGGCAATGGGGAACAGCTGTAATACTCTCAAAAATAAAGGTGTGGTTTTTTTTAAGATTTGTATTAGGTACACTATGAAAATAAAATCATTCATTTTTCTAATTTGCAAGAATTAATTAATTAGAAGAGAGAGCTGGGAACACACTTTTGACATGGTCATAGCTACAAGCAGGACTGGTTGATTAGATTAACATCATTGATCTCCTACTTGATCCTGTTCAGGTTTCCAACAATACTGTCCCTAATTTTTGATTCTCTGTGTCTACATTTCTCACTCTTGCTTTCAACTAGATATCAGTGGATTTCTTCAAACTAGCAATATCTGTGTATTGATGATTAAGCTTTAACTATTATAAGATTATAATTTACCAATTTATTGAATGATTTTTTGGGGGAATTCTAAAAAAAATGTAAATTTCCCAAGAATATGTGAGAAGAAATTCTTGCACAGAAAAATACTACTATTGTGGCTTAAACAAAGAGGATAAAGGGGAGAGATAATCAAAATAAGGTAGGAGACATAGACATCATCAAAAAAGGAAGGGTCTCATAAGCCATTTTCAGTTAGAGCTTTATTCTAAGATAGATATGAAATCACTGAAATTTTTATAAAGAGGAATGACATGACTAGATTTGCATGTAACACCTTCAATGATTAAATGTATTGGAGGCAAGAAATTTACTATAAAGCTAATGAAACCCAAGAGGGAGATAATGGTGGTCTGAACTTGGATAGCTGCCATGGTGATGGGCATAAGTGGACAACTTTGAGGGAAACTTGCAAAGAATATTTGACAACATTTTGTGATTGATTGGACATAGGACACAGGGGATTGGGTAAATTTTTTGTAGCCAGACTTTGGTTTCATGTCCAATGACCTGCCTTAAAAGATACCCCAGTTCCTAAATGCTGAAAGAAAGCAGAGATAAACACCATTTATTCTTGTAGTTTCTCCCCAAGTTATTTTGATTGTGGACTCTCTTCCTCCTTTCTTATGCAGTATCTGTCTTAAAGTTGGAGTTTCAAAAAGGTTGTCTTTAAAAAGTGTGATTTCCTACTATACTCAAGTATCTCCCAGAGACAACTTTGTTCCATCATGTCTATTTTAGGTTTTAGAAAAGTACTTTATCTCATTCTCCCAGCAAAACCAAGCCAAGACAAACCCAGAATGGAATTTCAAGATGAAGAAAAGCAATAAAAAGATGTATTGCCATAGGACCACTGTTAGTCTATATGATAAGTTTCTGCTTCTGAAAAAAGGACTGATTCTGCTTGGGTGATGAAGCCCCAAGTGGTTTGGTTTCTGGGGCTTATATTTGAGGACTCATTTGATGGGAACTCATTTGGTGTCAGTAAAAAACATATTCTGGATCTCTACCCTCTATCAGGAGATAGTTCTCCATAGTCCCTCGCATTTCTGTACCTTTTGCCAGCACAGGCATAACCTTTTCAAGGATTCTTATTTAGCAAATAGCCTGGACATTAGAAATAGTATCACTTTCTAGAGAAAAGAGTAGTTTGTTTACAGTGTAAAACAGATGACTCCCTCCAAGGCCAAGGTCAGGTTTGCTTGTATCACATTAAAAACAGTTGAGGTTCCCTAAGCTCAGGATTCCTCAGCTTCAGTATCAACCCCCTACATATGCAGAATACATCTGAACATCTCTTTTTGGTTGGAGGAGCAAGGGGGACTGATGCATAAGCATGAAACTCATGCCGTTTCCTGTGCTGTAAAGTCCTTTGTCTGTGACCCAGGAGTCTTGTGTCTTCTGCCAGCATTCAGTAAACCGTGGTAGGCCAATTTGTTAGCTTGTAAGTAGAGCAAAATTTCAGATCCTTGAGCATTCTGAAGCTTTCATAGATCTTACATTCTAATGAAAAAAGAAAAAAATTTAGCATAAAAAAGCAAAGTAATTGTAAATTGTCAAAATGTCTAGAAACTAATTAGGGTTAAAATAGAGAGTATAGGGCTCAGCAAGGGGTAGAGATAGGGTAGAGAGGGAACAGCTCTCAGAAGTGATACCATCTAAACCAAGTAGTGGCACCACTTTTTTTTTATGTGTTATCTCTTTTATTTATTTATTTTTAATTAAATCTTTATGATTCAGATTATTACATTTGTTTCTCTTTTTTCCCCTCCATAGATCCCCTCCACCCTGCTCCCACCCCTCCCTTTACCCTTACCTCCCTCCAGTTGAACTCATCCATAGGTACATGATTTTTGTCCAGACTCTCCCTGAGAATTATCATTCCACTCCCTTTCTGTGCTCCTGATTCTACTATATTCACCAGATTATCTGTTAATTAGATTTTTAATTCACTTAATTTTTAGATTCACTTGTTGATAGATATGTATTTATTGTTCATAATTTTTTATCTTTTACATTTTTCTTCTTCCTCTTCTAAAAGAGTACCTTTCAGCATTTCATATAATACTGGTTTGGAGTTGATGAACTCCTTTAGCTTTTTCTTATCTGTGAAGCTCTTTATCTGCCCTTCAATTCTGAATGATAGCTTTGCTAGATAGAGTATTCTTGGTTGTAGGGATTTTGCTATTCATCACGTTGAATATTTCTTGCCACTCCCGTCTGGCCTGCATCGTTTCTGTTGAGAAATCAGCTGACATTCATATGGGTGCTCCCTTGTAGGTAATAAACTGTTTTTCTCTTGCTGCTTTTAATATTCTCTCTTTGTCTTTTGCTCTTGGTATTTTAATTATGATGTGTCTTGGTGTAGTCCTCTTTGGATTCCTTTTATATGGGGTTCTGTGTGCTTCCTGGACTTGTAAGTCTATTTCTTTTACCAAATGTGGGAAGTTTTCAGTCATTATTTCTTTAAGTAGGTTTTCAGTATATTGCTCTCTCTCTTCTCCTGGCACCCCACAATTCTGATGTTGGTACACTTGAAACTGTCCCAGAGGCTCCTTACATTATCTTCACATTTTTGGATTCTTTTTTCTTTTTGCTTTTCCAGTTGAGTGTTTTCTGATTCTTTATATTTCAAATTTTTGACTTGATTCTTGTCTTCCTCTAGTCTGCTGTTAGGTCTCTATATAATATTTTTTATTTCAGTCAGTGTATGTTTAATTTCTAGTTGGTTCTTTTTCATCTCCTCTTGGGTCTTGCTAACTTTATCCATCTTTTCTAGGATATTCTTGAAGAACCTTATAAGTGTGGTTTTGAACTCTATATCCAGTCATTTGTTTTCCTCCATTTCTTTTGTTTGTGATCTCTTCCCTTGTCTCGGCATTTTCACTATGCTGGGAGAACTTCTGTGTTGGATTCAGCCTTATGATACTAGACTTGCAAAATTGCAAAAGCCTCTCTGTTGAGCTTGGGATGGGTGGAGTCTCAGGGCTTAACAGACTGCCTTGCCTTCTAGTTGGCTTGCCCTTCATGGCACCAGAGTTTCATGTGACTGGGTAATGGCTGGAATGGTCTCTGTGTGCACATGTGCTCTCACAGTGCCTCTAGACTGCTTGCCTTTCTGGCTCCCCTGCGCTCCAGGACCATATGAATCTGGGTCCCCAAGACTTCGCCCGCATCTGGGGTTTAGTGGAGTTAGAAGTGACGCAGTTGGGATGCTTTGTCTCCTGGCCTCTTGTGAAAGCCAGTGGCACAATCAGCAGTCGGTCTTCTGCGCACAGTGCTGTGCGTGTCTCCCCCAAATTTCCATGCACTTCTCCCTTTTCACAGTCCAAACTCACCCAGCATGAGTTTCGGCTGGACCTGAGGTTTAGTGTTGTAGGATAAGAGGTTCAATGCTGTTAGGAGTCTCTGTTTCCCTCCTGCCAGAGAAAGCCAGCCAGGTATTCTGGCACCTGCTCTCTCCATGTGCGTGTCTCTGTACCTCAGCTTTTTGCAGCTGCTCTGGGTCTCTGTGAGCCCCTCTCCTTCCTTCTAGTTGTAGAATTTCCACTCATCCAGCTTTCCTGTGGTTCTGGATGATGTCCATTCTGTCTTTTAATTGTAGTTTTAAAATTGTTGTGCGAGGCTGTAGTATAGGTGTTTACCTATGCCGCCATCTTGGTTACCTCCCCTAAACCAAGTAGTGGTACCCCTTTAAGTGCCTAGAGGAGAAGTTAGGCAGAGCTACCATGTGAGAGGGAATCTGAAGCACTCTAAACAGAAGGAATTACACACACATTCTAAGGTGTACATGAGGAATAGAAAAAAGACCACTGCAGCTTTAGAAAGGCAAGCCAAAATGAACTCTGGCCTGAGATGAGGTCGGGGAGTAAGCGCAACAAGATAATGCACAATCCTATGTTGTGAACAAGAGTTGGGACTTTTCCCAAAGATTTAAATAGCAAGTGAATTAACTTGTTTAACCTTCTAAAAGGTCACTGTTGTGTAAAGCCCAGAATGGTATGGGAGAGAAGTGGAGACAGAAACAATCAAAGAAACACTTGGAGAGAAGATGTAAACAACACGTTAGTGTGGGGCAGTAAATACTGAGGCCAAGTATCTAGCCATTGAACATTGATGGTAGACCAGAAATGCTGTAGTTTCTAAAAATTGACTTGCTTCTTTGGAAGAAATTCAGAGTTGTAGTAAAGTATCTATAAAGACATTACAAATACAATATTTCCCCAATGACTTTGTTTAGTGGTGGTTTTATTTGATGTTTACTATTGGTAATGCTTCCAAATGCTTTTCTCTGACCTTTTTTGTCAATAACCACTGACTTATACCAAAATAATAATAATAATAATAATAATAATAATAATAATAAATATAACTACACCAGAGAAGATAATATTTAAAGGAATAAAAAATGAAGAATTCTCTATGTTGCTTCGTAAGCTTTAATAGCAATGTCCTTGGGGTGAATACATGTGTATTAGTTAGGTTAAGACTAGCTGTAATAGTGATAAATCTGTAACATGAAAAGTGCAGGTTGACAAGGCATTTGGCTTCACACAGACATTTAGGGCCTGGTGGGTGAAGGCTCGGGCTCTTGCAGCTGCAAGGGAAGTGAGAGGTGGATGGAGCACCTCAGTTAAAAGGGGGCTTTAACTTTATTGTCTCAGCTCAGAAATGTCACATATCACTTCCACTTATGGTCCATTGTGATCTGGCACAATTTAACAGGGATAACTATAGAGGATGTGCTCAGAGAGACACCAGGGACTTTGCAGGCTATGAGGATTTTATTATTTGTTGAGAGACAAGGGGACTCTGTTAGGATTTGATGTTTGGGAGTTAGAGAGGGGGGAACTGGGAGAAAACACAAAGCATTAGGAAGCATTGGCAATGGTATCATCCCAAGGTTCTTAGCATTTAAGTCTTTGTTCCTGAGACAGTTATCTCAATGTTTTGCAGTACTGTACCATTCCCCGCTTTCAGAAGGTTATAGGATGACCAGAAGTCACTGCATGCTAACACTTAACAAACTAAAATGACGCCCTGCTGGCCTTTCGCATTGCAGCAGCCAGGCATTTGTCTTAGGCCCAACTGCAACAGGTGGGAGGAGGGACCCACTTCTATTTCTTTACATTTGATTCCTTCCACAAGACAGCAACCCTCAAGGGTGTATCCAAGAGAATGTCTTTGACAACTAACTCCAGGCAGTGCCTCACAGGGCCTCTCACTGCTTCTCAGATTCCCATGCAGGATGCTGAAAACCAGTCATCCCTACTACACTGGGAGGGTGTTAGGAAGGGCCCAGTGTTTTCCTCTCCTCAAGAGTCTTCCCAGGGCATCCTTCAGACAGCACATGGAGCTGGGTGCTCTCTGGGAGGGGCATCCACATTGACTTGCTGGGTCTCAGACCTGAGGCTGGGGGGAAAGCATCTCTTCCCTTAGGGTTTAGTTGTCTATTCAAGACAAGCCAAGTCCTTGAGAGGAGAAAGACATAAGTCAAAAGATGGGTCTGGCTTGTCTATGATCCTTCTTGTCCCTACTCTGTCCAGTTCTAGAAATGTTTTTTCATTGGCCCATCTTCATAAACCAACTGTCATTCGGGGTTCAGGGTGAAAAAGGAAAAGCTATCCTGCTCAGAGCTGGAGTCACTGGACCTCCTACCATCTGTCCCACCACCAGTCACCTCAGCCCTGTATCATTGTGTGAGCTGTTTATATGATCCTGAGTGTCCCCATCATGGCATGCTATTGCCTCCATATGTGCATACCCACACTCATGAGGGTGGGTGTCATCTATAGGCTGTGCTGTGTCAATGTGTGAGTTCAGGAATCTGAGTGCCTATTCAAGAATACATCCTGGAGGTTTGTGCTTCTTACCTGTTATGGATTGGCTTGTGTTCCCCCAAAATAATTATGATGAAGTCCCAACTTTCAATGGGACTAAATCTGGAGATAGGACATTTAAGGAGGTGATTAACATTAAATTAGATCATAAGAGCAGATTCCTAAAGTCCTTATAAGAAGGGAAATAGATACGAGGAAGGTATTTTGTAGAGAAAAGGCCATGTCAGGACACAGGGAGAAGGTGGCCATCTGCAAGCCAAGAAAAGAAGCAATTGGAGAAACCAAACATGATCTTAAACTTTCAGCTGCAGAAACTGAGAAAAGAAATTTCTGTTGTTTGTCTCCTATTCTGTGGTATTTTGTTTTGGCAGCCTTAGCAAACTGATACAATATCCCTGTGTTTTTTGTTTTGTTTTGTTTTGTTTTGATGGAATATTGCAACATGGTATGAGAGAGGGACCTTATATTTTAAGACATTCTTACAGTGTGTCAGAGAGAGGCTGAATTGGGAATGAAAAGCAGGAAATACAACAGGGGAAAATGTTGTTCAGTCTTGTAATGATCCCATAGGATCTCTGACCTATGGGTTGCATCTGCTTTTTTTCCCCTAGTTCTTATCAAGAACCTATAGCAGGGCCAAATGTTCTTTCATGGCCTCCATTGGCCAAGAGAAGATTGCTTTAGCCAAGAGCTCATACAGTTCCTGCTGCAGCTGGAACTTTCCCCAGGCCTGAGCAAGTTGAGCACCAAGCCGTGTTATTGAAGTTGAAGACGTTGGCATCCCAGGCAGGCATGTGTTAAGCTGGGACTAGGCACAAATGCTCTCTGCATTGTTCAACTATAGTGCAGAGCCTCATGCTTTTAAAAATACCAGCACTGTGTTTGAAATTTTCAAGAAAAGAAATGTAGGATGTGTGTATGAGTGTTGGCCATTCTCTCTTCTATCTTCTTTCTAAGGAGATACAGATATAGAATATTTTGTTAAGAAAATGGGAAAAAAAGATCATTAACTCTCAGCCACATCTACACATACCCACCGCCATCCCACCTCACTTCACAGTGATGTCCTCATCATGCACATTGCCTAGAAAGAATGCTTTAGTAAGAACTTGGTTTCTCTAAGCCACTAGAATTAATCCAGAGAAGAATTAATCCAAGTAGACTTGAACTCAACCTTATTGGTTAAGATCAGTTGAAGAAAACTACTCTGGGTCAGAGAGAGGGCTGCTTTTTCTAATGGACCAAACCTGCTATTCAGAGGCAAAATCTCATCTATGCAAGCAGCTCAAAGCCATGAAGTCACAAGAAGAACAGGAGGGGAGATGCTGGCTACTGGAGCAAGTTCAACAGCTCTCCCACCCACTTTTTCCACAGGACTGACTCAGCCCAGAATTGTTAACTCAGAGTCAAAGAGAACCTAAGGCATTCTGACCCTTGTTAGGAAAATAGTGGTGCTTGGAAGTGACAGCTGGGCTAACTGGAATTGCTATGAGAAATTCCAAGAGGGCCAGATACTTCTATAGGAGTCTGCGAGTTAAAAACAAATGTTCCATCGAGGGAATGAAAAATGTTTAAAGAGCCCTGTCACTCCCAACCATCAGCTCCAAGTTCCAAACTGAGAAAAATGCTGTTTTCCTTCAGGGAGGTGGTGGGCATCACTCTTACAACAGCTCCAATATTTTCACAAATCAAGCTCCCTGTTCCTATTGCTGTCAGTATCACTGTTCCCCTCAGGTCCCAGCTGCACCAGAAGGAAGCTATCTTCTGGTATGGCTCCCTCATGCAAATGGGCATTTTACCAGAGGTGAAGGGTCCATTCTTATGTCCACTCTGCTGGTTTGCCAGTTCCCTTTCCCTTCCTCCCAACTACCTCTGCTTCCTGCTGCTTTCTCCCTTCTGCTTTCTAAGCAGAGTCCATTGAGTGCCTGCTGTAACTAGACACTGGGTTAGGAACGCTGTAGAATTTCTTTCATTCTATAAAGAAAATCACTCTCAAAAAAGAGGCAAATTACTCTCAGTTTACAGAGGAATAAAGGCAGGCACAGAGAGATTATCTGCCTTGACTGGGGTTGCACAGCTAATTATGTCAAGGTCAAGAGAGGAACCCTGTGATGTCTGGGCTCTGAGCTCTACTCCAGTCCTGCACACTCCTCATAACCTCCCTAGGGCTGCCCGTGGCATCGGGACCTTGTAAGAATGGCTTTGGCAGAGTGTCCTATAGTGGCCTCCTGTGAGTCCCAGGCAAGGCTCTGCTCCCAGATTCCAAACCCTCCCTCATGGTTTTTCAAGCCAGCACCTCTGCCCCTTCCCCAGGGCTTGGGACTTCAACTCAGGCCTAGTGCCCTGCTTTCCTGGAGTACGAGGCAGTCATCATCACCGCAAGATTTTGGTGAAATGAAAAATAACTTGACAGAAGGTTAAGACCCAAACCAACGCACAAAGGTAAAAGTGGCCCTAGAGAGAAGGGGATGGCAACTTCCAACAAGATAAAGCAGAAAGCTGGCTCTTTTAAACATTTCAGTGGAAATTGCCAATTCTCACGTGGAAAGAAAAACACCTGAAGCCAGCCTATGTCTCAGATACACCTCTCATACCCACACGGAGTTCTTTCAACAACCAGACATCCTGCTGCTGAGGTCACAGTCCCTGGACATGGAAGGGCAGTGGCTGGCGTGGCTGGTGTGGCTGGCAGCACTCAGTGAATAACAATCAGAACCCGAGTTCAAAAGAAAGGGGCATTTGAGGAGTCAAGGTTTGGCCTTGACCAGAGTTGACCTATTAATCTTTGTGGGCTGAATCTTAAATGCATCCAAACTCTGTAATATTCAGTTCCTACAAGGCACAGTATCTCCCAAACAAATGTTATTCTGTACACTTCCTTTGCTCTCTCCCTGCATATGTAGAAAAGGAGTTAGGTGCAAGGAGAAACACCAGTTAACTGGGAGATTAACATTAATGTCAGACCCTGGGGAAACTGATTTTTTTGTGCTGAGGTTGCAAAGAAGCTCTCAGGTTGCAGGTGATACTTAGAGCAGCACCGGGTACTCTGAGAGTTAAGAATTCAGATGAAAGAAATGCACAAACTGGAACGGGCTACAAAGCTCCTAGGGAGTCAAGTTTGGAAAAGATAATAAGGCAGAAGATCTGGAGCTGGTACCCTCCGGTTCTGGAGAAAAGAAGGAAAAGAGAGAAATGTGTATGGAGAGAGATGTAGTGAGAGAAAGTGGACACAAAAGGCTGGGAGGGGAGAACTGGAGGGAGAGCAGGTGAGGAGGAGGAAGAGGAGGTATAAGAAGTGAGGAAGAGGAAGAGTGGCTGGAAGGGAGAGAGGAGGGGAACTAGAGACAGATTCCTGCACTTGAATCTCCTGGGTTTTGGCATTCATTCCAATAAGAGCTGCTTTTACCAGCCAGCAGGAGGCAGTTAAAGTTTACAAGGTTGGAGCAGACTGTTGGCAGGATCCCACCTGCATATATTTGTTCAGGTGCCACTATATTCCTCACGCCAATATCAGGTCACACAGGATGATCAGCTGGCTGGAGAATTTTCTCAGGGGATAGTGGCAGCTGGTTCTGATCGACTTTGTTTGAATTTTTTTCACAGAAAACCTAGATATTAAATTTAATGAATGTCTTCCTGGCTCACCAGGTGAGACAGAAAATGGAGATCTTTTTTTCTGGGAACTGCCAACATGCTTGGGAGTGAGGAGGAAGTAAATAAACCCATTTATTTAGGAAAAGCATCAGCTTCGAGGATGATCTACTGTCTGGGTAAAGAGCAAGCCTGAGGACATGGGCAGGTCCCTAGAGCTATGGCTGATTCAAACATTTTATAATGACATGGTCCATTTGATTTGCTGAATTGGGGTAATGTGGTTCAAGAAGTACTAAGACTTGCTTTTCTGCAGGCTTCAACAGTGCTTCTGATGTTTCATTTGTCATATTGGAATATATATACATAGAAATTTAAAATTTAGAGGGTAATAAAAGAAAGGCTTAAAATTATTACTGTGAAACAGTGATGTGAATATTAATATCAATAGCATTAAAAAATAGGATTGTCTTATCTAAAGCTTCATTGCTTCCTTTCTGAACCATCACTAAGACCAGGAACAAAATGATTCCCTGTGCCTTTGGCCTTCATAAAGTATAAACTTGGCTGAGCTGCCCAGCAAATAACACATAGTTATTGTTTGCCTTTAGTTGAATGTTCACAGTGGACAATCAAGCACCTTAAATGCTTGTTTTTCTAGAGTGCTTTCCAGGTGAGTGAGCTGGCCGTGCTTGGAAATCACATAGTCCTCTCTTTTCTTCCCCTGTGATAGATCACAATGCTGTCTTCATGTCTTATTGCCAGTTGACTCTTCTTAGCTTCCTCTCACTGGGCACATCTTATTGCTTCCTGCAGGAGTTCATAGATCAAAGAATATGGGTACATCAAAACAGTATCTGGTTAAGGAGTGTGGACATTTGTCATAGTTCTTGGCAACTGTGCATCTGAGCCTCTTCCCATTGAGAAGAATGCTGCCCCTTTGAGTATTAGGCAGAGGTTGACAATACCAGATTTGCTTTCCTTTGTGAACCATAGAATGACTAGGACCTAGAGAACAATATGCCCTCACTAGCATGTGGGCATGTGACCTTGGCTTCATCCTTCAGACACTCTCCATGCTGGGCCTTGAAGACAGAGCTGGTTCTACAAACAATAGGGCCTAGCCAATCACCCCTGCTAGTGGTGTGTGTGTTGGGGGGAAAAGGGGATGAGGAAGGGAGGGAGAGATAGCTGAGCAAGATTCCAGGTCAGGGCAGGAGTGATGCAGCTGGAAGGGCAGAGCAAAGTGTTGGCCTTAGGCCAGCAAGAATGATGGTGGTACTCTCTCTGGGTCAGTCTGTAACAAGACAATCAATGGGTCCTGGCTGCCTATCACTAGTTGAGCCAATTTAGCAGACCAGGTTGAATCTATATGAGCATTTATTCCAATAATGCTGGTAGCATGAGAAAGCAGGTCATTCACAAAAATCTGCTCTTCCCTCCACCATAAACCAGATGCATATTTTGAGATGAAGATTACATGGGGAAGGTATGCCAAATGGATAATTTACAGGTCATAGGCCTGTAGATATGCAAAGGGCTGGGGGACTTCAAAGGGCTGGTGGCATGCAAAGGGCTGGAGACTCTGGTTTCTACCACTAGGTTGTTAATCTTTCCATTATAGGCAGCTCCCGCATGTAGAGGATGGGCCATATTTCCAGGTGAGCTCCCAGGTCTCTAGTGTAACTCCCAGCCAGGTTAGAATGTTCCTTCTTTAATCAGAACAAAAACAGTCACGGTTAACAAAGCATGATTAATATTTCTTACAATTATAGCTGGTCTCAAATATTCTATTTCTCCCCTATCAAGTCCACAATGAAGTGTTTTTTTTAGTGTACCTGAACCTGATTTTAAGATTTTCCAATTCTTTCAGCTATTCTATATACTTTCGATGAATTCCATTTCTGCGTATATGGTTCCTCTCAAGAACACTAACTTAAAGACAGAATCATTTGTGAAGGTAAGGGCTCCTCATCATAGATAAAGAGGACTACAGGTATCAAGAAGTGGGAGAGCCCTATGCACTTCAGGGAGACTAATTAGTGTCTGGGAATCAAATCAAAGGAAATATATTTTCTTCTTTCTTGCTACATTCTCAAAGTGTGGGCAATCAAGGGTTTGATTACACTAGAAGACATTCAGGCAAGGCTCAGGGACCTTAGCAATAGCATACACATTGTACTATTTAACACAGGAAGATAAAGAGCCACAATCATTTTTTTCACTTTGGGAGCTGCTTGATCTGGCACAAGAGAACTCAGTTGATCCATAAAAAATGGTGTTCTGAACACCTACCATGTGAATACTTACTTAAAACTTTGTCCTGTCTGGTTGCCGGGGAATATCCAAGCTTAGACTCACATCACCCGACAACTAGAACCAGTTAGAGTAATTTATAGTCTTCTCTGGAGAATTTTGAAAAGTTAAAAGTCTTTGTAAACATTCCATTCACCCTCAAATTCTGTCTTTCTTGTTGGGTGACACAAGAAAGAGAAGGAAGAAAAAAGTGTCCTCTAAAGGGTTTATTTATTGGTAAAAACAAGACAAAATAAGAGTTGCACAAAAAATAATAATTCTCTATTGTCCAGGAATTAGCTACAATTAGATTTTTCAGTGGAAAACTGACTCTCATTGGCTGGAGGCATCACATTTGTAAGCTGCACAGTAGGGGGACTTCTCTCTGATCCTGAGCTTGCCCATTCCAGCCTAGATAGGCAAGCTCAGGGAAACATCATAGGAATGGAAACAAACAGTTCATGGAGCAGACACCATAGGGCAATTTAGAGGAGGCCAGTAGGACAACACTTAGTCCACATAGGTGACAAAAGGGCATCTGATATCTGACAACAAAATAGGTCTGCTTCATTCCTATCTAGACAAAATTAGACTTTCTTTTCTATAGACTAAGGTCAGCTGCACACTTTTTGAACACTTAGTTGAAGCTGCCCTAATCAATGAAAGTGGCATGCCTTGCTGTCTTTTTCATGGCATTTAAGTCTTTGTAGTGCTGAGACACTAATTACCAGAGAGTGGTCAAGTTTGGTTTTTCAAAAAGATTATCTTTCATTAGACAGAACTAATGAAAAATTTGAAAAGTTTTGCCAAATATTGTATGTGGCTCTTGTTGAGTAACATGACTATTTTAGTGTCCTTTGAAACACATCAAGTGGGGCTTCTGCCTTCTGGGTGGAGATTCAGCTATAATGTTTGGTACTCTAGCAGTCTCTTGTAACCATAAGGATGGAAGCTGCATGCTGAGGATGGTGTAGAAAGATAGGAAACTGTCTCTAATGACTACATAGAGTTGTCCACATATGGAGTTCCTTTACAGAAGAGAATAAATTCTGTGTGTTTAAGCTACTGTGATCAGATTTTAGCTGCATACATTTTTTAATTAATAAAAGTTTTCTGTGACAGCATTGTTTAAAGGATAAAAAAGAATACTTAAATATCTAACAATAAAGGATTGACTAAGTTATAGTCATAATATTGACTATCAAGTGGCTTTCCATTGAACACCCATTCATTCATTTATAAATTATTTCTTAAGTATGTACTTTGTGTCAGGAACACGGGGTTACAGTGATAATCAGTTATGGTTCCTGACCTCAAGGAATTGTAGACAAATGCTCTCATATAGGCTATAATCCAGGTGCATTGTGCTTCCAATGCCTGCCCTCTGTGTAGGGCAACTTGAGTGGCCATACTAGTCTCCTCCATGGTGGAGACATTTAGAGCTATTTCTCATTCTTCTTTTCTGAGCCTCATTAAAACTTAATGTTGGAATTTGTCTCTAATGATAGCCCACCAAACCTGTGAAAGATGTTGCCGATGTAGTGTCTTCTCTCTAGTATGATGGTCTTGGGCAGATCCCACATTTTAGCACAAGGTATAGGATTAAATGGATTTGGAGAAAAATGTGGGCACTAAAATCATCAGGGTGAAAAAGAATTATCTGGCAGAGTATAAGTGGGAATGAAGACAAGGGAATGACTGTGCAAAATGTTACAGAAAGAATATATAGACTGCATAGATTTTGGATGTAGGAGGTGAGGTGAAGGAGAAATTAAAGCCAGTTCCAGACCTCTGGTCTGAATCATTTAGGACCAGGATGGCAGTGCCAGGGGTTGGAATAGGGAATGTGAGAGGCATAGTTCTTTGGGATGAAGATGAGTTACCAATGGGGAAATAATGGTTTTACATATTATCTTGTGTAAAAGCAAAGCAAAACAAAGCCAATTAAATTAGTAAGCAACTTGTGAGCACTGCTCTGTGCTCAGTAGGATATATTCTGTAACCCCTTTATCAAACACTGCTGGGAAATAAGCCACCTACAAACCCTTTCGCAAGCGTCCCTCTTTTTTTTTCAGATGACAAACTTTTGTTCATTTTAACTGTTTTGGATGGAAAATTTCCAGGTGTATTATCGACTTCCTAACTTGTTACAAGCTCTTACTCACTTGTATAATCCACATCTCATTCATAACACTTTGAATACAGAAGGTGCTTGGACTGAATAAAGGAGTTTAGCCTTTCATATCAACTGAGGACACTGTTATGCACATCAACTACATCCTTGTGATGCTTTAAAATGTAGCCAAGTGTGCACAGTGCAGTCTCCAAATACACATCTGTGGTGCTGGATCCATCCTCCCTGGTGTGTCTCATGCCAGTTGTTTATGGTTCCTTGCCAATCTTCTTGTGCTCGTTTCTGTATTCTTACCTTACTATGTTAAGACCAAACAAGCAAGATGAGTAACATCTAACTTTAATAGAGTCAGTAAACTCTGAGTGAGAACATAAGAACTTGTCTTTTGAGAAAAGCTATGAGCTTTAGTGCTAGGAGGCAGCACCAGCACCCAACTGCTTCACTGAGCAGGTGACACAGGTTGATTGGTCACCAGGCAAGATCACACTCGAGGGACTTCATGAGTATTTTCATTCAGTCCCTCTCTAGGGCATACACTGCTATGATGCCCATTTTGCGCAGAAGTAAATGGGGCTTAATGAGTGACAGAATTGGGATTCAAACCTAGTGTTGGACTCCTAAGGCCATACTTTGCAATGGGGTTTTACTGATTCATGGGTGCCTTCTGCTCTGCCTCTTTTCCCTCTTCTTCTGTCAGTATTCCTCATCCTTCTTTTCTCTCTCTCTTCTTCTCTTTCATTTCCATTTATTTTAACATTCAAAGTTTTGTTCCATAGATACAAATATGCCAGAAGCCAAACTTTCAGATAAGTTTTTTCTTTATTTGCCCTCAAGTAGTTTAAATTTTGGTTAAAGATTTGGGACATGAAATACAATGTGAGAGCTATGGAAGACAATTTATAATTTAGTAATCAATCACATGTCATAGTATTCATAAGTCTTTAATCCCCACCACAATCTGTCATCATTCTCATTGTCCATCACTTTAGCCTTTGATGCCCTATTCTGTCTCAATCAGCTTCCATGATTGTACTGTTTCTTTCCTAGAATGTCTTTCCTTCATGTCTCTATCATTCAGAAATTATATTTCATCTTCAATACACAAACCAGGTGACACCTTCCTCAAGGTGCCTTTCCAATGTCCGGTTACAATTAGTAGCATCCTTCCCGGTGTTGCTTTTCTGCTCGATTGAATCTCTCCATGTGGCCTTTTTCCTTGGTCATCTTCTTGGAGTTTTTTAGTTTGGTATGTTTCCCTTCCACTAGATTATGTTTGAGAGTCAAGAGCCACTCCTCAAACCTTTCCTGAGTCTAGAAGGATGTTAGTGCTCCTCTGGCTGTCTGTTAGCTGAAATTGTCACATGGGAAGAGACTACATCTTGTAGCATAATCATTTGTAACATCTAACACACAGCATGCAGCACTGGGGACTTGTGTTCACTCTTTCTCTCCAATGTCACTACCATTAGAAAATTGCTTCTAACAACAGAAGCCTTGGGATATGCTAAATTAAATTGAATTTATTTGTCCTCTTCATGCTACAACAGGCAAAATGGTATGACATTTCTACTATTCTCAATAAGATTTAAGATGTTTTATACTTTACATTAATAAGTTTTCAAAAATCATTTTACCAGGCTTTATAAACCTTGCTTAAGTTACATATGATATTCAATATAAGTAGCTTTTTAGCTTATTTGCTTGAGAATATGACCTATATCACCACAAATTAGAGGAAAACCAGAAAAATAAATTGGTGTATTTAAAGGTTTGTGGGACACTGCCCAATATTTTTTATGGCTGCCCAATCAGAATGGGAAAGGTCAGCAAGCAGATCTTGCAGAATTTGTCCTGAAAGTAATCTTTACTATTTTTTTTTTTACAAATGACTGTGAGCTGTTCAATAATTTTGACTAAAAATATACTTCAATGAAAGTTTTCAAAGGTTTGATATGTGTTATTGACTTAATTAATTTAAATATTTAGCAAATGCTTACTATGTGTCAGATACAATCCTAGGTACTTGGGGTATAGTAAGTAGTAAAGAAAACAGGAAAAATCTCTGCATCATGGAGTTCTTTTGAATTGCCCCCCTGAGCACTGTGCTAGGTTGTACACATCCCTGTGATGTGGACTTCTGGTGTATATTTTATCGACAATTAACTGAAGCTCTGGCCGATAGGTAGAGCTTTAATTGATCACAATTAAATAGCCAGTCAAGCCGAGACCGGTTTGGCTCAGTGGATAGAGCGTCGGCTTGCGGACTGAAAGGCCCCAGGTTCGATTCCGGTCGGGGGCATGTACCTTGCTTGCGGGCACATCTCCACGGTGGGGCGTGCAGGAGGCAGCTGATCGATGTCTCTCTCTCATCGATGTTTCTGACTTTCTATCCCTCTCCCTTCCTCTCTGTAAAAAATCAATAAAATATATTTTAAAAAAATAGCCAGTCAATTAAATAGCCAGTCAATAGATAAGTCTGAATACACATTAGCTCTTCTGGTTGCAAGTCTTGCCTCTGCTCTATTGTATTTTCCAAAATTGTGTTCTGAAAGTACTTCTCCAGCAGGTAAATGCTTTATAAAATTTAATATTTTAGTATGTTTGGGAAATTCTTTTTGTCACAGGTTAGGTTCTCCTCAAAGCAGCTGCTGAGATGCAGTTCTGCTTGGAAGAGGATTCTTAGGGCATGTTCTTAAGATCAACATCTGGGGAAGGGAAAGGATGGAAGCAGATTAGACAGGGATAAGGCAAGATGCACCCCAGACTTGGGGGCAGCCTCAGCTGATGCTGCAGGGATCTGAAGATGAGGTAACCCTGCAAAGCTGTCCTGAATTGGGGAAAAACAACTGGGCCTTTATATCCTCATGCTAATCAATTTTAGGATGTGGTCCATTCCAAGAAGGAAGCATGTCCTTGGACAAGATAGCTCTATTCAGCTAGCCAATCTGTGTAGGGGGCCAACAACTGCCAGGTGGTTTCCAGGGGCACTGCCAGCGGCTGGGGCCAGGAGTTGGGGCATCTGGAAGGTATATCCCAGTGTCCACCAGACAGTGGTATTTGTAAGCACAAGTTTAAATGAAACAGATTTCTGTACTGCTGTATACTTAAAGCTTTTAATAGACAAATATTGTACTGTAAATTTTGAAGTGGGGAATTTGCTATGCATATTTTCCCAAATTTATTAAGCTCAGAATAATTTTTGGTGGTGATATTTATTAACATTTTCTAAAAAAACATCCTTAGGATGAATGTGTACCACAAATCATAGGGCAATTGGACAAGTGCAAAAAGAGGAATACACAAAATGCAGTAGTAGAGTAGAAAAATTGACTCAAAAATGAATCATAGACCTAAAACTACAAAATATTTAGAAGAAGGCATAAATATAAATCTTTATGATATTATATTAGGCAATGGTTTCCTAAAACATTACCAAAAACACAAGTGACAAAAGAAAAATAAATTAATTAGACCTCATAAAAATTTAAAACTTTCGTCCTTCATATAACACCATAAAGAAAGTGGGGGAAAAAAGCAAGCTACAGAGTAGGTGAACATGTTTGCAAATCATATGTCTGATAAAAGAATTATATTCAGAATGTATTCATAATTATTTCAATCCAACAATAGAAAGACAAATAACCCAATTTAAAAATAGCCAAATAATTAAGATAGACATTTTTCACAAAAAACTTTACAAATGGTCAATAGCATATGAAAAGATGGTCGACATCATTAACCACCAGGAAAATGCAAATCAAAACCACAATGAGGTACCACTTCATAGCTATTAGAATGAGGATGTGGAGAAATATGAATACTCATACATCACTTGTGGGAATATAAAATGGTACAGCCTCTTTGAAAAATAGTTTGACAGTTCCTCAAAAGGTTAAACATAGAGTTACCCACATGACTTGGCAACTTCACTCCTAGATATATACCTAAGTGAATTGAAAACATATGTCTATAAAAAAACCTTGTATACAAATATTCATATAACATTATTAATAATAGCCAAATAGTAGAAACAACCCAGATCTATGTCAAAGAATAAATGAATAACCAAATGTGAAAAATTACTTGTGTATAAAAAGAAATGATGTAATGATGCAATGCTACAACATGGATGAACTTTGAAAACATCATGCTAAATGAAAGAAGCCAGACACGAATGGTGCATATTGTATAATTTTATTTTTATGAAATATCTACAATAGGCACTCTAGAGACATATAGTAGATTAATAGTTGCCAAGGGAGGTAATGGAAAGTTACTGCTAATATGTATGCTAATATTAAAGTGTTATAAAATTAGAGAGTGGTGATAGTGACACAACTCTATGAACATACTAAAACCAACTGAATTATACTTAAAATAGTAAAGTATGGCATGCAATATCTCAATATAGCAGTAGGGGCATAAATGAAGGATCGTGGACTTTGTTTAGGATACTAGGGAAGTGTTCAGACCTCTCTTGCGTGCAAATGGAATAAAATTCAAACAGTATTAGGAGAGTTAAAAAAGGCAGGGAAGCTTGAATATATTGGCTAGCATAACTAGGAAATCCAGAAGTGCAATTTGATTCAAGGTCTCAGTAAAGGAGACGAAATGGCACCTGGCAACCACAAACTCTCCCATTCAGTGTTTAGGAAATCCAACAGAAAGACAACTGTTCTCACCCAATATTGTTAGAGCAATCAAAGGGAAGAATCTGATTGTTGCTGCTTGAGACATACTTTTTCCTGAACCAATCATTGGATATAAGATGGCTGGGGTATTCCAATTTGCTGCCCTGGGTCATATGCTTTCCCTGGGGGATTGGTGTTTGGGGGGACCCTTGGTGTCTTCCACCAGAACTGGAATTCAAGTTGAATATTAAAAGAGGAACAAGTATACAGATGCAATAGAAGATAAGGGAAAGGAAGCAAAGCAATAGAAATTCAGTGGAAGGATTAATATGACACCTTTCTTTACCAGTGATTTTTAACATCATTTTCACTTGCCATTAGTCTCCTTCTTATAGGATTAATAGTATTAATATTAATCTAACAGTGCCACAGTAATATTGTGTTCTACAGTGAAGATTAAGCAACCATATTCAGACAGACAATTATTGGTATGAAGAATTAATATTGACTCCAGTTTAGGACTAAAGCCTTACTCAGAATTTTCTCCCTTTAGCCAGCCTGGTCTAATCCATCTCAAGATCTTTTTTCTGCCTTTCTTCTCATAGTTCCCTTCCTTGGCCATCAAAGAAACAAGCACCTTTTCTCCATAAATATGCTCTTTTGAGTTTTAAGAGGTAGTTTTAAAATTCTTCCAGTTGCATAAGACAGAAACTTGAAATGACCTTTTATCTTCTTCCTCAACTATTATCAATTACTGGAAATATTTCCTTGTAACTGTCTTGAACATTGTCTTCTCACCTCTATTCCAATGTCAATGCAGTAATTTTTTTTTTTTTATAATTTCTCACTAGGATTACCATAACAGCCTCTCCCAGTCTCCAACATCATCCCCTCAATCATTCTTCATATTGTGGCAATAGGGAATTTTTGAAAATGAAAATGGCTCCAAACAGGCTTAAAATTCTGTCTACAATATATAATCCATTATAAATTTCATTGAATGTACATTCCCAAGTCTTCTGAACTAATGAAGTCACTCCAGTCTTTGATATGTGAATAAAAATGCCTCGAGTCCCCATCTCACAGTGATGGGAACTTAGTGTTCTCATTTCTCTTCATTTTAGAAACTTGACTCAGACCTGGATCCAACCTCATGATTTTGTTTCTGTTTGGTCCAGATCCCTTCAATTTAATTACATAGTATATTAAGTTAGAAGTTTTGACTGAAGCACCAACATATATTAAACTTTATTGTCCAAGTGAAATAGACATCTCTGTAGGATTTGCGAAAAGAATTAACTGGTTAAACTCTCAAGTCCCTTTCTTACTTTGAGGCTATTGAGTAAGTCAAAATGGTTTTGAAGAGGAAGGGCTTGTGAGAACAATTTTTATGAAAAGAGCTATGCTAGGAAACCCTCCCTTCAAAGCCAGAAAGGTGGGGATATGCACCCATCACCTTGAGTTGAAAGCAAGTGGCCCACACAAGTACTCAGAGACTTTAATATGTGTTTCTGGACTTGGTGTGGGAAGATGCAGCAGACTAGATTGGCATCTGACTCTCTATTAAGAACTCTAAATGGATGAGACAGGTTGGCCAAATGCAGAAGGGCAGATCAAAAGAAGTGGAAACTCTGGTATCAATTCTCATGTCTGGAGTTCATTGGGACAGACAAAATGAAGGGCTTGCCATGAACCTGATTTGGGCCATGAGCAAGAGTAACAGAGAAATGTCAGCTTAGCTGAAACCGGTTTGGCTCAGTGGATAGAGTGTCGGTCTGTGGACTGAAAGGTCAAGGGCATGTTCCTTGGTTGCGGGCACATCCCTGGTAGGGGGCATGCAGTAGGCAGCTGATTGATGTCTCTCTCATTCATGTTTCTAACTCTCTATCCCTCTCCCTTTCTATTTGTAAAAAAATCAATAAAATATATTAAAAAAAAAGAAATGTCAGCTTAGAACAAGTTACTTTAGGGGCTGAAAAAAAGTAAATGACCAGCTAAACCAGAGAAACATCCATCCAGGTAAGAGATCTTTGTGGGTGAGTGGGGTTTTAAATAACCCATAAAAGTGTCCCATAAGACAAAGAACTTACAACAACTGCCAATTTCAGAAAGCACTAGTATGTAGTATTATGATAGTACTAGTTAAGTAAAACTTTCGTACTCCTGTGACATAGTTTCCTCACTCCCACCCTGATGCTGTACCAGCTTCAGAATAATGGAAACTGCAGTAAAGAGGCAGAAGAAACTATTTCCCACAAGGCAGGCAACAAGTAGGAGAGGAATTACAACTCTGAATGAAGTTGGGGTTTTTAGATGGAATTGGGCACCTAGAAAGGGGACCATGTTTTACAATTTAAAATTACTGTAGAAATTATGTTATTGAGGGGCAGAAAAATGGCGGCAGAATAGACAGATGCGTCTGGAACTTTGTCGCTGGGCAGAGGGAGAAAGAGCAGCTGAGAGTTGCACTGGGAGTGTTTGTTGGCAAGTTAAGAGTCAGTTATCCTCCAGGAGAAGGTGGGGGACTGCTGAACAAGGCTCTCCTAACCAGGCAGCCACACTGCCAAGGGGTTTTTGTCTGCTGGAGCCACCAGTGCGAATGCAGAGACCGCACCATCTTGCCGAGGGAGGTGGATGTCTGCGGTCGTCTGAAAGCTGCAGCTGAAGCATTCACCGAATAGCCGGGGGACTCAGAACACCTCTCTCCAATCTGTGCGGACACACGGACTCAGAGGAGCTCCACATAGCACACAGAAAGGTCAGATTTCACCTGGGATAAGGTGAGGTTTCCTGTCCCGCAGAAAAGAGACATGTACACTGTGGGAACTAGGCTGCAGGGAAGCTGCTTCTGGAGAGGTCCGCGAATGTGGGGCAGGGCGTGATCCCTAAGTGTGGAAGCGAACTCTCAGAGCTGTTGACAGAGGGGAGCTCTAGAAAACAACTCATTTTGATCTGATGCAGAAGGAAAGCCTGGAAATTACTAAAGTGTGCCAGATGCTTGATCAGGAGCAGGGAAGGGGGACTGTGCAGACTTGCAATCTTCCCTCTTCAGATCCTTGCTTCTGATCACCCAGTTGGGGATATCCTAAAAGACTGCAGGGGAAAGTTGTTTTTCTGTAAGATCAGAGTGTGGAATAACCATCAGAGAACCAGCTCTGGAGCAACCCACTCCCACAAACCAGTATTGAGTGCCACAGGGAAAGCAGGATCTAAGCACAGGCTAGAGAGGACCTATAGTCTCAGACGTCAATCCAAAAACACTGTCACCCAGGGATGACTCACAAATTGACTCTTGTCTAATCACAAAAGAATAAAAAGATTAAGACACACCGCTTGTCTAAAAACCAGGACTGGCTTACAACACTGAGCAGTAGTGGACCGCAGGGAACTGCAATACTGTTTTGAATGGGAAACAGGAATGCCAAACAGAACAATAGAGGAAGTGAATGACCCTCACTACTGCACATTCTATTCTTTATTTTTAATTTTTTAATTTTTTATTTTTTCATCTTTTAATTAAAAACTAACTTTTCTCTTTTTTCCTCAATTGATTTTACCTTTTTAATTATTACATATTTATTTTCAACCAGTATTATTATTTTTTTTTAATTTTTATTAATTTTTTATACATATCTCCCCATTGCCCCCCTCCCTCCCAGGCGTACCCCGACCCCCCAGTGTCTGTGATCATTGGTTATGTTTATAAGCATGCATACAAGTCCTTTGATTGATCACTTATTTACCTCACCTAACTTTAATCTTTCTGCTATAATTTCACAGTCTGTTTGATGCTTTATGATTTTTGTCCTCCTGAGAATTATCAGTCTACTCCCTTTCTGTGCTCCTGATTCTATTATATTCACCAGTTTATTCTGTTGATCAGATTTTTAATTCACTTAATTTTTAGATTCACTTGTTGACAGATGTGTATTTGTTGTTCATAATTTTTTGTCTTTTACCTTTTTCTTCTTCCTCTTCTAAAAGGGTACCTTTTCAGCATTTCATATAATACTGGTTTGGAGTTGATGAACTCCTTTAGCTTTTTCTTCTCTGTGAAGGTCTTTATCTGCCCTTCAATTCTGAATGATAGCTTTGCTGGATAGATTATTCTTGGTTGTAGGTTCTTGTTGTTCATCACGTTGAATATTTCTTGCCACTCCCGTCTGGCCTGCATCGTTTCTGTTGAGAAATCAGCTGACAGTCGTATGGGTGCTCCCTTGTAGGTAATAAACTGTTTTTCTCTTGCTGCTTTTAATATTCTCTCTTTGTCTTTTGCTCTTGGCATTTTAATTATGATGTGTCTTGGTGTAGTCCTCTTTGGGTTCCTTTTCTTTGGGGTTCTGTGTGCTTCCTCGACTTGTAAGTCTATTTCTTTTACCAGATGTGGGAAGTTTTCAGTCATTATTTCTTTAAACAGGTTTTCAGTATCTTGCTCTCTCTCTTCTTCTGGCACCCCCACAATTCTGATGTTGGTACGCTTGAAGCTGTCCCAGAGGCTCCTTACATTATCTTCACATTTTTGGATTCTTTTCTCTTCTTGCTTTTCCAGTTGAATGTTTTCTGCTTCTTTATATTTCAAATTTTTGACTTGATCCTTGCCTTTCTCTAGTCTGCTGTTAGTACTCTGGGTAATAGTATTCATTTCAGTCAGTGTATTTATTATCTTCTCTTGGGTCTCACTAAATTTATCCATCTTTTCTAGCATATTCTTGCAAAACCTTATAAGCGTGTTTTTGAACTCTATATCCAGTCTTTTTTTTTCCTCCATTTCTTTTGCTTGTAATCCCTTCCCTTGTCTCGGCATTTTCACTGTGCCGCGGAAACTTCTGTGCTGGATTCAGCCGCAGAAGCCTCTGCTGAGCGTGGGAGGGTGGAGTCTCAGGGCTTAAGGGACCGCCTTGCCTTCCAGTCGGCCCCACCCTCCACGGCCCCTGAGTCTCACGTGACTGGGTAATGGCTGGAGCGGTCCTTGTGCGCGCACCCGCAGTGCCCCCGACCGCTGCCTTTCCGGCTCCCCTGCGAACCAGGACCACACGAGACTAGGTCCCCAGGGTTTCGCCCCAAACAGGGGCCCAGTGGACTCAGAAGCGGCGCAGTTGGGAGGGTCTGTCTCCCGCCCAGTCGCGAAAGCCAGCGGCACAATCAGCAATCTGTCCTCCGCGCGTTGCCGTGCGCGACCGGACATCCAATCCTTTGCGACTCCCCTAAATTTCCGTGCACTTCTCCCTTTTCACAGTCCAAACTCCCCCCGTATGAGTTTCGGCTGGATCTGGGGTTTAGTGTCTCAGGATAAGGGGTTCAAAGCCGTTGGGATTCTCCGTTTCCCTCCCGCCAGAGAAAGCCAGCCAGGTACTCCGGCACCCGCTCTCTCAGCGCGCGTCTCCGTACCTCAGCTTTTTACAGCTCCTCTGGGTCTCCGTGAGCCCCTCTCTTTCCCTCTAGTTGTAGAATTTCCACTCAGCCAGCTTTCCTGTGGTTCTGGATGATGTCCGTTCTGTCTTTTAGTTGTAGTTTTGAAATTGTTGTGCGAGGCAGCAGTATAGGTGTTTACCTATGCCGCCATCTTGGATCAACCAGTATTATTATTACTACAATTTTTTTTGAAAAAAAGAAGTGTTATTTTATTTTCTCTTTATTTTAATTTGGGATTAGAATTCTACATTCTATTTTCATCTTTCCTTTCGAATCATTTTACTCTATCTCAACTCCACCTTTATACCAACACTTTCGTCCTAACTTTCCCCATTTTGTTGTCTTGTTTCCCTTTCCCTTTTCCAACTTTAGATTCTCCCTATTCTTTCTCTTTACCTGGTTAAAATTTCACCCCACTTATATATCCAATTTCAAATCCCCTACTCTAAGTCTATAAAAACCTCTCCCTTCTTGTCTTCACTATCCAAAAAGTTGTTTTTCTCTATGTCCTTTTGTTGCTGTTTGCCTGAACGGTGATTATATCAATTTTTTGTACTTTTTTGTGAGATTGTTTTAGTTTATTCTACTTGTTTTATTTTGCTTTTTGTTTGCTTTGTTTTGGTTTGTTTTTTACCTCTCTTTTCCTTTGCCTCCCTCCATACCAGTTGTTATTTGTCGGTTGTATTAATCTTCAGGTACTGGTCGCTGGCATTTCTTGGGATTAGTGACTGTTCTATTGGAGTTTTCTCCTGACATCTATACTTTGTTCCCCTTTTCTCTCTTTTCCTCTTTCTTTCCACTGACTTTTTTTCTCTTTCTCTTTTCTTCTTCTTCTTAACCTTTTTATTATTTTATTTTTTGTTCATTTATTTACTTATTTATTTTTCCTCCCTCTCCGAATTTGATTTTGGCACTTCTTTCCTTTCTTTTTTCCTAATTTTCCTCTTCTTCTTTCCCTACTTACCCCTAATTTGCTTTTCATTGGTGGTTACCTTATTTGTGATTACTAACATCGTGAATACATTTCTGTTCAGTGCCTTCTGTATTGTACTTGATCATATTGTAGTTTGTGCCTTTGAATCAACATAAGAGAGAGAACTACATAACCAGACACCCAGAGAAGAAAGACCATGAACAGACAAAGAAACAGCCCACATACGACAGAAAGGCAGGTATCACCAGAAAAGGAAGTGAACGAAATAGAAGCAGAAATAAGCCTGCCAGAGAAAGAGTTCAGAGAAATGATCATAAGGTGGAAGAAAAGAATGGAAGACAAAATCGACAATGTGAGTAAGAGCCAAGAAGAAATGAATAAGACAGAAGAGGAAATGAAGAAGAAGCAAGAAGAAATGCAGAATTATCAAGAAGAAAGGAAAAATGACATCACTGCTATAAAGAACTCAATAGAAAGCATCAAGTAGACTAGAAAAAGCAGAGGACCACATCAGTGAGCTAGAAGACACGGTAGGAAAAAATACACAAGTAGAGCAGCTTCTAGAAAAAAAATTAAAAAGCAAGAGGAGAGCTTAAGGGAATTTTGGGATAAGAAGAAACAAAACAACATCCACATAGCTGGGGTTCCAGAAAGAGTGGAAACTGAACAAGGACTAGAGAACCTGTTTGAAGAAACAATGACAGAAAATTTCTCCAATATAGGAAAGAAAAGACCCACACAATCCAAGAAGCTCACAGAGTCCCAAGCAAAATGAACCCTAAAAAACCAAGACACATTATAATTAAACTGGCAAACACCAACGACAAAGTAAGAATCTTAAAAGCAGCCAGACAGAAAGAAACAGAAAGTTACCCACAAAGGAACCCCCATAAGACTAGCTACTGAGTTCTCAACAGAAACTCATCAGGCCAGAAGGGAATGGAATGAAATATACAAAGTCATGAAAAGGAAGGGGCTGAATCTAAGAATACTGATACCCTGCAAGACTTTCAATAAAAATTGAAGGTGAAATCAGAAGACTCGCAGACAAAAAGAGACTAAGAGAATATATCACCACCAAAGCAGCAATGCAAGAAATGTTAAAGGGTCTGCTGTAATAAAAAAAAGGAAGCGAAGAAGGAACTTGGGGTAAAGACTAAAAATGGCGACAGATAAGTACCGATCAATAATAACTTTAAATGTAAATGAATTAAATGCTCCAATCAAAAGACATAGGGTAACCGATTAGATAAGAAAACATGATCCATATAAATGCTATCTATAAGAAACTCATCTCAGGAAAAGAGATGCATACAGATTGAGGGTGAAGGGATGGAAGATGGTATTTCAGGCAAATGGAAATGGAAAAAAAGCTGGGGTTGCAATGCTTATATCTGACAAATTAGATCTCAAAGTGAAGGACATAACAAGAGACAAAGAAAGCCACTTCGTAATAGTAAAGGGAAAAATCCAACAAGAAGAAATAACTCTGGTAAACATATATGCACCCAATATAGGAACACCTAAATACATAAAAAAGTCCTGGAGGATATTAAGGGAGAGATTGACAGCAATACAATCATAGTAGGAGAAATTAATACCTCACTGTCACCACTGGACAAATCCTCTAAACAAAAAATCAGTAAAGGAACATCAATTCTAAATGACTCACTAGACCAGATGGAATTAATTGACATCTTCAGAACATTTCACCCCAAAGCCACAGAATATACATTCTTCTCTAGTGCACATGGTTCATTTTCAAAGATAGATCATATGTTGGGTCATAAGAAAAGTCTCTTCAAATTCAAGAAGAGAGAAATCATATCAAGCATTTTCTCAGACCACAGTGGCATAAAACTGGAAATCAACTATAATAAAATCAATAAAAAGAAATAAAACACATGGAGAGGAGACTAAACAGCATGCTATTAAACAATATCTGGGTAACCAAAGAGATAAAGGAAAAAATTCAAAAGAATCATGGCATCAAAAGACAATGACAACACAACAATACAAAAGTTATGGGACACAGTGAAAGCAGCCTTGAGAGGGAAGTTCATAGCTCTACAAACCTACTGCAAAAAACAGGAAACAATGGTAATAAATTACCTAACCCTACAACTCAAAGAGCTAGAAAGAGAGCAACAAGAAAAGCCCAGTGTAAGCAGAAGGAAGGAAATAGTAAAGGTCAGAGCAGAGATAAACAACATGGAGACCAAAGAAACAATTCAAAAGATCAACAAAACCAAGAGCTGATTCTTTGAAAGGATAAACAAGATTGATGGACCTCTAGCCAGGCTCACCAAGAAGCAAAGAGAGAAGACCAAATAAACAAAATCAGAAATGAAAGAGGAGAAATAACAACAGACCCCGCTGAAATACAAAGGATTGCTAAAAAATACTACGAACAACTCTAATCCAAAAAATTGGACAACCTGCAAGCCATGGACATATTCCTAGAAAAATATAACCTTCCAAAACTCAATCAGGAAGAATCTAAACAGCTCAATAGTCCAATAACTATGGAAGAAATTGAAACAGTCATCAAAAAGCTTCCAGCAAATAAAAGCCTGGGACCAGATGGCTACACAGGGGAGTTTCACCAAACATTCAAGGAAGAATTAAAACCTATCCTCCTCAGACTATTCAAAAACATTCAAGAAGAAGAAACACTTCCAAACACCTTCTACGAAGCCAGCATCACCCTAATACCAAAACCAGATAAAGACAACACAATGAAAGAGAATTATAGGCCAATATCTCTCATGAACATAGATGCCAAAAGCCTCAACAAAATTCTAGCAAACCGGATCCAGCAGTACATCAGAAAGATCATACACCATGACCAAGTAGGATTTATCCCAGGAATGCAGGGATGGTACAATATCCGTAAATCAATAAACGTGATACATCACATAAACAAATTGAGAGATAAAAATCACATAGTCATATCAATTGATGCAGAAAAAGCATTTGACAAAATCCAACACCCTTTCTTGATAAAATCTCTCAGCAAGGTAGGAATAGAAGGATTATACCTCAACATCATAAAAGCCATATATGATAAACCCACAGCTAACATCATACTCAATGGGCAAACACTAAAACCATTTCTCCTAAGAACAGGGATGCCCACTCTCACCTCTCCTGTTCGACACAGGACTGGAAGTATTAGCCATTGCAATTAGCCAAGAAGAAGAAATAAAAGGCATCCAAACTGAAAAAGAAGAAGTAAAGCTGTCCTTATTTGCAGATGACATGATACTGTACATAAAAAACCCAAAGGACTCCATCCCAAAACTAATTGATTTAATAAATGAATTCGGCAATGTAGCAGGATCCAAAATAATGCCAAGAAATCTGTGGCATTTCTATACACTAATAGTGAAATTACCGAAAGAGAGATTCAAAAAGCAATCCCATTTACCATCACACCAAAAAAATTAAGATACCTAGGAATAAACTTAACTAAAGAGGTAAAAGACCTATATGTAGAAAACTACAGGACACTGAAAAAAGAGATAGAGGAAGATGTTAACAGATGGAAGAGCATACCATGCTCATGGATTGGGAGAATCAACATCATTAAAATGTCCATATTACCCAAAGCAATCTATAGATTCAATGCACTACCCATTAAAATACCAATGACATATTTCAGAGCCCTAGAAAGAATTCTTCATAGATTCATCTGGAACAAAAAAGACCACAGCAATTCTAAGAAAGAAGAATAAAGTAGGTGGGATCTCAATACCAGATTTCAAGCTATATTACAAAGCAACTGTTCTCAAAACAGCCTGGTACTTGCACAAGAACAGAAATATAGACCAATGGAATAGAATAGAGAACCCAGATATTCACCCAAACCACTATGCTCAGCTAATATTTGACAAAGGGGGCATGAACATACAAAGGAGCCATGATAGCCTCTTCAATAAATGGTGTTGGGAAAATTAGACCAATACATGCAAAAAAATGAAACTGGACCACCAACTTAAACCAAATACAAGGATAAACTCAAAATGGATACAGGACTTAAACATTACAAGGGAAACCATAAAAATACTAGAGGAATCCACAGGCAGCACAATCTCAGACATATGCCCAAAGAACTTCTTCACTGATATTGCTCCAAAGGCAATGGAAGCTAAAGAAAAAATAAACCAATGGGACTACATCAAAATAAAAAGCTTTTTCACAGCAAAAGAAACCATCAACAAAACAACAAGAAAGACCACTGTATGGGAGAACATATTTGCAAATGATATCACTGATAAAGCTTTAATCTCCAACATCTACAGCCAATTTATACAACTTAATAAAATGAAGATAAATGATCCAGTAAAAAAAAAATGGGCAAAGGACCTAAATAGAACCTTTTAGAAAGACGACAATAGGAAGGCCAAGAGACACATGAAAACATGTTCAAAGACACTAATTATCGGAGAGATGCAAACCAAAATGACAATGTGATACCATCTTACACCTATCAGAATGGCAATCATCAACAAATCAACAAATGACAAGTGTTGGCGAGAATGCAGAGAATAACGAACCCTTGTGCACTGTTGGTGGGAATGCAGACTGGTGCAGCCACTGTGGAGAACAGTATGGAGTTTCCTCAAAAACTAAAAATGGATTTCTCATTTGACCCAGAAATCCCACTCTTAGGAATTTATCCTAAGAAATCACAAACACCAATCAGAAAGGATTTATGCACCCCTATGTTCATAGCAGCACAATTTACAATAGCTACAATTTGGAAACAGCCTAGGTGCCCATTAGTAGATGAGTAGATCAGAAAACTGTGGTACATCTACACAATGGAATTCTATGCTGCCATTAAAAAGAAGGAATTCTTACCATTTGCAGCAACATGGATGGAACTTGAGAGCCTTATGCTTAGTGAAATAAGCCAGTCAATGAAAGAGAAGCACCACATGATCTCACTCATTTGTGGATAATAAATTACATTGTAAACTGATGAACAAAAGGATAGATACAGAGGCAGTAAAGCATCAAACAAACTGTGAAATTGTAGCAGGAAGATTAAGGAGAGGTGGGGTAGTTAAGAGATCAATCAAAGGATTTGTATGCATGCATATAAGCATAACCAATGAACATAGACACTGGGGGGTTGGGGTATACCTGGGAGGAAGGGGGGACAATGGGGATATATGTATACATGTAACGCTATATAAAAAAAGAAATTATGTTATTTAAGAATAACCTTTAAATAGTCATGGGACAGCTCAAGTTTTAATCCAGCAACAAGAGAATAACTTCCCCCACTGAATAAATTCTTAAAAGAAGAGTGTATTGTGATTATAGAGTGTGTACTCCTGCTTGTTTAACATCTGAGTTACATAATATACCAGTTATATAATCCTTCTCATACAGTTCTTCTTCTAGACTAGTGTTGCCAAGCTTTTCCTACGAAAGGCCAGATAGGAAATGTTTGAGGCATTGGGGCCATAGAGTATCTATTGCAACTAATTAACTCTGCTGTTGTACGCCAAATCATCCATAGACAATCCTTCAATGAATGGGTGTGGCTGTGCCCTAATAATACTTCACTTACAGGAGCGGGTAGAGGGCTTGATGAGCTCCGGCCCATAAGTTGATGATTCTTGCCTAGACTGTTTTGTTATTATTGAATATACAATGCCCTGCACATTATAGATAATAATGACTGGATTAAAAAAAAATAACAGGAGCTTCTCTATCAACTCACCTATCCCTTCGGCTATCTTTACAAAAAATTTCAAGAGAAAAGAGCTAGTATCCTTAGAAAGAATCTGGACTAAAAAACATTTGATTGCAGTCAAAGGTGCTTTTTTCTAAGAGGGCAAGTCGCATAGTGCAAAAGCCTTTCTTAGCAGGTTAGCTTATCCAGGTTATAAAGGAGGCACATTCTAGCATGTCAAACTCTACACACAGGCTTTTTAATTATATCAGTAAAATGTAAACTTCCCATTGGGCATGTCTTATCTTCTCCATCATCTTAAGATTGATCTAGCATGGCATCCCATACATAGGGGACAAAAACAAATGGAAGTTTAAAATAGGATGATTAGCCCTAGTTGGTTTGGCTGTTTCTGCCTGAGGACTGAAAGGTCCTAAGTTTGATTATGGTCAACTGTATGTACCTCATTTGCAGGCTTGACTCCCCACCCTGATCCTTGGTTGGGGCATTTGTGGGAGGCAACCAATCAATGTATCTCTCTCACATCAATGTTCCTCTCTCTGTGTCTTTCCTCCTCCCTTTCACTCTCTCTCTAAAAAAAAAAAAAGTCAATGGAAATATATCTCTTTCAGGTGAAGATTAACAAAAACAAACAAACAAAAGGATGAATGGTTCTACTCATAAATAGCAACAGGATTCTCAGAGTGCATATATGATTGAAGACAATTATTTACTGAGACAATTCTGTTAGCTGGAAGGTGTGGTAAAAATATAGAAGTTGGCAATCAAGCTAGCAGAAAGAAGCACCATCTGATGCCCAGCAGGAGGTAACTTTATCATTTAAAAGTTAATTATTAATTTATTTTAGTCCAGGTGGGACAGCATGACATTTTGTTAATGATGTATTCTCAATGAGCAGGTTAATAATACAGTTACTATTGATATTGAGCTCGTAAGGTCTCTGTGTGTATAGAAATGCTAGGCTTGTCCATGAATTGTTCAAATCCAATTAAAATTGAATACATACTATGTGCCAGATATTGTTAGATACATCCACACACATCATATGGAAAGGAGATATAGCATGGTGTCTGAGCACACAGCTCTGAAGCCAGACGACTGGTATTTGGCCACTGGTTCCATCTCTTACTAGCTGTGAGACCTTGAGAAAGTAACTTAATCTCTTTATGCCTCATTCTCCCTAACTGTAAGATGATGAAGAAAAGTGTTTTTTGCCTGAGAGTTTGTTGTGAGCATTAGTGACAGAATATGTGTTAAGTCCTTAATAAAGTGCTCCACAGATAGTAAGCTCTCAAAAAATTTAACTATTATTATTATCCTAGTTAATGTATCTAATAGGGGCAGAAATAGAATGTTGGGACTGGCTATAATTGTAAGAAATATTAATCATGCTCTGTTAACCATGATTGTTTTGTTCTAATTAAAGAAGGCACATTCTAACCTGGCTGGGAGTTACACAGGACCTGGGAGCTCACCTGGAAATGTAGCCCATCCTCCCCATCAGGGAGCTGCCTATTATCATGGAAAGATTAATAACCTAGTTGCAGAAACCAGAGCCACCAGCCCTTTGCATATAGCTAGCCCTTTGAAGATCCCCAGCCTTTGCATACCTTTTGCAAATCTGCAGCCCATACTACCTGTAAGCTGCACATCTGGCATACCCTTTTGCCTACTTCCCATGTAATTTTTGTCCTTCTACCCAATATAAGCATTGGCTTATGGGGAGAGGCAGAACAGATGACCTGCTGCTCTCCTATAATACTGGCAATATTGGAATAAATGCTAATATACAATTCAACCTTGTTTCTGTTTAATTGGCTCAAGTAGTGACAGGTAGCATGGGCAAATTGATTATCCAATTACATATCCTCACAGCTTTGAGATGAGTTTGGAGTGATTACCCCATCTGACCAAAGGGGAAGCTAGATTAAAATGTAACTTCCCCTGGGTGACAAAAGGCCAGAAGTCCAGGGAAATTGGGTTAAGTTTATTACACCAAGAGGCTGAACTGGGTCAAAGGCTGTCTGATCTATATCTCAAGTTTTGTTTCAAAGTTGCTTTAGAAATAAATCTAAACTCTACACAGTCTCATTCCCATCTCCTCTAAACATTAAAACTTTGTTTTTAAGAACCTCCAAATACAGATTTCATAAAAGTGTTAGATTTTCCTCTATAATAAATTTTTTTTTTCAAAAATAGCATTTCTTGGTTAGGAATAATCATCTTTTTGTGTAGTGCTACTGTCTACTATTCAAAGCCATACCTACTATACTTTCATTGTTTTTTTCTTTTGCAGGAAAGACTTGAAATTTGGCTCTGAAAATTTCCTTAATTTGCAAGGAGAAACATTGCCTGAGAAGTCCAGTTGTTATGACCAAGGAGGAAAAACAAAGCTCTAACAAGAAATAATCATCTTTGAAATCATTGGTTTTTCAGAACTAAATTGTTGAATTTATGTCATATCCCTTCTTGGCCATTCTCTAGCTTTATCTGCCAAAAGAAACACAAACTGTTGCTTCAAGCAGAAATCTTCCAAGGTAGTAACACTGATAATGCCTCCCCATGCAGAGCCTCAAGGAAGCATCTGGACTGGCTTAAAGGCTGGGATATGCTGAATCATTTCTCCCCCTCCCCGCCCTCCCACCCTCCGAGAGATAATTTCTTTAAAGTTCTTTCAGACTGAAGAATAGTCACCCTCTGACCTCTGAAGAGCTTTCTCTGGCAGTTTCCAGAATGTCCGCTTTCAAAAACATTTCTTCCTTTGTTTTAATCCCCATCAAAAAGCACTTATAAGAGACCCATTCACCTCTGAGGAAGCATCAAAGGCAGGGAATAAAATCATACGTGTAATCTCATAGCCTTGGGAACTTATCATCTAAGATATAATCCCATACAGAAAGGATACATAGACAGTTAAGAGGTGTTATGTCAATATATGACCAGAGCCGAAACTGGTTTGGCTCAGTGGATAGAGCGTCAGCCTGAGGACTGAAGGGTCCTAGGTTCGATTCCGGTCAAGGGCATGTACCTTGGTTGCGGGCACATCCCCAGTGGGCTGCGTGCAGGAGGCAGCTGATCGATGTCTCTCTCTCATCAATGTTTCTAACTCTCTATCCCTCTTCCTTCCTCTCTGTAAAAAATCAATAAAATATATTAATATATATATATATATATATATATATATATATATGACCAGACAGTAAGTAGATTATAGCATTTATATCTCATCTACCTAAACCACTTATTCTTTTTCAACCTTCTATAATGTATAGCAATAATAAGCAAAAATATGTATACACATACATGTGCATGTTGACATGTGTTAATATAAAACACCACTGAAACCTGTAAAGGATTTTTGTGAGCTTATTTGAGCCAAATTGTCGACATATGCCAGGAAGCAGAACCTTAATGAAATGAGATAATCTGGAGAATGGGGAATTTATACTTTGTTTTTATAAATTACTATTAAAAGGAATTTACATAAATTAATTACATAAAATTCATTGGTGATAGATTTAAGGAGGTAGAAAAAAGCCAAGAAGAGAAACCCCTGGGATAGGATAAAAAGTGAAATGATGCACATATGTTTTTTTTTTACATAGATGAATACAGCTTAACATAGTTAATAGTTGATGATTAACATGATAATAATAACAATGAGAGAATGCCCTGGTGCCATTTGTTGTGCCCTGAGGGGTCCAGAATAAAAAAGGGAAGTTATCCAAATATTTCACAAGTATATTATCTTAGATGCAAAAAGACAAATGGGCTCAGTAAATATCTAAATTGATAATTGTCAGGGAAAATACTGGCCTAGGACATGACTACCCACTATAACCTGTTTGTAGTCAAACATTTAACTTTCAGACCATCCTTTGTGGTTATTTTAGGTCTTTGAGTTTGCAGAATGGCCATGCAGGCCGTTCCTGAACTAGTCAAAGTAGCATATGGCCCCTTTCATTTGCACATACCCCTTGGTTGGATAACAGAGTCCCACTGTGCTAGGAAGGTTCATTTCTAGGAAGTCTTGGTGTCAGCATTTGTCTTGCTGTAGGGTAGACCACTGGGGATGGAGCAAGAAGATAAGTGGCATTTAAGCTCGAATTATTATTATTAAAAAAGAGCAGGTAAGTGGAAGACACTTAGATTCTATATGTTCTTGTTAAAAAGTATTCTGGATTATTTCTAATTTTTGAATCTATAATTCGAGTCTTCTTGTTTTTTGTCAACTTTTTTTTTCTGCATTCAGTATAATATTTACATATCAGGAAAAAAAGTAACAATAATAAATCAGTAACACTGATTAGAAACAGAAGATATCTAATATTATACAAGAAAGGATTTGAGGGGAAACAAATATTTGTTATTATTCAGAAATCTTAATTTTTTTTCTGGGCAGTTAATTTTATTCATTCCTATATTTAGACAATATTCATAAAAATACTTGTCTAGATAAAATTTATATATAATTCTACTAGGGGAATTATTAGGGAGGTGTTCTTTGAGAGGTTTGTCCAAGGTAAGTCCTTCATATAGATACTAGAGGCCCAGTGCACAAATTTGTGCATGGTTGGGATCTCTAAGCCTGACCAGCAAACAGGGCCTATCAGGGCTGGGCCAATCAGAGCTGGGCCGAACGGGGCCTGCTGGTATGGGGAGGGGAGTAGAGCGGTACCACAGGAGGTTGGCCTCTGGCCCAAGGGTGGAGCTGGCCCTTGGCATCCCTGGGAAAGGGGCCGTGTCTGCCACCACTCACTCCTGATTTCCTGTCCCAGAGTAGGCCTAAAGGCCCTGGTGGGGTCAGGAGAGTAGGTGACAGTTGCCAGGCCAGACATGCAAGGAACAGATGCTGGATGCTGATGCTGCCATTGAAACTTTGCCACCAGGTGGTTCCCTGCCTTCCTCACCCTTCCTCTGGCAGCCCCTGGAGAAGGGAGAATACGGAGTGAGATAAACACTTGTGTCAAGGGCTGACTTTCAGTAGATTGCAGGGAGGAAGCTATTCTGCTATATATGAAACTTCAATCCAGAAGCAGGTCGTCTATGAATGGTTTAGCACCAGGGGCTGATGTGGGCAGCCTGCCAGGGGAGGGACCATGGTCAGTTGGCTGACTGTAGGAAGTTGGCTGTGGAAGCACACTGACCACCAGGGGGCAGTTCCTGCATTGAGTGTCTGCCCCCTGATGGTCGGTACATGTCATAGTGACTAGTTGATTGGTCGACTGGTCATTTTGGTTGTTTGGATCATTTGGTCATAATAGTCACTTAGGCTTTTATGTATAGAGATAGCCTAAAAAAATGCACCAAGCTTATATTGAGAGTAGAAGACCACCAGTGTGTCAGATGAACATTATTATCATTGCTGATCATTAGAATATCACTGTCTAGTAGGTGGGAAAGATTAGCAAGAACCCAAGTTAAGTTTTTCATGTCTAATATGTAAAGGAGTCTAGGGAGACAGATATTGTTTCCACTAGGAAACGATAAGGAGAATAATGGAAGTATAAAAATTATTTTATATACATTCAATTAGTAACAATTGGGTGATAGAAAACAAGGTTTGAGCAGTATTAATTTGTGAATATATAGGTCTTGTTGATGCCTGGGGATGACTGTTTACATTCTCCGTAGTTAGCAGCTTCTCATCCTTGAAATGAAGACGAGTGCAGAGACAGGGGCAAATGTCAACTCATGGTTAGGTATCTGATAAGGTAAGATCTTTATTTTTTTTATAAAATTAATGTGTTACATGTATACATATCTTCCCATTGCTGCCCCCCTCCCAGGCATACCCTACAGCTCCAATGTCTTGGTTATGCTTATATGCATGCATGCAAGTCCTTTGGTTAATCTCTTATCCATCACCTCTCCTTAACCTTCCTGCTCTAATTTGAAGTCTGTTTGATGCTTTACTGCTTCTGTATCTATCTTTTTGTTCCTCAGTTTATAATATTCTTTATTATCAACAAATGAGTGAGATCATGTGGTGTTTCTCCTTCATTTACTGGCTTATTTCTCTTAACTTAATGCTTTCCAGTTCCATCCAGGTTGCTGAAAATGGTAAGAATTCCTTCTTTGTTATTGCAGCATAGAATTCCATTGTGTAGATGTACCATACCTTTCACTCATCTGCTGACCAGCACCTAGGATGTTTCCAAATTGTAGCTATTGTAAAATGTGCTGCTATGAACATGAGATACATAAATCCTTTCTAATTGGTGTTTCTAGTTTCTTAGGATATATTCCTAAGAGTGGAATTGCTGGGTCAAATGGGAGATCCATTTTTAGTTTTTTTTGGCAACTCCGTAGTTCTTCACAATGGCTGCACCAGTCTTCATTCCCACCAGAAGTACACGAGGGTTCCTTTTTCTCCGTGTCCTCGCAAACACTTGTCATTTGTTGATTTGTTGATGATTGCCATTCTGACAGGTGTCATTTTGATTTGCGTCTCTCGGATAATTAGTGACTTTGAGCATGTTTTCATGTGTCCCTTGGCCTTCCTTCTGTCATCTTTTGAAAAGGTTCTCTTTAGGTTGTCAATTTTTTTTATTGGATCATTTATCTTCCTTTTATTTAGTTGTATAAGTTGGCTGTAGATGTTGGAGATTAAACCTTTATCAGTGATAACATTTTCAAATATGTTCTCCCATACAGTGGGCTTTCTTGTTTTGTTGATGGTTTCTTTTGCTGTGCAAAAGCTTTTCATTTGGTGTAGTCCCATCTGCTCATTTTTTCTTTAGCTTCCATTGAACTTGGAGCAGTATCAGTGAAGAAGTTCTTTCAGCATATGTCTGAGATTGTGTTGCCTGTGGATTCCTCTAGTATTTTTATGGTTTCCTGTCTTATGTTTAAGTCCTGTATCCATTTAGAGTTTATTTTTCTGCATGGTGTAAGTTGGTGGTCTACTATCATTTTTTTGCATGTATCTGTCCGATTTTTCCAACATCATTTATTAAAGAGTTTGTCTTGACTCCATTATATGTTCATGCCTCCTTTGTCTAATATTAATTGAGCATAGTGCTTTGGGTAGATATCTGGATTCTCTATCCTATTCCATTGGTCTATATGTCTGTTCTTGTGCCAGTACCAGGCTGTTTTGAGAACTGTGGCTTTGTAATACAACTTGAAATCTGGTACTGAGATCCCACCTACTTTATTCTTCTTTCTCAGAATTGCTGTGGCTATTCAGGGTCTTTTTTTGTTCCAGATGAATCTTTGGAGAGTTCGTTCTAGGTCTGTGAAATATGTCATTGGTATTTTTAATGGATAGTGCATTGAATCTATAGACTGCTTCGGGTAGTATGGACATTTTAATGATGTTGATTCTCCCAATCCATGAGCATGGTATGCTCTTCCATCTGTTTATGTCTTCCTCTGTCTCTTTTTTCAGTGTCCTGTAGTTTTCTGCATATAGGTCTTTTACCTCTTTGTTAGGTTTATTCCTAGGTATCTTAATTTTTTTGGTGCAATGTTAAATAGGGTTGCTTTTTTAGACTCTCTTCCTGTAACTTCACTATTAGTGTGTAGAAATGCCATAGATTTATTGGCATTAATTATGTTTCCTGCTACATTGCTGAATTGATATATTAAGTCTATTAGTTTTTGGATGGAGTCCTTCAGGGTTTTTATGGACAGTATCATGTCATCTGCAAATAAGGACAGCTTTACTTCTTCTTTCTCAATTTGGATGCCTTTTATTTCTTCTTCTTGTCTAATTGCAATGGCTAATACTTTCAGTACTATGTTGAAGAGGAGTGGTGAGAGTGGGCATGCCTGTCTTATTCCTCTTCTTAGGGGAAATGGTTTCAGTTTTTTCCCCATTGAGTATGATGTTAGCTGTGAGTTTATCATATATGGCTTTTATGATGTTGAGGTATGATCCTTATTTCCCCACCTTGCTGAGAGTTTCTATCAAGAAAGGGCGTTGGATTTTTGTCAAATGCTTTTTCTGCATCAATTGATATGACTATGCGATTTTTATCTCTCGATTTGTTTATGTGACGTATCACATTTGTGGATATTGTACCATCCTTGCATTCCTGGGATAAATCCTACTTGGTCATGGTGTATGATCTTTCTGATGTACTGCTGGATCTTATTTGCTACAATTTTGTTGAGGATTTTGGCATCTATGTTCATGAGAGATATTGGCCTATAATTCTCTTTCATTGTGTTGTCTTTATCTGGTTTTGGTATTAGGTTGATGCTGGCTTCATAGAATAAGCTTGGAAGTGTTGCTTCCTCTTGAATTTTTTGGAATAGTCTGAGGAGGATAGGTTTTAATTCTTCCTTGAATGTTTGGTAAAACTCTCCTATGTAGTCATCTGGTCCCGGGCTTTTGTTTGCTGGAAGCTTTTTGATGACTGTTTCAATTTCTTCCATAGTTATTGGACTATTGAGCTGTTTAGATTTTTCCTGATTGAATTTTGGAAGGTTATATTTTTCTAGGAATATGTCCATTTCCTGCAGGTTCTCCAGTTTGTTGGAATAGAGTTGTTCATAGTATTTTTTAACAATCCTTTGTATTTCCACAGGGTCTGTTGTTATTTCTCCTCTTTCATTTCTGATTTTGTTTATTTGGTCTTCTCTCTTTGCTTCTTGGTGAACCTGGCTAGAGGTCCATCAATCTTGTTTATCCTTTCAAAGAATCAGCTCTTGGTTTTGTTAATATTTTAAATTGTTTCTTTGGTCTCCATGTTGTTTATTTCTGCTCTGATCTTTACTATTTCCTTCCTTCTGCTTACACTGGGCTTTTCTTGTTGCTCTCTTTCTAGCTCTTTGAGTTGTAGGGTTAGGTAATTTATTACCATTGTTTCCTGTTTTTTGCAGTAGGCTTGTAGAGCTATGAACTTCCCTCTCAAGACTGCTTTCACTGTGTCCCATATTTTTTTTTGCTAATACTTTATTTTTTATTTATTTATTTTTTAATTAAATCTTTATTATTCAGATTATAACATTTGTTTCTCTTTTTTCCCTTCCATAGCACACCTCCACCCAGCTCCCACCCCTCCCTATGCCCTTAGCTCCCTCCCATTGATCTCATCCATAGGTGAATGATTTTTGTCCAGTCTCTCCCTGTACACCCCTCACCCATTCCCCCCTGAGAATGATCAGTCCACTTCCTTTCTGTGCTCCTGATTCTATTATATTCACCAGTTTATTCTGTTGATCAAATTTTTATTTTATTTAATTTTTAGATTCACTTGTTGATAGATATGTATTTGTTGTTCAGAATTATTTGTCTTTTACCTTTTTCTTCTTCCTGTTCTAAAAGAGTACCTTTCAGCATTTCATATAATATTGGTTTGGAGTTGATGAACTCCTTTAGCTTTTTCTTCTCTGTGAAGCTCTTTATCTGCCCTTCAATTCTGAATGTTAGCTTTGCTGGATAGATTATTCTTGGTTGTAGGTTCTTGCTATTCATCACGTTGAATATTTCTTGCCACTCCCGTCTGGCCTGCATCGTTTCTGTTGAGAAATCAGCTGACAGTCGTATGGGTGCTCCCTTGTAGGTAATAAACTGTTTTTCTCTTGCTGCTTTTAATATTCTCTCTTTCTCTTTTGCTCTTGGTATTTTAATTATGATTTGTCTTGGTGTGGTCCTCTTTGGATTCCTTTTATATGGGGTTTTGTGTGCTTCCTGGACTTGTAAGTCTATTTCTTTTACCAGATGTGGGAAGTTTTCAGTCATTATTTCTTTAAATAGGTTTTCAGTATCTTGCTCTCTCTCTTCTTCTGGCACCCCCACAATTCTGATGTTGGTACGCTTAAAGCTGTCCTAGAGTCTCCTTACATTATGTTCACATTTTTGGATTCTTTTCTCTTCTTGCTTTTCCAGTTGAATTTTGTCTGCTTCTTTATATTTCAAATTTTTTACTTGATTCTTGCCTTTCTCTAGTCTGCTGTTAGGACTCTGTATAATATTTTTTATTTCCGTTAGTGTATGTTTAATTTCTATTTGGTCCTTTATCATCTTTAGTTGGACTTTTTCCATCTCTAGTTGGTCCTTTTTCATCTCCTCTTGGGTCTCACTAAATTTATCCAACTTTTCTAGCATATTCTTGAAAAACCTTATAAGTGTGGTTTTGAACTCTATATCCAGTCGTTTTTTTTCCTCCATTTCTTTTGTTTGTGATCCCTTCCCTTGTCTTGGCATTTTCACTATGCCGGGGAAACTTCTGTGTTGAATTCAGCCTTATGATACCAGAAGCAAAACCGAAGAAGCCTCTATTGAGCTTGGGATGGATGGAGTCTCATGGCTTAATGGACCGCCTTGCCTTCTAGTCGGCCCTGCCCTCCTCGTTCCCTGAGTCTCATGTGCTGGGTAATCCCTGGAGTGGTCCTTGTGCGTGCGTGCACCCGCAGTGCCTCTAACCATTGCCTTTCCAGCTCCCCTGCACACTAGGACCACATGAGTCTAGGTCCCCAGGGTTTCGCCCGAAACAGGGGCCCAGTGGACTCAGAAGTGGCACAGTTTGGAGGGTCTGTCTCCCGCCCACTCGTGAAAGCCAGCAGCACAATCAGCAATCTGTCCTCTGCGCAGTACCGTGCGAGTGCGAGACCAGACCTGATCTTCTGCGACTCCCCTAAATTTCCGTGCACCTCTCCCTTTTCACAGTCCAAACTCCCCCATATGAGTTTTGGCTGGATCTGGGGTTTAGTGTTGTAAGATAAGGGGTTCAATACCGTTGGGAGTCTCTGTTTCCCTCCTGCCAGAGAAAGCCAGCCAGGTACTCCGGCACCCGCTCTCTCAGCGTGCACATCTCTGTATCTCGGCTTTTTTCAGCTCCTCTGGGTTTCTGTGAGCCCCTCTCTTTCCTTCTAGCTGTAGAACTTACACTCGGCCAGCTTTCCTGTGGTTCTGGATGATGTCTGTTCTGTCTTTTAGTTGTAGTTTTGAAATTGTTGTGCGAGGCAGCAGTGTAGGTGTTTACCTATGCCGCCATCTTGGATTCTCCCTTCCCGTAATTTTTTTATTATTGTGTTGTCATTGTCATTTGTTGCCATGATGTTTTTTATTTCTTCCTTGATCTCTCTGGTTATCCAGTCATTGTTTAATAGCATGCTATTTACTCTCCATGTATTTGATTTCTTTCTATTGTTTTTATTCTAGTTGATTTCCTGTTTTATACCACTGTGGTCTGAGAAAATGCTTGATATAATTTCTATCTTCTTGAATTTGAGGAGACTTTTTCTATGACCCAACATATGGTCTATTTTTGAAAATGAACCATGCACACTAGAGAAGAATGTATATTCTGTGACTTTGGGGTGAAATGTTCAGAAGATGTCAATTAATTCCATCTGTTCCAGTGAGTCATTTAGGATTGACGTTTCTTTCCTGGTTTTTTTTGTTTAGAGGATTTGTCCAGTGGTTACAGTGGAGTATTAAATTCTCCTACTATGATTGTATTGCTGTCAATCTTTCCCTTGATATCCTCCAGAAATTTTTTTATATATTTAGCTGCTCCTATATTGTGTGTGTATGTGTTTACCAGAGTTATTTCTTCTTGTTGGATTGTCCCCTTTAGTATTATGAAGTGGCTTTCCTTATCTCTTGTTATGTCCTTCAATTTGCGATCTAATTTGTCAGATATAATTATTGAAACCCCAGCTTTTTTTTTATTTTCATTTGCCTGAAACAGCATCTTCCATCCCTTCATCCTCAGTCTGTGTGCATCTCTTTTGTGAGGTGGGTTTCTTGTATACAGCGGATATATTGGTCATGTTTTCTTATCCAATCGGTTGCCCTATGTCTTTTGTTTGGAGCATTTAATCCATTTACAATTAAAGTTATTATTGACAGGTACTTATCTGACGCCATTCTTATTCTTTTCCTCTGTGTTCCTTTTTCGCTTCCTATTTCTTTTTTTACAGCAGACCCTTTAACATTTCTTGCATTGCTGGTTTGGTGGTAATACATTCCCTTAATCCTTTTTGTCTATAAAGCTCCTGATTTCCCCTTCAATTTTGATTGAAAGTCTTGCTGGGTACATTATTCTTGGATTTGGACCCTTCCTTTCCATGACTTTGTATATTTCATTCTATTCCCTTCTAGCCTGATGACTTTCTGTTGAGAAATCAGTTGCTAGTCTAATGGGGGTTCCTTCGTAGGTAACTTTCTGTTTCTCTCTGGCTGCTTTTAAGATTCTTACTTTGTTGTTGGTGTTTGCCAATTTAATTATAATGTACCTTGGTGTCGGTTTTTTGGGGTTCATTTTGCTTGGGACTCTGTGAGCTTCTTGGATTTGTGTGGGGTTTTTCTTTCCTATATTGGAGAAATTTTCTGTCATTGTTTCTTCAAACAGGTTCTCTAATCGTTGCTCAGTTTCCATTCTTTCTGGAACCCCAGTTATGTGGATGTTGTTTTGTTTCTTGTTATCCCAAAGTTCCCTTAGGCTCTCCTCTTGCTTTTTAATTTTTTTTTGTTCCTAGAAGCTGCTATACTTTGGTATTTTTTCCTACTTCGTCTTCTAGCTCACTGATGTGGTCCTCAGCTTCTTCTAGTCTACTTTTGATGCTTTCTATTGAGTTCTTTACAGCAGCGATGTCATTTTTCATTTCTTCTTGATTATTCTTTATTTCCTCTTGGCTCTTACTCATATTGTCAATTTAGTCTTCCATTCTTTTCAGCCACATTATGACCATTTCTCTGAACTCTTTCTCTGGCAGGTTTATTTCTGCTCCTATTTCGTTTACTTTCTTTTCTGGTGATACCTGCTTTTCTTTCATATGCGGGCTGTTTCTTTGTCTGTCCATGGTCTTTCTTCTCCGGGTGTCTGGTTATGTAGTTCTCTGTCCTATGTTGATTTAAAGGCATAAAGTACAATACGACCAGGTACAATACAGGCACTGAACAGAAATGTATTCACAATGTTAGTAACCACAAATAAGGTGACCACCAATGAAAGACAAATTAGGGGTAAGTAGAGAAAGAAGAAGAGAGAAAAAAGGACAAAAGAAAGCAAAGGAGTGCCGAAATGAAATTGGGAGAAGAGAGAAAAAACAGAAGAAGAAGAAAAGACAAAGAAAAATAAGTAAAAGAGACAAGAAACAGAAAAGAAAGAAAAAAAGGAACAAATTATATATGTGAGGAGAAAATTCTAGTAGAACAGCCACTAATCCCAACAAATGCTGGCAACAAGTACCTGAAGATTAATACAAACTACATATAAAACTAATATCAAGGGAGGCATGGGAAAACAGAGGTAAAAAACAAACCAAAACAAAGCAAACAAAAAGCAAAATAAAACAAGTAGAATAAGCAAAAACAATATCACAAAAAAGTATAAAAAATTGATATAATCACCTTTCTGGCAAACAACAACAAAAGGACATTTTTTTGGATAGTGAAGACAGGGAAGAGAGAGGTTTGTACGGACTTGGAGTATGTGATTCAAAATTATATATATAATTGGGGTGAAATTTTAACCAGGTAAAAAGAAAGAATAGGGAGCATCTAAAGTTGGAAAAGGGAAAGAGAAACAAAACAACAAAATGGGTAAAGTTAGGAAGAGAGTGTTGGCATAAACATAGAGTTGAGATAGAGTAAAATGATGCTAAAGGAAAGATGAAAATAGAATGTAGAACTCTAATCCCAAAGTAAAGTAAAGAGAAAATAAAATGACACTTTTTTTCAAAGAGGTAAAAGAGTAGTAGTAATAATAGTGGTTGAAAATAAAAATGTAACAATTAAAAAGGTAAATTCGATTGAGGAAAAAAGAAAAAAAATTAGTTTTTTAATTAAAATATGCAAAAAAATAAAAATAAAAGAATGGAATGGGCAGTTGTGGAGGTCATTCACTTTATTGTTCTGTTTGGCACTCTTGTTTCCCAATCAGGAGCATATTGCAGTTACCTGTGTTCCACTGCTGAGGTGTGTCTTAATCTCTTTATTCTGTTGTGATTATGCAAGAGTCAATTTGTGAGTCATCCGCTGGATGGCAGTGTTTCAGAATTGACCTCTGAGACTAAACACAGGACCTCTCTAGCCTATGCTTAAATCCTGCTTACTCTGTGGTACTCAATACCAGTTTGTGGGGGTGGGTTGCCCTAGAGCTGATTCTCTGATGGTTATTCTGCGTTTTGATCCCCAGGTTCCAGAAAAACAACTTTCCCCTTCAGTCTCTTAGGATGTCTCCCATTGCGTGATCCTATGTATTGGGCTTAGCAATCAGAAGCCCAGGTCTGAAGAGGAAAGAGTGCAGTCTGTGCACTCCCCCTTCCCAACTTCTGTTCTAACAGCCAGGACACTTTAATAATTCCCAGGCTGTCCTTCTGCCTCAGATCAAAATAGGTTGCTTTCTAGAGCTCCCCTCTGTTAATAGCTCTGAGGACCCCCTTCTGTATTCCTGGATCATGCCCTGCCCCACATCCACTGATTCCTCTAGGTGCAGCTTTCCCCCAGTCCAGTTCCCACAGTGTGTGTGTCTCTCTGTTCTATGGGACTGGAGACCTCACCTTATCCCAGGCAAAATCTAACCTTTCCGTGTGGTGTGTGGAGCTCCTCTGAATCCCAATGTTTGCGTGTATTGGAGAACGGTGTTCTGGGCCCCCTGGCTCTTTGGTTGATGCTGCAGCTAGCTTTTCAGGCCGCCATAGACATCCACCTTCCCCTGCAAGATGGTGCGGTCTCCGCATTCTCGCTGGTGGATCCCGGAGATAAAAACCCCTTGGCAGTGGGGCTGCCTGGTCAGGGGAGCCTCGTCCAGCAGTCTCCCACCTTCTCCTGGAGGATAACTGTCCCTTAACTTGACAACAAACACTCCCAGTGCGACTCTCAGCTGTTCTCTCTGTCTGCTCAGGGACAAGGCTCCGGACACGTCCATCTATTCCGCTGCCATTTTTGCAGGGTAAGGTCTTTTTAACACTATTGGAGAGTCTTTCATTAATGTAATGGACAAAAATCTCTGGGTTGTCGTAGTATTTGAATTTTTTGTCTCCTAAGAGTACTATGAAACAAATGTTACTAATTTGTTAGTTCCTAGAATGTCTGTTTTCAGTTTTCCTTATATCTGTGAAACAATATTTTAAACAATCATAAGAATAATTATCCTCAATTTATTTAGTGTCATGGTTATTTTTATTTATCCTGATTATTTGCCAATAGTTTTTTTTTGTATTTAGTTATTTCTTGGAGTTCTATAAATTTTCATTCAGTTCTAAGATATGACCTGCTTAGAAGCTTGCAATTTAGAGTAAGTCAGAGTCCTTTTCAAAAATTTTTCTAATGATATATCTACAAAGGCATCAGAGTAAAGCAACGGCTGCCCATGAATGACAAAATTTAAAAGTGACATGGTTATAGATTTGATAAAAACTTTTCTTTACTATAAAATATGATATTCTGAGACAACAATTTATTGGTAAATAATAATTACTGTAAAATTACATAGAGAATAATATAAAATTTGTATACTTTTAGTTCAATATATAATTTCAGTATATAAAGTAAGATTTTAAAACAGGACACATGGCTTATTGCAAGCAGTGTGTTGAGCATTAAGAATAATTCATAAACTCCCAATATGTCAAATGCAAATACCCAGAGTACCGCTGACAGATGCCCCAATAGAGACTCATCACTCTTGGCTTTCCTGGTGTCCCTGAATGGATACATGTTACCCTTGAGAGTTTCCTATTTGAACTTGGCTTTGAATTTTTACATGTTCTTTTCTGAAATAGACTAAAATTTTTATAACATTCATTTTAATAAAATATGTATATATAAATAGAACATAGTTAGTAATTTTATTAGACAAAATTTCCCATCTATTTTGAAGAATTTTAAGTTGGTCCAATTTAGTTAAAAAATATTTCTTTTAAGAAGAGAGAATAAATACTTGAGTCATTCAAGGGCCCTTGAAATGTCTCAAAGCTATTTCTTGATTAAAGTCTTGAAATTTAACTTGGAAAGACTGTCAAATATACACAATCCAAAGATTATATTATATATTTTTTGTAATTATTCTAAAACACATCAATTAAGTTTTATATTAAGTTTAATATTAAGTTTTAATATTAAAAATGTGGCTCAGAGACTATAAAATTAATTCTTTTTTTTAATTAGGCCAATGAAGTATTATATCCTAGGTTGAAATTTTACCACATGTAGTACAAAGATACACATAAACATCAAGACTATAATGTATTTTAAACTACTAATTTTTCCAGAGAAAACAAAATAATTATTTTCCTCAAAAATGAATTTCCATACTTCACACATTCAATTATTATAAGAAATAATTTTTTCTAACTTAGTTTGAACTTTTAACTCTTAGAAGCCTCAAAATTTTAGGTGGCATGTTAAATATTTAGCATTTCTTAGGTTAGTAATATTTTCACATTTTAAGGATATATTTTAAATAAAATACAAGACTTATTTATTAATAGATTCAAATCTACTCTTTATATTTTCCCTAAGAGACAAACTCAAATTAATTAATGTTTCAGTATTCTGTTACTTCAAAATATTTACATGTTTATTGCTTACCCCAGCAATGCTCTAAAACAGTGGTTCTCAACCTTCCTAAGGCCGAACTGCATACAGTTCCTCATGTGGTGGTGACCCCCAACCATGAAATTTTGCTACTGTTATTCATCGTGATGTAAATATCTGCATTTTCCGATGGTCTTAGGCGACCCCTGTGAAGGGGTCGCGACCCACAGGTTGAGAACCGATGCTCTAAAGCCTTTAAGTTATCAAAGACTTTGGAAAATTATGTATAGGCCTATGAAGCTGGAGGAAAAGGTTGTGGGAAAGGCAGCAGGCTCAACAGCCTGTTCCCAGACCTCTAGCTGTTTGGATTCAAAATTGCCATATTTTTCTTTAGAGATAACATGCTAAGGTTTGGGTGATACTGTTGTGGCTTCTGTTTCTGGCCCTCCAAGCCAGCCCTTCCCTGGGCTACTTGTTCTACAATTGTGAACACTATGTTAGCTTTTTGTTTCTGCCTTTCTTATTTCTATGTACATAGACCTTCTGAGTCTTTTTTAGCAACTTTTTTGCACTTTTATTCTTCCACTTCTTTAACTTTGTAGTTTCCTTGAGATGCCAGGTCAACTATTGGTGACAAAATGTAAATTTTAATATTTCTTGGCCCAACAGGTCCTTGGGGTCTAGCTCAGAGTACTTTCTCATTTGTTCTTTTAGTCTTGGTATAATTCAGAAGGCCCTTCTTCTTTGTCTTGCTGAATATTGAAGGCTTTATTTAGGTTTTGAGTCCCACTGGGCTCCCAGGTTTGGAAATTTTACATTTGCTGGAAGCATACCAGGGCCAGCCAGTTGTTCCCTTTCTGAGATAGCCATAGCTGACCTTCAAATCATTCCCCCTTCTTTTCCTGAGAATAATATTCCCAAGATAGACATTAACTTGGGTGTATATATACATTTGTTGGTTACAAAATGGATCTAGCTGGCCAGCTAAGCCATATGGGTCTTCCAGCAGGGCTTTTCACTCTTTTTTTTTTTTTTAACACTTTTCCAACTCCTTTCGAAACCCATAAAAGCTGGTTCCTGGTAGTGCAGAAGCCCTGAGAGGGAGAGCAAAAAGAGTTCCCCAAATTAAGAATTCTTGGCATCTGCTGAGATGTTCCAGCAATTTCTCTCACATTTCCAACCTCACCACATATAACTGGTCTTCCCCAAAGTGGGATTTGCCTCCTCTTTAAACAAATTAAACAAACAACAAAGAGACACAAAACATTAACACTCTTATATAGGCACACACAACATACTAAAGGTTTACACCCCAGAATGTTTGGCACTAAAAACCACCAAAGCAATGTGTTTTGTCCCCAGGTCAGGAATTACCCCTCTCTAGAATCTTAGCATTCTTCCAATGGACTATTTAAAAAAAAGGGAGGGAGGGGAGGATGGGGCTGGGGCCTTTTCTAGTTGTTCTTACCTCCCTTTGTCTAGGGGAATTTTCTTAAGACATGTGTCATAGGCCACGTGTACCTCTCAGACAATCTTCTCTCTCAACCCCCACATCCTGTTTGATCTGGAAAAATTCAGCAATGGCCTGGCCACCTACTGTTTCTTTTCTATGGAGATAAATCAGAGGCATGCTTCCTACAGTGAGGAAAGTGGGGTGTAGGCATTTATTAACTTTAGAATAGTCCTGAGACAGTCTTTAAAATTTCTTATTTTTTTACATCTTTTGGGAATAATTTTTTTCTATGATTTTCCTTAGAAGCTTCTAATTTCCAAATCAAGATATACTTCCCAAGTTTATAGCTCTACATGCCTACTTGAAAAAACAAGAAAAAATGGTAATAAATTATCTAACTCTACAACTTAAAGAATTAGAAAGAGAGCAACAAGAAAAGCCCAGAGTAAGCAGAAGGAAGGGGGTAATAAAGATCAGACCAGAAATAAATGAAATAGAGACCAAAAAAGCAATTCAAAAGATCAATGAAACCAAGAGCTGGTTCTTTGAAAGGATAAATAAGATTGATGAACCACTCTAACTGGTTTGGCTCAGTGGATAGAGCATTGGCCTGCAGAAGGGTCCCAGGTTTGATTCTGATCAAGGGCATGTACCTTGGTTGTGAGCACATACCCAGTAGGGAGTGTGTAGGAGGCAGCTGATCAATGTTTTCCTCTCATTGATGATTCTAATTCTCTATCCCTGTCCCTTCCTCTCTGTAAAATATCAATAAAATATATTTTAAAATAAAGATTGATGAACCTCTAGCCAGGCTCACCAAGAAACAAAGAGAAAGGACCCATATAAACAAAATCAGAAATGAAAGCGACAAAATAATGACATACCCCATAGAAATACAAAGGATAGTAAAAAAAAATACTATGAACAACTATTTTCCAACAAACTAGACAACCTAGAGGAAATGGACATATTCCTAAAAAATATAACCTTCCAAAACTCACTCAGGAAGAATCTAAAAATCTCAATAGGCTGATAATTATGGAAGAAATTGAAGCAGTCATCAAAAAGCTTCTAGCAAACAAAAGCCCAGGTCCAGATGGCTTCACAGAGGAGTTATACCAAATATTCAGAGAAAAACTAAAACATATCATCCTCAGAATATTCCAAAAATTTCAAGATGAAGGAACACTTCCAAGCTCATTCCATGAAGCCAGCATTACCCTAATCCCAAAACCAGATAAAGACAATACAATGAAAGAGAATTACAAGCCAATATTCCTTATGAACATAGATGCCAAAATCCTCAACAAAATTCTAGCAAATAGGATACAGCAATACATCAGAAAGATGATACACCATAACCAAGTAGGATTTATCCCAGGGATGCAAGGATGGTACAATATCCACAAATCAATAAATGTGATATATTACATAAACAAATTGAGAGACAAAAAAATCACATATTCATATCAATTGATGCAGAAAAAGGATTTGACAAAATACAATACCGCTTCTTGATAAAAACCCTTGAAAAAGTGGGAATAGAGGCACCATAACTCAACATAATAAAAACCTTATACAACAAACTTACAGCCAACATCATACTCAATGGGCAAAACCATTTCACCTAAGAAAAGAAACAAGACAGGGATGCCCACTTTCACCGCTCATGTTTGATATAGTACTGGAAGTGCTAGCATAGTAATTAGACAAGAAGAAGAAATAAAAATTATCCAAATGGGAAAAGAAGACATAAAACTGTCATTATTCGCAGATGACATGATAGAAAACCCTAAAGACTCCATGAAAAAAATATTAGACTTAACAAATGAATTTGGCAATGTAGCAGGATACAAAATTAATGCTCATAAATCTATTTTTATACACCAATAGTGAACTTACAGAAAGAGAGATTTTTAAAAAATCCCATTTACCATTGTACCAAAAAATTAACATACCTAGCAATAAACTTAACTAAGGAGGTAAAAGACCTCAGAAAACTACAGGACACTAAAAAAAGAGATAGAAGAAGACATAAACAGTTGGAAGAACATACCATGTTCATGGGTTGAACAACATTATTAAAATGTCCATACTACCCAAAGCAACCTATAGATTCAGTGCAATCCCTATTAAAATACCAAAGGCGTATTACACAGACTTAGAACAAACACCCCAAAAATTCATCTGGAATTTAAAAAAAAAAAAGACCCCGAATAGCTTCAGCAATCCTGAGACAAAAGAAAAAAGTAGGAGGTATCTCAATACCAGATATCAAGCTGTATTACAAAGCTACTGTTCTCAAAACCGCGTGGTACTGGCAAAAGAATAGACATATAGATCAATGGAATAGAACAGAAGACCCAGAAATTGACCCAAACCACTATGCCCAATTAATATTTGACAAAGGAGGCAAGAGCATACAATGGAGTCAAGACAGTCTCTTCAATAAATGGTATTGGGAAAACTGGACAGATACATGCAAAAAAATGAAACTAGACCACCAACTTACACCATACACAAAAATAAACTCAAAATGGATAAAGGACTTAAACATAAGACGGGAAACCGTAAAAATATTATGGGAATCTACAGGCAGCAAAATTTCATAGATATCTTCACCAATACAGCTCTTAGGACAATGGAAATTAAAGAAACAATAAACAAATGGGACTACATCAAAATAAAAAGCTTCTGTGCAGCAAAAGAAACATAAACAAAACAACAAGAGAGCCCAATGCATGGGAGAATATATTTGCCAATGTTATTACCCATAAGGGTTTAATCTCCAAAATTTACTGGGAACTCATACAACCTCACAAAAGGAAGATAAACAAACCAATCAAAAAATTGGCAACAGACCTAATTAGGTACTTTTCAAAAGAAGGTATAAGGAAGGCCAACAGACACATGAAAACACGCTCAAAGTCACTAATCATCTGAGAGATAAAAATCAAAATGACAATGAGGTACCATCTCATACCTGTCAGAATGGCTATCATCAACAAATCAATAAATGACAAGTGCTGGCGAGGATGTGGAGAAAAAGGAACCTTCCTGAGCTGCTGGTGAGAATGCAGACTGGTGCAGCCATTGTGAAGAACAGTATGGAGTTTCCTCAGAAAGGTAAAAATGGAACTCCCATTTGACTCAGTAATCCCACTTCTAGGAATATACCCCAAGAAAACAGAAACACCAATTAGAAAAGATATATGCACCCTTATGTTCATAGCAGCACAATTTACAATAGCTAAGATTTGGAAACAGTCTAAGTTTTGGAATCAGCAGATGAGTGGCTTAAAAACTGTGGTACATCTACACAATAGAATACTACTCTGCTATAAAAAGGAAAGAATTCCTTTCATTTGCAACAGCATGGATGGACCTGGAGAGCATTTTGCTAAGTGAAATAAGTCGGTTGGAGAAAGATAAATATCAAATGATCTCACTCATTTGTGGAATATAATGAACAACATAAACTGATGAACAAAAACAAATCCAGAGACAGACAAGCATTGATTAGACTATCAAACCTCAGAGGAAAGGTAGGGGAAGGTGGGGGTAAGGGCAGAGACCAACCAAAAAACTTGTATGCATGCATATAAGCATAACAAATGGACACAAACACCAGGGGAATGATGGTATGAGAGGGAGCCTGGGGGTTATGAGGGGGGGGGGGAATAATGAGACATATGTAATACCTTAATCAATAAAGAAAATTTTTTAAAAATGTTCTTAATGAAAAGAAAAGAGATGCTTCCTATAAAGTCATTAAGTTTAATTTCAAAGCAACTAAAATTTTTGCATGCAAAATATTAATGTAGGTACCCCTAAACTGCATTTTGGCCATTCTAAGTTAATATTTTCTAGTTAAATCTTCCAACTTCTGTACAGCATTTAAAAGTAAAGGCTTCCTATCAGGAATATTAAATGAGGGCTGGAGTTTGGGAGCTTCTGGCCTTGGATGCATCATTTCTCATGTTAATATTTTTATTTTTATTTTTTTTGATATCTGTAGTCTGAGCAAATTTTCTAGACATGTTATGTAGTAGGTCAAGTGTTGCTTCAGTTTCTCTCCTAGCTGTCTAAAACCACAGGAAAGGTTTAGGGCCTGGGAAGACCAAGCTTTATGGTGTTGCAGAAGACCAGAGGAAAACCAAGCAACACTTTAGAGAAATGGAGTTACACAGTTTATTACGATGGCAGATGCCGTGGAATAATTTCCCAAGTCTGAGCAAAATAATACGTAGGAAGCTTCTCTTTTATATTTTTCTGGGGGCTTTGTCCTCCAGATGTGGATTATGCTTCTGGTCATTTCTCGGGCTTTACAAAAAAGGCTCCAGGTGTTGGAGGTTTTGGGATTATATCTAATGGTCTAGCCTCGTGCCAGCACTAATAACCCACCCCCTCTGGGGCTGTGTACTGTTCATAATTTATGGCCTCTGAAAAATATGAGCATTTGGGTAAGAGGTCTTGCAAGACCAGTTTCTGGGAAAGAGGCAGTGACTTAATTATAGGTTATCAAGAATGTACACTGGGCTTGCTGTCACAGATTCAGATTACTAGCTCTCTCCCCCCACCTTACCCCACCCAAATATCAGGGTTAATTAGAATCAGCCTTTTAGCCTTCTCATCCTCCTCCCCCTACCCCTGCTTGTCCCACAAGCTTTGCTTAACCTTGTGGTACAATGACAACGGGTTGTTATGCTGAACAGAGATGACAACCACTCTTAGTTGCTTCCTGCTGATAAAAGGCAATGACTAAGGGGTTGGCATTCCATTTCTTCCTCTCGGAAGGGTTTGTAGGGAGTTCTTCTGGTTTGTAGGACCATCTAAGTTTAAAGGCATCTAGGTGAGATGAGATAAAGTGAGCTAAGAAATTTAGGATACATGGTCCTAATATTACAGCTATGAGTAGCATTAACAGTGGTCTTGCCAATGGGAGAAGCCATTTCCAGATTCCTCTCCCTCCTCAACCCAAATAGCCCAGGACTCGGATAGTCCCTGTCATCTTTTTTCTTGTTCAATTGGATCTTTTGCCTTATCCCTGACTGGTTGACTTAAAAGCAGCACTTTTCTCCTAAGAAGAGGTAGATTCCACCTTTCTCTGCTGTTAGTAAGTCTAATTTTCTTCTATTCTGTAGTACTTCTGTGGCTAAGGAATCAACTTGATCCTTCAAGGCAATTAAGGTCTCAGCTACTCTCTTTATGTCTTCTAAAAAATTCTTGGGTCAAAACTTGAAAGGAGGACACAGATTGAGCTATTTCCCCTATCCTGGCTCCTATCCTACCTGCAATTCTGAGTGTTATTAAAAGGGGGGATTACTTGCAGATGCCTCATATCTAGTTACTACTTTAAGTGGGGGAGGGCAATCTCAATGGTTTAGTTGTTGGATATAATAGACATATCTGGGGTTAGATAGGCAGGATTGCACACTCCTGTTCAGTTTCCAGGCAGGCAGAGGTAAGTGCGGTCCTATACATGTAGAATGTTCCTGAAGGGAGGCACCAGACGTATATGGTGTTTTCAGCCTTGAGGGTAGAGTTACATAGTTCATCTGGGAGGCAACCTGTTAGGTGTTGGCCCTGGGTACTGTTGAAACAAATAGGGGCAACATTAGTTAGCTGCACATTGGCTGTGACAGGTCCTATTATTTCTTCCATTAAGTTCCCTGGTTTAGTTATGTTTACTGGAGTAGCCATTAATAGAAGTGGTCTCGGTGGGGAGGAAAGCCAGCAGTCCCTAGCCACATAAGGGTTGGTAATATTGAGGAGGTGGTAGGTTGAATTGAGGAGCAGATAAAGCCAGGGATGTCTAGATATATCCCTTCTGTGGCTGAGTCCTCAATTTAGGTAATCTAGGTGCTTTATGTTCAAGCGGCTGCCTGATAGTCTTTTTAATATCTGCCTCCTAGGCTTGGTCCTGGACCCCCTTCCCTGCCATCAGAGTAGCCAACATGGGTGTGGTGAGTCCAGCAAGTTACTGAGTCTGGCTTTCCTTGACATGCATTCTGCCCATTTTTGTCTGGACTTAATTCTTCCTGTCCAATGCAATCCGTGCCCCCCTGCCACGTGCATTTGGTAGCAGAGTAGTAACATGCCACAAGCTGATAAGTATAGTTAACAAAAATCTGCCTTGATTGGGCTCTCCTGTAGAGAGACCCCAATCATATTTGGATAGTGAGTTTCTAAGCAGGGACACATGGTAGTGGCCCCTAAGGGAGACAAATATGTGCTAACTAATAGTATTAGTAAGAGCATGTTATTCCTTCTATTTCTGTTTGGTGTGGGTCCACAGCAGTGAACCACTAGGACAAAGGGTAGTATTATGATTATTCCTTCAAGGCAGATGTAGTCAAGGATGGCATGACAAGGAGTGGTCCAGCAATTCATGAGGCACAGCTGGAGGAGATTTTCAAGATCTGGGGTTACCTTTCACTCTGACTGTTTGCTGGTTGTCTAATGAGCTGCCTTCATATTCAAGGATCCAGGTACTCAATTCTGCAACTTTGAGAACTGGGGGTGTAGTTAATATGACTGGATAGGGTCCTTTCCAGATAGGCTTGAGGGGTTCTTTTTTCCAGTCCTTTACCCAAACTTGGTCTCCAGGTTTATAAGGATGTATGACTGTTCCTAGAGAGGTGGATAACTGATCAGTAATTCATCTGTGGACCTCAAAAACAGTTTTTCCAAATTTTTATAGTTTCTTCTGGATTTCTAAGTTACCTATTTTCCCCAAATCTCCCTTTGGCCAAATTAAGGGAGGGGATCTGCCATATAGAATTTCAAAAGGAGAGAAACCTATCCTGGCCCTCGGGGCACAATGTACCCACAGGAATAGAAGAGGCAAGATATCTGTCCAGGGTAAGGTTGTCTCTTGGAATAGCTTAGCCTTAACCTGCTTGAGAGGCCAGTTCATGCATTCTACTTTCTCTGAACTCTGAGGCCTATAAGCTGTATGTAGGTATGATTTAATTCCTAAAGCCTTAGTTATCTGTTGTACTATTTCTGCTACAAAGGCTGGGCCATTATCAGATACTATGGTCAGAAGCATTCCATACGGTGGAATTATATCCTTCATCAATGCCTTAGTGATTTCTCTTGCCTTTTCCATGCGAGTGGGATATGCCTCGACCCAGCCTGAAAAGGTGAAAACAAAGACTAGTAGGTATTTATTTCCTCTGCTAGGTCCTATTTCTATAAAATCTACTTCTAAGTCCTTAAAGGGAGCTTGCCCACAGCGCTGAACTCCTATCGATCCCACAGGACCCTGTTTGGCATTGTTCTGCACACAGAGGAGGCAACACTGAAAGACTGAGGCACACAAAGAGGGAAGAAGGGCAATTAGGTAGTATCTGCCTAACAAAGCTTCTAGGTCAGTCTTCCCTAAATGAGTAAGTTCATGCTACTGAAGGACTACCTTATGGGCTAACTGTTCTGGGACATAGGCCTTATGATCTGAGGGTATCCACCAATCTTCCTTTGTTCTCTTGCCTCCTTTTGGCTGAGCCCATTCCCCTTCAGGTTCAGGTAATATGATCCATGATGGTGCCACTTGTTCTTGAGCATCTATCTTGGTTGTAGCGTCATCATGATGTTTTCCTTCTGACACTGAGTCTTTCCCATTCTGGTGACCTTTACAATGGAAGACAGCTATTTTCTTGGGTTCCCAGACTGCTTCTAGTAACTTTAAAATCTCATTCTGATTTTTTATTCCTTTTCCTCTGGCTGTCAGGAGTCTCCTTTCCTTATATAAAGCTCCATGGATATGCAGGGTAGCAAAGACATAGTACGAGTTAGTGTAGATGTTAGCATGCTTATTCTTACTGAGTTCTAGGGCTCTTACTAGGGCCCAAAGTTCTGCCTTCTGCACTGACCATCCTTCAGGCAGGGCCTGTGCCTCGATTGTCTCAGTTTGATACCACTGCATATCCAGCTCATCTTTTTTCTTCACCTAAGAAGCTACTGTTGTCCATGAACAATACTAAGTCCAGGTTCTAAAGGGGTTTCTCTGTTAGATCTGGCCAGCTGGAGTAAACGTCCTCTAGGACTTCTAGGCAATCATACTCAGGGATCCCTCAGCAATGGGTAAAAAGGTTGCAGGATTAAGAGTATTCACTGCTTCTAATTTTACCCCCAGATTTTCACATAAGAGCCCTTGATACTGAGTCATTTGAGCATGAGTCAGCCAGTGCGGCCCTTGCTTCCATCAGGGTGACAACAGCATGAGGTACTTTTACATTTAAATTTTGTCCTAACATAAGCTTATCCACTTCCTTGACCAACAATGCTGTGGCTGTAAGGGCCCTGAGACACAGGGGCCACCTGGAGGCAACTGGATCAATATATTTGTAGAGATAGGCTACCGGTCTTTGCCAGGGTCCAAACTCCTGGGTTAGAACTCCTAGGGCTACCCCACTGTTCTCATGAATGAGGAGATTCAAGACCTGTGTCACATCTGGTAGCCCTAATTCGGGGGCCTCAGTGAGCTTTGTCTTTATGGTGAGGAAGGCTTTCGCCTACTTGGGACCCCAGTCAATTAGTGCCTTCACTTCTTCTTTAAAAGCTTTATAGAGAGGTTTAACCAGGTCTGAAAACCCTAGGTCCAAATTTGACAGAACCCTGCTACTCCCAAGAATTCCCGAATCTGCCACCAGGTACAAGGGACTAGGATGACACATACTGCCTGCTTTCTTTCAGTCCCTATCCTTCATTTCCCTTGAGTGATTTAGAAGCCTAGATATTTGACTTCTGTATGACAAATCTGTGCCTTTTTCTTAGACATCTGATAACCTGTTTCAGTTAAGAGTCTCAGAAGGACTTGCATTCCTTCGCAGCACTGAGCTCATGTGGAACTGGCCAGTAGGAGGTCGTCTACATATTGGAGTAGAATACAACCCAAGTAGTGTCCTGGGAACTTAGACAGATCAAATGCTAGTGCTTCACTAAAAAGAGTATGGGAGTTCTTGAACCCTTGTGGCAGTCTGGTCCAGGTGTACTGCTCCTTGGACCCCATTAGTAGTTGGGTTTTCCCATTCAAAGGCTGGCTGGAAGGTGCCAAATGAAGGCAGAAAAATGCATCTTTCAGATCTAGGCATGTAAACTATTCTGCCTCTGATGGTATGAGTCCCAAAAGAATGTAGGGATTTTGCAGCACTGAATGCAGGGTTATAACAACTTCATTAACAGCCCACAGGTCCTGCACCAGATAGTAGTCATCAGCCCCAGGCTTTTTGACAGTCAAGAGAGGTGTGTTCCGTGGAGACTGGCATTGTTGAAGGAGTCCTCACTGGAGCAGCTGGTCTAAGTGGATCTGGATTCCTAGGCATGCCTCCCTTGGAACTGGATATTGGCGGATTGTAATAGGCTGGGCCCAGGCTTTAAGTTGATTAGCACCGGGCATGGTTCTTAGCCAGGCCTGGAGGGTTCCCTTCCACCCAGACCATCGGGAATTCTTCCTCTAATTCAGGTTCTAATGGTGAGGCCTTTTACTGGGGGGTATAAAGTCTCCATTCTTCCTCCCTTGGCATTGCTAAGGACAGGATCATTAGAGGGGGTGTCCTGACCTAGGCAGAGCTGTGCTGAGCCATTTGGAACAAAAGTGATTTCTGCTTCAATTTTGGCTAAAATGTCTCTACACATTAGTGGCACTGGACAGTCTGGCAAGTATAGGATTTCATGAATTGCTTGATGGCTGCCAATTTGGCATTGATGAGGCCAACAGAATGGCCTATGGGTCTGGTCCCCAGTTTCTCCAACCAATAATGGTGACCTCCTTTCCTGAGAGAGGCACTACTTTCTGAGTGACTACTGAGTGCTCAGCTCTCGTATCAACCATAAAGTCCACAGTCTGGCCTAGTATTTTCATTCTGACCATGGGCTTGTGTGAGCCCAGCTAAAAAAAGCCCAGTTTGTCCTAGTTGGAAATAGCCATTGCTAGCCCAATGAGATTTTCTTCAGGTGGCTCTGGTTGATAGTTAACTGGGCAGAAAAGGGGTGGCAGTTTTCTTACTTTGCCATTTGGGAATTCATTCTTCCAGTGTCCTGTGTTCTTACAATAGGCACACTAGTCTTGTCTCAGGGTCGCTCTTCCTTTCCCCCCTAATCTGTTTTCTTGCTTTCCTTTCTGATCTGACTGGGAGCCCAAGGCTCTAAAAGTGGCTGCTATTATATTGGCCCTTCTTTGTATTCTCTTTTCTTCATTCTTCCTTGCCACCCTGTCTTGGTTGATGAAAATCTCGTTTGCTATTTCTAGTAACTCAGTTGCGTTTTTTTCCTGCAAATACTTCTAGCTTCTGTAACTTTATCCTTATGTCAGGCTGGGCTTGGCCTACAAAGGCAGCATTTACCAAAGTTTGATTTTCTGTGGCCTCAGGGTTAAAGGGGGTATAGACCCGGTATGCCCCACATAGTCTCTCATAGAAAGCCACTGGACTTTCATCAGGCTTTTGGAAGACCTCAGAGATTTTAGCCATATTGATGGGCTTCTTGGCTCTGGCCCTGACCCCCTGGAGGAAGGTCAGCCAATATTTTTCTAGCCTGTCTTCCGAGTTTGGTCCAATAGGGTTCCTCATCTGGGAAGGCCTCCCTGACCCATCTGTCTGTATCTAATATCCCTGCCAGGGCCTAGGTCTGAAGCCACTTCTGAGTCTCTGTTACTATTCTCATGTGCTCCTCAGAATGTGAAAAAGAACTGTTTGAAGCCCACCCAGGTGGGCTTCCGAGTTTGGAGATCATTTCTAGGAGGTTTCTCATGGCCTGAGGTTTTTCAGACTAAGCTGGGGTGTGATGTTTTCAATTCAGGATATCACTTGTGGTAAAGGACTGATAATAATAGACCTGCCCTCCCCGCTACAAGGTCCCATCTTCACCCAGTACTTTGGCACCCTGAATCTTCCTGAGAGCCATGCCAGACCATTAGATATGGTCACAAGACCATATCTGGTTTGTGGTTTGGGTCCTTGGTCAGCTGAACACAAGTGCCGCCCAACTAGCTCTGAAGAGCCCGGTTGAGGAGAGACGGAGGCGGGTGGTGTATCCAGACTTTTCGGACCTTCCAGACCAGCTGGGGGAGCACTTGGTGCTGCCTGTGGCACATATGGAGGTGGCAAAACTGGTGGGGCTTCCTCAGGAGGTCCTTGCAGAATAGGAGTGGCCTGCTTCTTTTCTCCTGCTACTAAAACATTACTCTGTCCCTTCTTACACATGTAGGACTGGACCCAAGGTGTCAAGGTTTGAGCAATTTCTAACCAGCTGTCTTTGTAGGAAAACTGATCTGGGTGTCTAGGGTCCCCTGTGCCTACATTCCAGAACACTCTGACCAGTCCTTCATCTAAGAGCCTTCCGAGAGCCAGCCAACCCCAAAGGATGGCCATTCTAATTCACAGAATTTCTTCAGTGTTTTGGGATCCATTTTAATATCTTAATCCTCATTGAAACACTTTCTAAAATTTTTTCAACATGCAATTGAGGACAGTGGATTTATTTTGTCCCAACCCCATGATGATCGGTGGCAAGAAACAAACAAGGGAAGGGGGTGACCTTTTTTTTTTTTAAATATATTTTATTGATTTTTTACAGAGATGAAGGGAGAGAGATAGTTAGAAACATCGATGAGAGAGAGACATCGATCAGCTGCCTCTTGCATGCCCCTTACTGGGGATGTGCCCACAACCAAGGTACATGCCCTTGACCGGAATCGAACCTGGGACCTTTCACTTCACAGGATGATGCTCTATCCACTGAGCCAAACTGGTTTCAGCATGGGGTGACCTGTTTTTATAGATCCACTCAAATCCTGCCTGGGTGCATCCCTTGGGAGCTTGGATTCATCTTAGCTAAGGTGCATCTGTATAAACCCTGGGCCTGGTCACCTCCATGTGGGGTGAGTCACCATTATGCCTTATGACAAATCATGGAACTGCAGGTTAGGGCCCACTCAGACTTTGTAACCAAGTCATGGAGCCACACAAAGGATAGGAGATGGCAGGTCCTCTTCTTCACACTCACACACCTTGACCAGACATTCACTCAGAGTTTAAACAGTCCACCTGAATCCTGACTTATTTACCTGACAAAGTCATATGACTTCCTGGGAGGTGATCAAGCTCCCCTTCCACTCTCTTGGAGTGGGCCTAATTACATGGGGCTCCTACCTTAACGTTTCTATTGACAGATCTAGAGGTGTCCATTCACTTTCTTCAGATGCCGGCTGGGTCCAAGGCTGAGGACCAGGAGTGCCTGGAGTTCAATTCTGCTAAAATCAGTAGGGCACGCCTCCCAGAGCCTTGTCCTGTGCCCCCAAGGGGCCTCAAACCCTGTCCACTCACCAAAGGCCAAAAGACCAGTGCAGTTCTGCTTCCTGGTCCAGGTGTTGCAGAAGACCAGAGGAGTTACACAGTTTATTATGCTGGCAGACTCAGCAGAATAATTTCCCAAGTCTGAGCAAAATAACATTCAGGGAGCTTCTCTTTTATATTTTTCTGGGAACTTTGTCCCCCAAATATGGATTATGCTTCCAGTTTTTCCATGGGCTTTGCAAAAAAGGTCCCAGGTGTTGGGGGTCTTGGGACCATATCTAATGGTCTGGCCTGGTGCCAGCGCTAATAACACCCTCACCCGGGACTATGTACTATTCATAGTTTATGGCCTCTGAAAAATGTGAGCACTTAGGTAAAAGTCTTGCAAGACCAGTTTCTGGGAAAGAGGCAATGACTTAATTATAGGTTACCAAGAATGTACACTGGGCTTGTTGGCACAGATTCAGATTGCTAGTCCCCTCACTCCCCCAAATATCAGGGTTACATTGGAATTAGCCTTATAGCCTTCTCAATGGTGGCCCCCTAGATGAGCCATTTAATTAATTATAGTTGCATTGGAACTTCCCTATGAGGTTTCTGCATTTCTAAGAGCTCCACAAAGATCTTATTCACCTAAGAACACCCCAGAATCGATTGGAAGGAGGATGTGTCCCTTTATCTTTGGAGATGAATGAGTTTAGCTCATTTATATGGTGAAGATTATTTGCTCAGACTCTCAGCAATTCCAATTGAAAGGCCATAATCAAGACCAACCACCCATTTTTTTCTTCCCATCCCACCTTAGCCTGGATTCTGTCAACCCTGGTTCCACTTTGAGGATTTTAAAACACAGCTCATGTTACAGAATTTACCAGGCGACTGAAAAATACACAGGAGTACTTGGAGGTCCATGATAAACCCATTTGTTTTTATACAGAAGCCCAAAACACAAAGATTTGTGCAAGAATGGGCCTTCCTTTCCCTGGTTGCTGGCACCGCTTTTGCTCTGGCTGGAGCCTCCTTTGCGTTCCAGCTGGGAGATGTCTTTCTAGCTTCCCACACTGCCCAGAGGCCCAGCAAGGCTGGGGTGGTGTAGAATGCCTGCACCTCGCCCCACCCCTGGCACTTGTTAGGTTAATTTGCATACTCACTCCTTATTGGCTGGTGGGCATCACAAAGGTACAGTCAATTACCATGTTACTATTTTATTAGGGAGACTAGAGGCCCAGTGCATGAAATTCATGCACGGGGGTTGTCCCTCAGCCCTGCCTGCACCCTCTCCAATCTTGGACTCCTCGAGGGATGTCCAACTGCTTGTTTAGGCCCTATCCCACCAGACATCTCTCTCACAATCCAGGACTGCTGGCTCCCAACTGCTTGCCTGCCTGCCTTCCTGATTGCCCCTAATTGCTTCTGCCTGCCAGCCTGATCACCCCCTAATTACTCCCCTGCCAGCCTGATTGATGTCTAACTGCTCCCCTGCCAGCCTGTTTGTCCCCAACTTCCCTCCTTTGCCAGCCTGGTCACCCCTAACTGCCCTCTCCTGCAGGCTTGATCACCCCTGACTACCCTCTCTTGCAGGCCTGGTCCCTCCCAACTGCCCTCCCCTGCTGGCCGTCTTGTGGTGGCCATCTTGTGTCCATATGGGAGCAGGATCTTTGACACATGTGGGCAGCCATCTTGTGTGTTGGAGTGATGGTCAATCTGCATATTACTCTTTTATTAGATAGGATAGAGGCTTGGTGCATAGGTGGGGACCAGCTGATTTGCCCTGAAAGGTGTCTCAGAATAGAGTGGGGGTTCCCTTGTGATGTGGGGTGGCCTGGACGAGGAGTCTGTGGTGGTTTGCAGGCTGGCCACATGCCCTGGCGACCCAAGCAGAGGCCCTGGTATCTAGGATTTATTTATCTTCTATAATTGAAACTTTGTAGCTTGTTTTTGTTTATTTTATTGTTGACACTATTACAGATGTCCCCCATTTTTCCCCATCTTACCCACCTCCATCCAGCCCATGCCCCTCCTCTACATCTCTAATTATCACCACACTATTGTCTGTGTCCATGGGCTATATTTTTGGCTAATCTCTGCATTTTCTTTCATCCAGTTCCCCCAGACACCTCCCCTCTTCCAAATGCTGATTTTTGTTTCTTAAGGCTATGTTTGTTTGAATATTTTAGAAAATCTTTATGTGTTAAATTCTGCACTAGGTTGGCAGAAAGTGTGTGATATTTATTTATTTATTTATTTATTTATTTATTTATTTATTTTTATTTTAATAAATATTTATTGTTCAGACTATTATAATTGTTCCTCTTTTTCCCTCCCATAGCTCCCTTCCACCTGGCTCCCACCCCACCCTCTGTTCTTACTTTCCCCCCATTTTCTTCATCCATAGGTGTATGATTTTTGTCCAGTCTCTCCCTGCACCCCCCTCACCTATTTCCCCTGAGAATTATCACTCCACTCACTTTCTATGCCCCTAATTCTATTTATTCACCAGTTTATTCTGTTCATCAGATTTTCAATTCACTTAATTTTTAGATTCACTTGTTGATAGATATGTATTTGTTGTTCATAATTTTTACCTTTACCGTTTTCTTCTTCTTCTTCTCAAAGAATACCTTTCAGCATTTCATATAATACTGGTTTGGTGTTGATGAACTCCTTTAGTTTTTTCTTATCTGTAAAGCTCTTTATCTGCCCTTCAATTCTGAATGATAGCTTTGCTGGATAGAGTATTCTTGGTTGTAGGTTCTTGCTATTCATCATGTTGAATATTTCTTGCCATTCCCTTCTGGCCTGCATAGTTCCTGTTGAGAAATCTGCTGACAATCATATGGGTGCTCCCTTGTAGGAATTAACTGTTTTTCTCTTGCTGCTTTTAATATTCTCTCTTTGTCTTTTGCTCTTGGTATTTTAATTATCATCTGTCTTGGTATGATCCTCTTTGGATTTCTTTTGTTTGGGGTTCTGTGAGCTTCCTGGACTTGTAAGTCTATTTCTTTCACCAGGTGGGGGAAGTTTTCAGTCATTATTTCTTCAAATAGGTTTTCAGTATTTTGCTCTCTCTCTTCTTCTGGCACCCCCATAATTCTGATGTTGGTATGCTTGAAGTTGTCCCAGAGGCTCCTTACACTATTTTCACATTTTTTTATTCTTTTTATCTTTTCCAGTGGAGTGTTTTTTGCTTCTTTGTATTTCAAACCTTTGACTTGATTCTTGTGTTCCTCTAGTCTGCTGTTAGGTTTTTGTATAATATATATATATATATTTTATTTCAGTCAGTGTATGTTTTAATTTCTAGTTGGTCCTTTTTCATCTCCTCTTGAGTCTCACTAAATTTAGCCTTCTTTTTCTAGGAAATTCTTAAAAAACCTTATAGCTATGGTTTTGAACTCTCTATCCAGTCATTTGTTTTTCTCCATTTCTTTCATTTGTGATCTGTTCTTTTGTCTCTGCACATTCCACTGCTTTCCTGAGTTGGTAAAGTAGCTTTGTGTGCTAGGTATCCTATGTGCCCAGTAGCTCTGCCTCCCCAGTTACCTGAGGTGGACTCTCTTGGTGCACCCTTTTGTGAACTGTGTGTATAGTCTTGTTGTAGTTAATTTTTGATTGTTGTTGGTATCACTGGGGGGAATTGATCTCCAAGCCAATTGGTTGTGAGGATCAGCTGTGTCTGTGCATATGAGCTTGCCTCCGGACCTCTGCCTTTCTGGTTCCCCTGAGTTTCCGTGAGCTCTAGAGACCTGTATGAGTCTGGCTCCCCAGGGTCTCACCTGAAACTGGGGTTCAGTGCCACTGGACCTGGATTTCAGTGCTCTTGGGAGGTTCTGTTTTCCTCCTGCTAGAGAAAACCAGCACCCCAATCAGCAGTTATGCTCTGTGTTTGCACTTTTGCACAAGTTTCCCTGCACTCCTTTCTTTTCACAACAGTCTAGACTCCCCCATATGAGTCTTGCCTGGAACTAAAGTTCAGTGCAGTCAGAAGTGGGGTTCAGTGCAGTCGAGATTTTTCTTCTCCCTCCCACTAAAGGAAGCCAGCCAGACCCTCCTCTGCCCATTCTCTCCATGAGCGTGTCTCTGTACCTCAGCTTCTTATAGCTCCTCTGTGTCTTCGTGAGTACCTCTCTTTACTTCTAATTGTAGAATTTTCACTCAGCCAGCTTTCCTGTGGTTCTGGATGGTGTCCGTTCTGTCTTTTAGTTGTAATTTTGAAATTGTTGTGAGAGGCAGCAGTTTAGGTGTTCATCTATGCCACCATCTTGGTTTCTCTCAAAATTTTGTAGCCTGGTGTAGAGCCAAGCCTTCTGCTTGCTCTGTTGCAGCAGCCATTTCTGTTGGGATTTATTAATCTTCTATAATTGAAACTTTGTAGCCTCAAGCAGAAGCCTGGGCTGCCAGGGTGTGCAGAAAGCTTGGCTTCCTCCATCACCAGGTAAGCCCAAGCCTCCCTCCTGCTCTCTCCATGGCAGCAGCCATCTTGGTTGAGTTAATTTGCATACTCACTCCTGATTGGATAGTGGGTGTGACTTGTGGGCATGGCTTATGGGTTTAGCAAAGTGATAGTTTGCATATTACTCTTTTATTAGATAGGATGTTTCACATGTAATAGTACAGTGACTCTGGGGGTCAATTCTCCAAATCCTGAGCAAGCCAATATGGAGGAAGCTTTCTCTTTACACCCTTTGGTTTCTTTGTTTTCCATCTGTTTTCTAACTACCAGACTTTTGTGGTGGGCTTCCACAGCCCCTCCTAAGTCAGTTAGAATGGGAAAGTTAGATTATATCTAAATGCCTGGTCTGGGTGGTGTCAGTGACCTAACCCCTGTAGCTAAACTATTACATTCTTTTTTATGGAAATTAGGAGTAATTAGGAAAACAGGTCTTTCTAGACCAGATTGTGGAGAAAGGGACAGGGACTTAATTATAGGCTATCAAAAATGTACTGTAGGTTACTGGCACTGATTCAGATTGCTAGCCCCCCAAAAATGTCTTATTTTTCCCATCATTCAAATAAAGTCAGACCCTCTAACAAAGCAAGGGAAGGTTGGTTCTGGATCTAAGAGACAACTCACCCGCATTCACCCAATTGGCAGAGAACCGGCAGGCTCAATGGACCCTTTGCTGGATCCTAGCACTGAGTTGGAGTCCAAGAGATGATCCTGGGTGAGTTTCTTTGGAATCCTGCCATGACTACACCAAGTAATGTTAATGTAAAAAACCATTAAAACCTGTAAAGAATTTTTGTGAGTTTATTTGAGCCAAACTATAGACATATACAGGAAAGCAGAACCCTAATGAATTGAGATAATGCTCCAGAGAATGGGAAGTTCATACCTTGTTTTTATAAATTACCATTAAAAGGAAAATACGTAAGTGGGTTATATGAAATTCATTGGTGATAGATTAGGGTGTTGGGAGAAAGCAAAGTGAGGAGAAATCTCTGGGATAGGATAAAAAGTGAAATGATGGACATATGCTTCTTTTACATAGATGAATACAGGATAGTTAATGTAATTAACAGTTGATGATTAACATGATAACAATAATGATGAGGGAATGCCCTGGTGCCATTTGAGAGGTCCAGAATAAAAAAGGGAAGTAACTCAGACATTTCACAGGTATGTTATCTTAGATGCAAAGACAATAGGCTCAGTAGAGATATAAGTTGTCAGGGAAAATACTTTGTCAGGGAAAATACTTTCCTAAGACATGACCACCCACTATAACTTGTTTGTAGTCAAATATTTAATTTTCAGATCATCCTTTGTGGTTATTTTAGGTCTTTGAATTTGCACAACCATCATGCAGGCCTTCCCTGAGGTAATCAGGTTAGCATATGGTCCCTTTCATCCACACATGCATGCACACATACATATAGAACTGATTACATAATTTGCAGAACTTGATGCAAAATAAAATGTGGGTTCCTTATTAAGTATTATATGTATCCATATATTTCTATTTTATTTATTTAATTTTTGCTGTTGCTTGTCATCTATTTTGCACTTGGTGAAAGGCACATGGTTACAGGTGTCAGGAAGGCACATGTGGCTTAGGTAATAAAGAGCTGGGCTCTCTCAACTTCCTTTTTGGGGTTTTGCTATTTTGACATAACAGAACCCACTGCTTCTGGCTGAAGCTGCCCTAGTTGATGGGGATGGGTGGGGTGAGGAGTGGCTAGAGCAAGTGGAGATAGAAGAGGGGCTCTGGAAGTCTAGTGGCTGGTGGCAGCCACTCAGGATAGGGACCCAGCTGATTAAGTAGAATTTATTTTTAAAGATTAAACTCCAAACTAGGTCTAGGTATGACCTTGGTTGCATAATTATTTTGTCTAATTATATCCTGGTAAAAAGGAGGTCATATATTCTGAAATACAGTTGGATCAAAGTTTCAATAGTCTACCTGAGGGAAACACTTTGTTTTGGCCCACTGAATATGATGTTGGCTGTGGCCTTTATTAAATTGAGGTGTGATCCCTCTATTTACACTTTGCTGAGAGTTTTTATTATAAATGACTGCTGGATTTTATCAAATGCTTTTTTTTTTAACATCTATTGATATGACCATGTAATTTTTATCCTTTATGTAGTATTTGCAGAAATTGTTCCAATGTTGCATCCTGGAATAAATCCTATTTGATCATGATACATTACCTTTTTAATGTATTGCTGGATCAAGTTTGCTAATATTTTGTTGTGAAATTTAGCATCTATGTTCATCAGAGATATTGGCCTATAATTTTCTTTATTTGTAATGGGTAAAGAATTTCCCTTAAAATTGGAAACAAGACAGGGCTGTCCACTTTCACCACCCTTATTTCAGCACAGTACTCGAAGTCGTAGCAATAGCTATTAGACAATATAAAAAAATAAAAGGTATTCAACAACAACAAAAACTAGGACTGATAAATGAATTCAGTAAAGTAGCAGGATATAAAATAAATATCCAGAAGTCAGTGGCATTTTTATATACCAGTAATGAATTGTCAGAAAGGGAAACTAAGAAAACAATCCCATTCACAATTGCTTAAAAAATAAATACTTGGGAATAAATTTAACCTAAGATGTAAAAGACAAGTACTCAGAAAATTATAGGATACAGAGGAAAGAATTTAAGAAGATACAAATAAGTGGAAGTATGTACTATGTACATGGATAGGAAGAATTAACATAATTAAAATGTCCATACTACCCAAAGCAAACTACAGATTCCATGCAATTCCTATGAACATACCAATGTGCATTTCACAGATCTAGAACAAATATTAAAATATTTTATATGGAGCACAAAAGACCCCAAATAGTTGCAAATAGCTGCAAAAATCTTTTAAAAAATTTGTCTTGCTTATGTAAATTTGGATTTTTAATAAAAAGTTCTCTGAACAGCAGTTTCTGTGAGAAGGCCATTTTTTCCCCTTGAAAGACCAGAACAACTAAAATATTAGCAGTTCAGTTTATTTTCTAGAAAATCAGCTGACAGTCCTATGAGTACTTCCTTATAGGTATCTAACTGTTTTTCTCTTGCTGCTTTTAATATTCTCTTTTTGTCTTTCGCCCTTAGCATTTTAAATATGATATGTCTTGGTGTGGTCCTCTTTGAATTCCTCTTGTTTGGGGTTCTCTGCACTTCCTGGACTTATAAGTCTATTTCTTTCACCAGGTAGGGGAAATTTTCTGTCATTATTTCTTCAAATAGGTTTTCAATATCTTGTTCTCTCTCTTCTTCTGGCACCCCCATAATTTGGATGTTGGTACACTTGAAGTTGTCCCAGAGGCTCTTTACACTATCTTCATATTTTTGGATTCTTTTTTCCTTTTTGCTTTTTCGGTTGGGTTTCATTTGCTTCCTCATATTTCAAATCTTTGACTTGATTCTTGGGATCCTCTACTCTACTGTTGAATCTCTGTATATTATTCTTTATTTTAGTCAGTGTATGCTTAATTTCTAATTGGTTCTTTTTCATATCCTTAAGGTTATGTAGCTGGGTATGCTGTTGTCTTTTTCAATTGGGAGAGAGATACAAGCTTCTGACTTCTCTGAACTCCAGTTCTGGAAGAGACTCTGGGGACCCAGACTCATACAGAAAGAAACTAGACTGTCTGGCACAGTGCTGTGGGACACAGAGACCTGGGACTGAGCTATCATATCCAGCTACTAGCCTCTTGAAGGTCTCACTATATTTCTCGGAGGTTTTAGAACAGTCTTGAGTAACCTTATAACCAGGGTTTTGAACTCTATATCCAGAGTTTGCTTTCCTCCATTGCTTTCATTTGTGACCTGTTGTTTTGTCTTCATATTTAGGTTGCTTCCCTGTGTTGATAGAGTGGCTTTGTGTGTTAGGTGTCCTATAGGGCTCTGTGGCTCAGCCTCCCTAATTGCCTGAGGTGGACACTCTTGGTGAACCCCTTTGTGGGCTGTGTGCACAGTTTTGTTGTAGTTAAGCCTTGATTGCTGTTGGTATCACTGGGAGAAATTGACCTCCAGGCCAATTGGCGGTGAAGACCAATTGTATCTACAATGGGAGAACTTCTGTGCTGGAGACACCCTTATGGGGAAGAACTTGATTCAGTTGGGCTTTGGCACTCGCTGAGTCTGCCACATGAGTGTGTCTCTTATGGATGTGAAGAGTTGTAATTTGGATGGTCTCACTCTGACCACTGGGTACACTGACTCTTGGATATCCACAGAGGTGTAAAGTCAGCCACTGCTTGAAGCCACCCAGCAGGAGCTACAAAGAGATCTGCAGATTCCTCCTCTTTGTATGGGATTTGGAGATGAGTCTCAGCTGTAAAGCAATGCAAAGTGCTATGGAGTCTTGGGCCTTCTTTTGGAAGCTCTGGGGCTCTCTGACCTAGCTTCAGTTTGTTAGGTTTAGATTACAAAAGGCCAGGCCATTCATATGCAAAAGCCTCTGTGCACAGCTTGGGTGGGGTTGTAAATTGGGTAAGGTGGAGTCTCAGGGAATTACAAGAGTGAAGTAAACAGCAATAGCTGACCATCAGCCCTGCCCTGAAGAGGTCCCCAGGTCTCTGCATCCCATGGCACTGTGCAGGAACAATGATTTCTGTAAGCACCTCTGAGAGAAAGCTGCCTTCCCATTCCATCCCAATGCCAGACAATTCAGTTTCTCTCTCCGTATGAGTCTGGGTCCCCAGAGTTTCATCCAGAACTGGAGTCTTTCTCCCAATTGCAAAAGACATCAGCATGCCCAGCTACTAGCCCCTTTTGCATGCATCTCCATACCTTCACACTTCACTTTCACACCTCCACCCCTCCTACTCAATACTCTTTTCTCTTTCCTTCTAGTTGTAAAATTTCTACTCAGCCAGCCTTCCCATGGTTCTAGATGATATTCATTTTGTCTTTTAGTTGTAGTTTTGAGATGGTTGTGCTCGGCAGCAAGTTCAGGTGTTTACCTATGCCACCATCTTGTTGGATCTTCCTCAATTACATCTTGAAAGGTCAGGTTTAGGACCAACAGCACATGGGACTTGGCTCTATCACTTGAGTCTTTCTATGGAATAATATCTAAAACTGTCAAATTTCCAAAATGAAAACAGAATAAACATGTGTCAAAGATTTATTTAAGACATTAAGGAAGGAACAAGCAGTAGACATGCTGACTCAGATAACATTTGAAGTACAGTATTGACAGCCATTGAAGAAAGTATGTGCAATAAGATAGCTACTAGGTTAGATTTTCAAAATGGTTTTATGTCCCTCCACAACCAAATCCTTTGAGGTTATTTTTTCTATCTGACAGAAATAACATCCATTGTTTTCTGGCATAAAACTCCAAGTAACTTCAGTGGATCTAGGTCCTGACCAAATAATTATTGGTGAGTTGAGCAAAGATATGTGTAATTGAATAATCCTTGGAAAGGCTTTTTGGATCAAACCCCAGCATGACATTGAAAGACACGCATTTTTCTTTTGTTTTATATTTACATAATAGATAACTTTTCTTAGCAAAGCAGGAAGGTGATGCAATTAGGAGAAGGGGATTTAAGCAGGTGAGCTTGGTACCAAAAGCATGATGGCCAAGAAGGCACAGACATAATACGGAATGTCCTCATAAGACAGTTGACCTTGCCCTGGCCAGTTTTCTTCAGTGGTTAGAGCATTCAGCCTAAGGGTTCAATTCTGGTCAAGGGTACATACCTCAGTTGCAGGCTCAATCCCCACCCCTGGTTGGGGCATGTCTCTCTCACATCAATGTTTCTCTCTGTGTGTCTACACCCCTCCTTTCCACTGTCTATAAAAAAAAAAAATCAATGGAAAAAATATCTTCAGCTGAGAATTAAAAAAAAAAAAAAAGACAGTTGACCCCAAAGCGGGCTCTACAAAGCCGAGGGCTGTAGGGTTTCCTAAGAGAAGAGTTGGGCTGTCAGGACTGACAAGGAGAAGGTGGTAGCTTAATCCAGGAGTTCCTCAGGTAGGGCACTGGGAATGGCTTGTAGATTTTTCTTACTTGGATTCCTTTTTGGTCTGAGTAATCAATGCAGTTCCCTGTCAAATGAACCTCTAAAGCAGTGGTTCTCAACCTTTCTACTGCTGTGACCATTTAATACAGTTCCTCGTGTTGTGGTGAATCATAATGTAAATATCTGTATTTTCTGATGGTCTTAGGTGACCCTGCTAGTGGTTCTCAACCTGTGGGTCACTGCTGTAGAGCCTAAGACCATCAGAAAACAGGTCTCGCCCCACAGGTTGAGAACCGCTGCTCTAAAGTGTGGTCTAGAAAATACATCCACAACACCTTGCTCCATTGCTTGTGTTGAAGGGGCACCAAACTGTTGCTTTTTTGTTGGTGACCCCATGAGCCTTCCTTTTCCTGAGTAGAGCTGTCCACAAGGTTCAACCTCTCATTGCAGTCAGCTCCTCTCCTCATTCTGTTCCACACCTCTACTCTCACCCCATTATCTCTATCAACCAAAGCTGTAGATCAAGTTCACCAGTATTATACCCAAGAAACAATTTCCTGCTATTCCCCACCATACCCCATTGCATTCTTGTTCTTTCCCTGCTACTCCATGCCCTCTCCCTCTGCCTGCCTGTCTAACACTTTCTCTCTTATTTAAGTTCACAGTACTTGCTCTTGTCTGTCCCTTCCTCTCCCAAACATACTCATCTGCTTTCCATACCACCAAATATCTCTTGGCTCTGAGTACCTCCCCCTCCAACTAAATCCCTAATCAGTCAACCCCACACCCCATGTGGTGCCTCCCACAGTTACAGAGTACTGCTTTGGTTTCTCTGTTCTAAATCTTCCTTGATCTTAAGACTAAAGGCCTGGCCCTGACTCTGCTTTACAACCACACCTGCTCTCAGAGCATTCAGATACATACCAGGTGGCCTGTGGGTTGGATCTGTTGCTCTCAGGGGTTACTCAGGACCTTGGACCATCTTCAGATTAGGTTTGCAGCTACAGCTTTCCCAGAATGGCTTCCAGATCCATACTGTCCTGAGGCTGGTTGGGCCCAGCTGCACCTCGGCTCACAGACTCACAGAACAATCCTACATAGACCTTAAGATTGCTTGAAAATGGATCAGGTTTCTTTAATCTGTTTTTCCAGTGTGGGGGAAAACTGAGGTATAATTAGGGAGGTATTTGTGCTTGTCCTATAAAGCCTTTAGAAAAACTCTCACAGGCCAGAGTTATGTTCCCTGCTTCTACCGCTTAGTAGGGACCAAGGGGTAAACATGAGAGAAAAGGAGATGACTTTGTGGCCTCTTCCCACAGCCTCAACCATCCCCAACTCCTCAGGCTGCTGGGAAACCCTCAGAGGACATGAGCATTCACTGTTCTTTTAGTTTCTGCTCTGAGAAAATGACAGGCAAAGTGCCAAGCACCTGGGAGCCTTTCCTCTGATGCTGCCATAAAGGCAGAGCCCAGACCGCTCCTTCCAGTCTTTCCTTCCTCCAGTTACCCACTCTTTATGATACAGACAAAAACTTACAGCCAGCTGCCCAGGCATGAGTCCCAGCTCTGTATTTATTGTTTATGTGAATTTGAGCAAGTCATTCTTAACTTGCTATCTTATTCATAGTGTGAATAATATTAAGGCACATCATGTATCTCACAGAGCTTTTCTCTTCAGAAAGGGATATTTAAATAACTTTGCAAACAACAAAATATCATTTAAATGTTGGTAGTACCATTCATGATAATAAATAAGACAGTAATATTTTAGGTGTCTCACTAATATGTCTAATCATGATGACATCAATTCCATTAACACCTGCCATCACAGCAGATCTCTCCTAGCAGGTTCTCAGTCTTCCCCAGATTACCTTTATGTTAACCACACAGAGTGCGACACCTTTTTCCCCATTTTTTTTTTTGCCCAGCCAAGACATGTAGTACTTCCTGAGGATTTCTTTACTCTCTCTGTCCTTCCCCTTCCCCAAATTTTCTTCACAGAGTCTCACCTTGTAGTGCACTGTGGACTACATCTCTCCCTTCCCTGTTACTCTGGCCATAGGGGGCCACCCAGGTCATCCTTCAGCTCAGGCAGTTTCTTCTTCAGCCAGGGGCCTTTGACTCAGTCCCAGCATCACCTGTGCACACTGTCCTGTGCATACAGATGGTACACGAGCAAATGCTGGGAAATGCTGAACAAAGTTAACACTATTTTGGTTTGTTTTTTCAACTCTAACAGTTTTCATACTTCAAAATGCTAGAATACTTCACAAATTTCCAAGTGGGGGGTATAGTATGCTGTTTCCTAAACTCACTTGGCCATGGGAATACTTTTTGTGGCCCAGCATTTTGCTGGGTCAGTGTCCTGTGGGGCAATGCCTTCACCCATCAATTGGGACCTGCACACTGACACGCTCTCTGCAAGGCAGCCCAGCCAGAGGACAAAGGGCAGCCTGTCTGTTGTTGACAGCTTCTCATCCCCTCTTCCCTTCACATCTTCCCAAAGACAGAAGCTCAACCTACAGAAGGGTTTCCTCTCTGACACCAACTTCCCAGAAGGGCTTGGCTGGCAGTTCCCTCTGCTCATGGGCTAAGGTTGACTCTTCCATCTTCTTGCCTCCACAGTTGTACATGCACAGCCATAGGACCATGAGAAAGAGGCCTCCTTGGCTAATCTCAGCAGAACTTCAGGATGATGTGCCTGGGCCCAGGAACACAAGCAGGACCAAATCCACAAGTCCCTCCAACATCAACTTCTCGAGAGAGAGAAATTACAATCTGCCAGGGAGTCCAGGCTTTGGAGCTCCTCAGTGGCCCCAGAGGCCAGTCCAGGGAAACCCCTGTTCTTGACAAATTAGGAGAGATTTTCAGACATTACTTGCTTTATTACATTTTTCAGATATTGCGTTTTCATCGACATAGAGGCAAGACCCTCCACCAACAAAAAGATTAAGATCCATTGACGGCTCAGATGATGGCTAGCATTTTTTTAGCAACAACATATTTTTGAAGTAAGGTATGTACATTGTATTTTTTCAGGCATAATATTATTGCTCATGTAGTACTAGTAGACTATAATATAGTATAAATATAATTTTACTAAATATAGTGTAAATAAAATTTGTGTACTCAGGGAAGTCCCTCAGCCCACCTGTGCCCTCTTGCAGTCTGAGAGCCCTCGGGGAATGTCCAACTGACAGCTTAGGCCTGCTCCTCATAGGGAATTGGACTAAGCCTGCAGTCGGACATCCTTAGAGCTGCCATGGAGGTGGGAGAGACTCCCGCTACCTCTGCTGTGCTCACCAGCCTTGAGCCTGGCTTCTGGCTGAATGGCGCTCCCCCTGTGGGGCATCTCCTACATTGAGTGTCTGCCCCTTGGTGGTCAGAGTGCCTCATAGTGACCAGTCCTTCTGCTGTTTGGTCTATTTGCATATTAACCTTTTATTATAAGCTATGCACTGGGAAACAAAAAAAATATTTCTGTGACTCACTTTATTGCGATAACTGTGTTGGCCTGGAACCAAATCTGCAGTATCTGCATTCTGCAAGGTATGTCTGTGCCATCACACTGCAGGCCAAACAAGGATTCACACATGTCCTGGGTATAGAAAAGGAACTCCTTCACTTTGAACCTAGTTTAGAAATTTCAGGCTCTCACTTGGGGGTCTGGTTTATTCCTTCAGTTCAACTGTTCACTACAGCACTCAGTCCATAATGTGCTGGCATGTGCCAGACACTCTGCTAGGTCCTCAGGAGAGGCAAGGCTGCAAGAAAAATTGCAACCAGAAGAGTATGACTTGTGCTTGAAGGACTTGGGAAACACTTTTTTTCTTTTCTCCTCTGTGACAGAGATTCTAGGTTCAGCTTAAGTTATTGAGAGAACCAAAACCTGCGTAAGCCACCAAGGGCCATTGTCCCTGCCCTGCTGTGACTCCATGCCCAAAGGGGAGGTTTGAAGTGGGCAGCATGACTATCCTCTGCTGATAATCATGGCAGAGACAGTTTACTGGAAAGTTACACGGGCTTAGATTTCAGGACCTCACCCTTGCATAAGCCCCTTCCAGAGACTGTCACTGGCTTTGCCTTTATATTGTAGTATTCTTTTCTTTATTCCCAAATTGAGTAAGCATTGGCCCCCAAATCCCACATCTATCCTTAGTGGGTGAGAGGTGCATGCTTTTCCAATTAGATTCTGTTCCATGGAAACTTGTGAAACTGGTCCTGAACCTGATGTAGGGTGAGCTGTTCTCAGCCGTGGAAGACCATTACCTGGGCAGGCTCTGGAGTTCCTGGATCTGAATCACGGAGACAGCCCGGTCATGCACCATGGGACAACCAAAAACCCTGCTGCTGGGCCTTGGCAATACCCAGAGTCCACCCAGCCAGGCGGCCTAGTCAAGGGCCACTCTTCCTACCAGGTAGCCAACAAGGGGCAAATATCTGTGTTTTCTGATGGTCTTAGACTCTATAGTAGTGGTTCTCAACCTGTCACGACCCACAGGTTGAGAACCACTAGCAGGGTTGCCTAAGACCATCAAAAAACACAGATATTACTTTATTATTCATAACAGTAGCAAAATTACAGTTATGAAGTAGCAACAAAAATAATTTTATCATTGGGGGTCACCACAACATGAGGAACTGTATTAAAGGGCCGCAGCATTAGGAAGGTTGAGAACCACTGTTCTAAGATAAAAGATCCTCCATTCTTTTGCTATAAAGCATGTGAAACAAGAAAATCTGACTGAAGGCTTCAGAGCTGTGACTTATTTGTGCTTTTTCCCATATTCTTGGAATGGAGTGGGGAATACATACCATTGCCCAATAGAACAGCCTGACAAGAGCACAGGCTATTTCAAGGGTAAGCAGCAACATGGCATGAGGGAGACAGGCAGCTCACAGAGAAGGAGGAAACCCCAATAAAAAGGCAATTTTGAAAAGAATCCCTGGGGTCAGGCCTATTTGGTGGGAAATAGATGTGCCTGTGTCTGAAGGAGGCAATTGGTGAGTCCTGTCTTCCTTTCCCCTGCAGGCCAGCCACCTCAAGCACCAGGCTGGTCATGTTCACCAGAGCATTTAGCCAGGGCCCGGTGCCTGCCAGGAGAAAACTGCTCCTTTAGCTTTCAATTACTGTCTGGTGATCAGAAATTCCCTAGGCTTGTGATGCTACTAAAAGTTCCCAATTAAGAGGAAAGTATAAATAAGAAGCATAGAAGGGTCCCCAGATCCAGAACTTTGAGGAAACAGTTAAGAGAAAGAGTCATAAAAATGTGCCCTTCTCTGCTTTGGGGAAGAAGGAATTGATAAATTCCTCTTTTTACTGTTAAATCCTCGCCCTACCAATAATTAAAAAGGTTTTCATGTAGGACCTTTTGCCGGGCCCCCCACCCCACCTCCTGTCCATTCCACTGAAAAAAAGTTCTCTTTCAGCCCCCCCCCCCCCCCCCCCAGCCGCAGACCACTAAGAAGTATGGGGTTCTTCCAAAGTCATACCTCAGGAGTCTGGGCCTGAGCACTCCCCACCTCGGTGGGAGCTGAGGTCACCCTGCATGCCAGCGGACCTTTGTCATTCTTACAGCTACATCCATATTCAAAAGGCTTCACTCTGCTACATGTTGTCTTCCTGGTAGATTATATTTCAATAAACATGTTGACACTTTCCTGAATTTCTCTGAGTGTTACATTGCTGAAATGGAAGCTGGGTCCCCATCCTGTCCTGATTCTATTAAACAATGATAATTATTTATTTTTAAAATATTTGTATTGATTTCAGAGAGGAAGGGAGAGAGAGAAAGCAATAGAAACATCAATGATGAGAGAGTATCATTGATTGGCTGCCTCCTGCACACCCCACACTGGGGATCCAGCCCACAACCTGGACATGTGCCTTGACCAGGAATTGGTTCATAGGTTGATGCTCAACTACTGAGCCATGCCACCTGGGCTAATCAATAATATTTACACCACTCATTTCAAGCTTGACTCAGTATGTAGTTTTGGATGATCAAGGCCAACCTAGCTTGTTTAATGCTCATGACCAACCTCCATCAGAGAGAGGGGCTCACTTCCAAAGCAAGTCTGTCCAACTCCAGAAGCAAAGCTTTAATCACTGTCCTATATTGCTGCTTATAAGCACAGTGGAGGGAATGGAATTATTGGAAAGGATCATAAAATGTTAGTGTTGGAAAAGACCACTGTGCCCCCAGACTAGCACTATCCTCATTATACAACTGGAAAGAGTGCCAAATTGGCTTGCTCAAAGTTAGCCAACTTAATCATTGAAGGCAGAAGAATAATGAAATCAAACAATTTTGCCATTTTGTGATGTCTCTGGGCAGAGATTTTATGAAGAAGATGTTGGATTGAGTTTTTCCATGCCACTTCTTTTCACACATAGTAAAAATATTCAGAGCTGACTACACATAAGCACCCTCTAAAAAGATGAGGTAGTTGCATGGCATTAAATGCTCTCTATTTGTAGCCTGGTGGCTTTTCACATATTATCTCCTGTAACCCTCCTTTATCTGTCCCACCTGTGATAGTTGGGGTGATAGTAGTCCCATTTTAACTTGAGGCTCAGGTGCTTACTCCAAATATCTGGCCTCTTCATTGACTTCTGGGTTAACCTAGCACAAGGTAAGTGTGGCCAGAAACCATAGGTATGAGGTATGACCAAGATAAGCCTGGACCTTCCTGTGCCTCTCTTCTGTAATGCTCAGATCCAAAGCAGGGCTGCTTCTAGTGAAAGACGCTCTGTTCTCAGAGAAGATGCACATCCAGTATAGAAGTAGGTCAAGTCACTTCCTTAATCTTGGACACAGTATTTTGGGTAGAATCCAGCTTCTTCTCTTTCAGTTGACCTCAGGCTGTTCATTTTTTAAGGTCAAGATCACATCCTTTCTATCCTTGCTGATGAGCTAGTCAGATAATCCTGTCAGAGTGTATGCTTCCCATACCTTCTAATTCTCTTTTTTAACTGCTTTGGCATTCAGCTTGTGTTAGCTGGAAACTTTCAAATTTTATTTTATTTTGTCAATTTAATTTTATTTTTGCCATTTTATTTTTTATTTAATTTCTTTATTGCTTATGGTATTACATATATGTACTCATCCCTCCATTAACCACCCACCCCACCCCCATACACACTCATGCCCTCAGCCCCCTGTCATGCATACAAATCCTTTGGTTGATCTCTCCTCCTTTCCTCCACCCTCCTCTACCTTCCCTCTGAGGTTTGGCAGTCTGATCTATACTTCTCTGCCTCTGGATCTCTCCCTGTTCAACAATTTATGTTGTTCATTACATTCCACAAATGAGTGAGATCATATGGTATTTATCTTTCTCTGACTGGCTTATTTCACTTAACATAATGCTCTCCAGTTCCATTCATACTGTTGCAAATGGTAACAACTCCTTCTTTTTTACTGCATTGTAGTGTTCCATTGTGTAGATGTACCACAGTTTTTTAATCTACTCATCTGCTGATGGGCACTTAAACTATGGTGAATTGTGCTGCTATGAACATATGGGTGCATATATCCTTTCTGATTCGTATTTCCAGTTTCTTGGGATATATTCCTAGAAGTGGGATCACTGGGTCAAATGGGATTTCCAATTTTAGTTTTTTGAGGAAAATCCATACTGTTCTCCACAGTAGCTACACCATTCTGCATTCCCACCAGCAGTGCAAAAGACTTCATTTTTCTCTGCATCCTAGCCAACACTTGTTGTTTGGTGATTTGTTGATCATAGCCATTCTGAGAGGTGTGAAATGATATTGCATTGTTGTTTTGATTTGCATCTCTTGGATAATTAGTGAGCATGTTTTCATATGTCTCTTAGCCTTCCTTCTGTCTTCCTTCGAAAAGTGTCTATTTAGGTCCGTTGCCCATATTTTTACTGGGTTGTTTATCTTCCGTTTGTTAACTTGTATGAATATCCTGTAAATGTTGGAGATTAAACCCTTATCTGTGATGCCATTGGAAAATATGTTCTCCCTTGCAGTGGGCTTTCTTGTTGTTTTGTTGATGGCTCCTTTTGCTGTTAAAAGCTTTTTATTTTGATGTAGTCCCATTTGTTTATTTTCTCTTTAGTTTCCATTGCCCTAGGAGCAGTATCAGTGAAGTTCCTTTGGCATATGTCTGAGATTTCACTGTCTATGGATTCCTTTAGTATTTGTATAGTTTCCCGTCTTATGTTTAAGACCTTTATCCATTTGGAGTTTATTTTTGTGCATAGTGTAAGTTGGTGGTCTAGTTCCATTTTCTTTGCATATATCTGTCCAATTTTCCCAACACCATTTGTTGAAGAAACTTCCTTGACTTCATTTTATGTTCATGCCTCTTTGTCAAATATTAATTGGGCATAATGGTTTGGGTCAATTTCTGGGTTCTCTATTCTATTCCATTGATCTATATGTCTGTTCTTTTGCCAGTACCAGGATATTTTAAGAACAGTGGTTTATTTATTTATTTATTTATTTATTTATTTATTTTTATTTATTTTTTCTTTTTTTTAATTAATTTTTTATACATATCTCAACATTGCCGCCCCTCCCTCCCAGGCATGCCCCAACCCCCCAGTGTCTATGTTCATTGGTTATGATTATATGCATAGATACAAGTCCTGTGATTGATCTCTTATCCACCTCACCTAACTTTAATCTTCCTGCTGTAATTCACAGTCTGTTTGAAGCTTTACTGTCTCTGTATCTATCCTTTTGTTCATCAGTTTATAATGTTCTTTATTATCCCCCAATGAGTGCAATCATGTGATGCTTCTCCTTCATTGACTGGCTTATTTCACTAAGCATAAGGCTCTCCAGTTCCAACCAGGTTGCTGCAAATGGTAAGAATTCCTTCTTTTTAATGGCTGCATAGAATTCCATTGTGTAGATGTACCACAGTTTTCTGATCCACTCATCTGCTGACGGGCACCTAGGCTATTGTAAATTGTGCTGCTATGAACATAGGGGTGCATAAATCCTTTCTGATTGGTGGTTGTAATTTCTTAGGATAAATTCCTAAGAGTGGTATTACAGGGTCAAATGGGAGATCCATTTTTAGTTTTTTGAGGAAACTCCATACTGTTCTCCAAAATGGCTGCACCAGTCTGCATTCCCACCAACAGTGCACAAGGGTTCCTTTTTCTCCGCATCCTCGCCAACACTTGTCGTTTGTTGATTTGTTGTATTTCCATTCTGACAGGTGTAAGATGGTATCGCATTGTCGTTTTGATGTGCATCTCTCGGATGATTAATAACTTTGAACATGTTTTCATGTGTCTCTTGGCCTTCCTTCTGTCGTCTTTTGAAAAGATTCTATTTAGGTCCGTTGCCCATTTTTTTTATTGGATCCTTGATCTTCCTTTTATTAAGTTGTATAAGTTGGTTGTAGATTTTGGAGATTAATCCTTTATCAGTGATAACATTTGCAAATATGTTCTCCCATGCATTGATCTTTCTTGTTGTTTTGTTGATGATTTCTTTTGCTGTGCAAAAGCTTTTTATTTTGATGTAGTCCCATTTGTTTGTTTTTTTCCTTTAGCTTCCATTGCCTTTGGAGCAGTATCAGTGAAGAAGTTCTTTCGGCATATATCTGAGATTGTGCTGCCTGTGGATTCCTCTAGTATTTTTATGGTTTCCCTTCTAATGTTTAAGTCCTGTATTCATTTTGACTTTATTTTTGTATTTGGTGTAAGTTGGTGGTCCAGTTTCAATTTTTTGCATGTATCTGTCCAATTTTCCCAACACCATTTATTGAAGAGGCTCTCTTGGTTCCATTGAATGTTCATGCCTCCTTTGTCAAATATTAATTGAGCATAGTGGTTTGGGTGGATATCTGGGTTCTCTATTCTATTCCATTGATCTATATGTCTGTTCTTGTGCCAGTACCAGGCTGTTCTGAGAACAGTTGCTTTGTAGTATAGCTTGAAGTCTGGTATTGAGATCCCACCTACTTTATTCTTTTTTCTCAGAATTGCTGTAGCTATCCGTGGTCTTTTTTTGTTCCAGATAAATCTATGAAGAATTCTTTCTAGATCTGTGAAATATGTCGTTGGTATTTTAATGGGTAGTGTGTTGAATCTCTAGATTGCTTTGGGTAGTATGGACATTTTAATGATGTTGATTCTCCCAATCCATGAGCATGGTATGCTCTTCCATCTGTTAACATCTTCCTCTATCTCTTTTTTCAGTGTCCTGTAGTTTTCTGCATAAAGGTCTTTTACCTCTTTAGTTAGGTTTATTCCTAGGTATCTTAATTTTTTTGTTGCGATGGTAAATGGGATTGCTTTTTTAGTTTCTCTTTCTATAATTTCACTGTTAGTGTATAGAAATGCCACAGACTTCTTAGCATTAATTTTGTATCCTGCTACATTGCCGAATTCATTAATTAAGTCAATTAGTTTTGGAATGGAGGCCTTTGGGTTTTTTATGTACAATATCATGTCATCTGCAAATAAGGACAGCTTTACTTCTTCTTTTCTAATTTGGATGCCTTTTATTTCTTCTTGTTGTCTAATTGCAATGGCTAATACTTCCAGTACTATGTCGAACAGGAGAGGTGAGAGTGGGCATCCCTGTCTTGTTCCTGTTCTTAGGGGAAATGGTTTTAGTTTTTGCCCATTGAGTATGATGTTAGCTGTGGGTTTATCATATATGGCTTTTATGATGTTGAGGTATGATCCTTCTATTCCCATTTTGCTGAGAGTTTTTATCAAGAAAGGATGTTGGATTTTGTCAAATGCTTTTTCTGCATCAATTGATATGACTATGTGATTCTTATCTCTCAATTTGTTTATGTGATGTATCACATTTATTGATTTGCGGATATTGAACCATCCCTGCATTCCTGGGATGAATCCTGCTTGGTCATGGTGTATGATCTTTCTGATGTACTGCTGGATCTGGTTTCCTAGAATTTTGTTGAGGATTTTGGCATCTATGTTCATGAGAGATATTGGCCTATAATTCTCTTTCATTGTGTTGTCTTTATCTGTTTTTTGGTATTAGGGTGATGCTGGCTTCATAGAAGGTGTTTGGTAGTATTCCTTCTTCTTGAATGTTTTTGAATAGTCTGAGGAGGATAGGTTTTAATTCTTCCTTGAATGTTTGGTAAAACTCTCCTGTGTAGCCATCTGGACCCGGGCTTTTATTTGCTGGAAGCTTTTTGATGACTGCTTCAATTTCTTCCATAGTTATTGGACTATTGAGATGTTTGGCTTCCTCCTCATTGAGTTTTGGGAGGTTATATTTTTCTAGGAAAATGTCCATTTCTTGCAGGTTGTCCAATTTGTTGGAATAGAGTTGTTCATAGTATTTTTTAACAATCCTTTGTATTTCCACAGGGTCTGTTGTTATTTCTCCTCTTTCATTTCTGATTTTGTTTATTTGGGTCTTCTCTCTCTGCTTCTTGGTGAGCCTGGCTAGGGGTCCATCAATCTTGTTTATCCTTTCAAAGAACCAGCTCTTTGTTTTGTTGAGTACACTGGGCTTTTCTTGTTGCTCATGTTCTAGCTCTTTGAGTTGTAGGTTTAGGTGATTTATTACCATTGTTTCCTGTTTTTTGCAGTAGGCTTGTAGGGCTATGAACTTCCCTCTCAAGACTGCTTTCACTGTGTCCCATAAATTTTGTATTGTTGTGTTGTCATTGTCATTTGTTGCCATGATGTTTTTTATTTCTTCCTTGATCTCTCTGGTTACCCAGTCGTTGTTTAAAAGCATGCTGTTTAGTTTCCATGTGTTTGATTTCTTTCTATTGTTTTTATTATAGTTGATTTCCAGTTTTATGCCACTGTGGTCTGAGAAAATGCTTGATATGATTTCTATCTTCTTGAATTTGAAGAGACTTTTCTTATGACCCAACATATGATCTATCTTTGAAAATGACCCATGTGCACTGGAGAAGAATGTATATTCTGTGGCTTTGGGGTGAAATGTTCTGAAGATGTCAATTAATTCCATCTGGTCTAGTGAGTCCTTTAGGATTGATGTTTCTTTACTGATTTTTTGTTTAGAGGATTTGTCCAAGGGTGACAGTGGGGTATTAAAGTCTCCTACTATGATTGTATTGCTGTCAATCTCTCCCTTAATATCATCCAAGAGTTTTTTTTATGTATTTAGGTGCTCCTATTTTGGGTGCATATATGTTTACCAGAGTTATTTCTTCTTGTTGGATTGTTCCCTTTAGTATTATGAAGTGGCTTTCTTTATCTCTTGTTATGTCCTTCACTTTGAGATCTAATTTGTCAGATATAAGTATTGCAACCCCAGCTTTTTTTTCATTTCCATTTGCCTGAAATACCATGTTCCATCCCTTCACCCTCAATCTGTGTGCATCTCTTTTCCTAACGTGGGTTTCTTCAGACAGCAGATATATGGATCATGTTTTCTTATCCAATTGGTTACTCTATGTCTTTTGATTGGAGCATTTAATCCATTTACATTTAAAGTTATTATTGATAAGTACTTATCTGTTGCCATTTTTAGTCCTTACCCCCGAGTTCCTTTTTCGCTTCCTCTTTCTTTTTATTACAGCAGACCTTTTAACATTTCTTGCATTGCTGGTTTGGTGGTAATATATTCCCTTAGTCCTTTTTTGCCTGTGAAGCTTTTGATTTCACCTTCAATTTTGATTGAGAGTCTTGCAGGGTACAGTATTCTTGGATTCAGACCCTTCCTTTGCATGAATTTGTATATTTCATTTCATTCTCTTCTGGCCTGAAGAGTTTCTGTTGAGAAATCAGTAGCTAGTCTTATGGGGGTTCCTTTGTAGGTAACTTTCTGTTTCTCTCTGGCTGCTTTTAAGATTCTTACTTTGTTGTCGGTGTTTGCCAATTTAATTATAAGGTGCCTCGGTGTCGGTTTGTTGGGGTTCATTTTGCTTGGGACTCTATGAGCTTCTTGGATTTGTGTGGGTTTTTTCTTTTCCATATTGGGGAAATTTTCTGTCATTATTTCTTCCAACACATTCTCTAATCCTTGTTCAGTTTCCACTCTTTCTGGAACCCCAATTATGTGCATGTTATTTTGTTTCATGTTATCCCAAAGTTCCCTCAGACTCTCCTCTTGCTTTTTAACTTTTTTTTCTAGAAGCTGCTGTACTTGAGTATTTTTTCCTACCGTGTCTTCTAGCTCACTGATGTGGTCCTCTGCTTCTTCTAGTCTACTTTTGATGCTTTCTATTGAGTTCTTTATAGCAGTGATGTCATTATTCATTTCTTCTTGTTTATTCTGCACCTCCTCTAGTTTCTTCTGCATTTCTTCTTCATGCTTCTTCACCTCCTGTAGGTTCTTCTTCATTTCCTCTTGGTTCTTACTCATATTGTCAAATTTGTCTTCCATTCTTTTCAACCACATTATGATAATTTCTCTGAACTCTTTCTCTGGTAGGCTTATTTGTGGTTCTATTTCGTTTACTTCCTTTTCTGGTGAAACCTGTCTTTCTGTCTTTTGTGGGCTGTTTCTTTTTCTGCCCATGGTCTTTCTTCTCTGGGTGTCTGGTTATGTAGTGCTCTCTCCTACGTTGATTGAAAGGCACAAACTACAACACGACCAGGTACAGCACACAAGGCACTTTCCGTGTGCTCTGTGGATCTCTGACTCCACCGCTTGTCTGCGCCGATTGGAGAGCAGAGTTCTGGGTCCCCGGGTTCCTGGCTGCTGGATGGGTGCCCAGCCGAAGGCTTCAGACTGCCACAGACACCCACCTCCCACTGCAAGATGGCTCGGGCTCCGCGTTCGCGCTGGTGGCTCTCCTAGCTTGCCAACAAACACTGCCAATGCAACTCTCAGCCGCTCTCTCTCCCTCTGCCCAGCGACAAAGCTCCAGACGCATCCGTCTACTCCGCCGCCATTTTCTCCTCCCAAGAACAGTGGTTTTGTAATATAGCTTGATATCTGGTATTGAGATCCCACCTATTTTATTCTTCTTTCTCAGGATTGCTGCAGCTATTCCAGATGAATTTTTGGAAAGTTCATTGTAGGTCTGTGAAATATGTTATTGGTACTTTAATGGAGATTGCGTTGAATCTATAGATTGCTTTGGGTAGTATGGACATTTTGATGATGTTGAATCTACCAATCCATGAACACAGTAGGTTCTTCAATCTGTTTATGATTAGCTCTATTTCTTTTTTCAGTGTTCTATAGTTTTTCACATATAGGTCTTTTACCTCCATAGTTAAGTTTATTCCTAGGTATCTTAATTTTTTTGGTGTGATGATAAATGGGATCACTTTTTTAGATTCTCTTTCTGTAAGTTCATTATTGGTGTAAAGAAATACCATAGATTTCTTGGCATTAATTTTGTATCCTGCTATATTGCCAAATTCATTTATTAAGTCTAATAATTCTTTGATGGAGTCTTTAGGGTTTTCTAGGTACCATATCATGTGTGAATAGGACAGCTTTACTTCTTCTTTTCCAATTTGGATGCTTTTTATTTCTTCTTGTTGTCTGATCACAATGGTTAGTACTTCCAGTTCTATGTTGAACAGGAGTGGTGAGAGTGGGCACCCTGTCTTGCTCCTGTTTTTAGGGGAAATGGTTTTAGTTTTTGTCCATTAAGTTGGCTGTGGGTTTTTCATATATGGCTTTTATTATGTTGAGGTATAATCCTTCTATTCCCACCTTGCTGAGAGTTTTTATCTTCTCATCCATCCAATGTATATATGGATTTTGTCAAATGCTTTTTCTGTGTCAATTTATGTGATTATGTCATTTTTATCTCTCAGTTTGTTTATGCAATGTATCACTTTTATTGATTTGCGGTTATTGTACCATCCTTGCATCCCTGGGATAAATACAACATGGTCATGGTGTATGATCTTTCTGATGTATTGCTGGATCTGATTTACTAGAATTTTGTGGAGGATTTTGGCACCTATGTTCATGAAGGATACTGGCCTATAATTCTCTTTCATTGTGTTGTCTTTATCTGATTTTGGTATTAGGGTGATGTTGGCTTCATAGAATGAGCTTGGAAGTGTTCCTTCCTCTTGAATTTTTTGGAATAGTCTGAGGATGATAGGTTTTATTTCTTTGAATATTTGGTATAACTTCTCTGTGAAGTCATCTGGACCTGGGCTTTTGTTTGCTGGAAGTTTTTTAATTTCTTCCATAGTTATGGGCCTATTGAGATTTTTAGAATCTTCTTGATTGAGCTTTGGAAGGTTGTATTTTACTAGGAATATGTCCATTTCCTCTAGGTTGTCTAGTTTGTTGGAGTAGAGTTGTTCATAGTATTTTCTAACAATCCTTTGTATTTCTGTGGGGGCTGTTGTTATTTTGCTTCTCTCATTTCTGATTTTGTTTATTTGGATCCTCTCTCTTTGCTTCTTGGTGAGCCTGGCTAGAGGTTCATCAATCTTGTTTATCCTTTCAAAGAACCAGCTCTTGGTTTCATTGATCTTTTGTATTGTTTTTTTTTTTGTCTCTATGTCATTTATTTCTGCTCTGATCTTTATTATCTCCTTCTTTCTGCTCACTCTGAGCTTTTCTTATTGCTCTCTTTCTAATTCTTTGAGTTATAGAGTTAGATGATTTACTACCATTTTTCTTGTTTTTTTGTTTTTGTTTTTGTTTTTGTTTTTTGTTTGTTTGTTTGTTTTGAAGTAGGCCTGTAGAGCTATAAACTTCACTCTCAGGACTGCTTTCATTGTGTCCCATAGATTTTGGATTGTTGTATTTTTGTTGTCATTAGTTTCCAGGATGCTTTTAATTTCCTCTTTGATCTATTTGGTAGCCCAGTCATTATTTAATAGCATGATATTCAGTTTCCAAGTGTTTGAGATGTTTGGACTGTTTTTATGGTAGTTTATTTATAATATTATGACATTGTGGTCTGAGCAGATGCTTGGTATGATTTCAATCTTCTTGAATTTGGGGAGAGTTTGCTTGTGACCCAATATGTAGTCTATTTTTGAAAATGTCCCATGTGCACTTGAGGAGAATGTGTATTCTGTAGATTTGGGGTGAAATGTCCTGAAGATGTCAGGTAAGTCCATCTGATCTAGTGAGTCATTTAGGATTGCTGTGTCTTTGATGATTTTTTGTCTAGGGGATTTATCCAGTGATGTAAGTGGTGTATTGAGGTCTCTACTATGATTGTATTGTTGTTAATCTCTCCCTTGATATCTTCCAGGAGTTTTGTTATGTATTTGGGTGCTCCTGCATTGGGTTCATATATGTTTATCGGGGTTATATCCTCTTGTTGTATTGGTCACTTTAGTATTATGAAGTGGCCTTCCTTATCTCTTGTTATGGTTTCACTTTGAGATCTATTTTGTCAGATATTAAGTATTGCTACCCAGCTTTTTTTTTCATTACCATTTGCCTGAAAGATATTTTCCATCCTTTCACTTTCAAGTTGTGTGAGTTCCTTGTTCTGAGATGGGTCTCTTGTAGACAGTATATATATGGGTCATCTTTTTTTTTTCTATTCAGCCACTTGATGTCTTTTGATTGGAGCATTTAGTTTAAAGTTATTGCTGAAAGGTATTTGTTTGTTGTCATATCTATTTTTGTGTCTGTGTTCCTTCTTACCTATTAATTTCTTCTTTTTACAGTATCCCCTTTAGTATTTCTTGCATTGCTAGTTTGGTGGTGATAAATTTCCTTAGCCTTTTTTTGTCTGTGAAGTTCCTGATTTCCCCTTCAAATTTGATTGATAGTCTTGCTAGATAGAGTATTCTTGGATTCAGTTCTTTGCTTTGCAATACTTTGTATACCTCCTTCCATCCCTTCTAGCTTGATGTGTTTCTGTTGAGAAATCCTTTGATAATCTGATGGGGGTTCCTTTGTAGGTAACTCTCTGTCTCTCTCTTGATGCCTTTACAATTCTCTCTTTGTCATTGATATTTGCCATTGAAATTATGACGCGTCCTGGAGTGGGTCTTTTGGGGTTGATCCTGCTTGGGACTCTCTGTACTTGTGTAACTTTTTTCTTCTCCATATCCGGGAAGTTTTCTGTCATTATTTCTTCAAATAAATTTTCTAATCCTTGCTGCTCTTCTTGTCTTTCTGGTAGCCTATTATACATATGTTACTTCATTTTATGTTGTCCCAAAGCTCTGTTAGGTTTTCCTCCTGCTTTTTCGTTGTTTTCTCCAATTGCTGTTCAGCTTGAGCTTGTTTCTGTATCTGATTTTCTAACTTACTAATTCAGTCCTCTTCTTCTTCTAGTCTACTGTTGAAACTTCCCATGGTGTTTTTGATTGTAGCTATATGACTTTTAATTTCTTCCTGATTCTTGCAGAGGTTGTTTATTTTCTCATCCATGTGATGTATAAATTCCACGACCATTACTCTGAATTCTTTTTTGGTCACGTTGCATACTTTAGTTCCACTAATTTCTTTTATTGGTGACCCCTTATTTTCTTTCCTCTGGGGATTGTGTCATCTCCCCATTCTGACTATCACTAGAAGGTTCAAACTTCAAATTGTGTGGACCTGGACAGTGTGCTGTGGGAACTTCATACCACCCAAGTGTCACAGAAGTGCTCTGACACTAGGACATGTGGTTGCTGTGGGTTGGTAGGAACCAGGCTTGCCCAGGGTCAGTGTTACCAGTGTTCATTGTGGTCTTGTGTGCATATCTAGAATCAGGGACCCCACCTGCACTGTACTGTTGGCGTGTGCCAAAAATGAGTCCCCTAGCCTGTGCCAGGAGTCAGAATTGCCCCGTGTCTGCACCAAGAATTGAGTATTAGAGTCTCTGTTGCCTCATGTGGCTTCTTGGTGAGAATCAGTGTCCCTGTGTGTGCATGCACCAAGAATTGGAGTCACTGGCCCTTAGCGTGAATGTACTGTGAGTCAGGGATCCTAGGCACACATGGTAAGAAACAAATGGAAGAAAATGCTGAAAAAAATCAGTTTTATTAATTATGTGACCTGACCTAAATATGAATTTGTTTAAATGTGACAATCATTGGATTTGAGACATTCTGTAAACACATCTTCCTAAAATGGTTCCCCCAGGTTTGACCTACCCCAATCCCTTGATTTCTTATACAAATGAGTGGTGGTCTCTGCTCTCTGTTTCCTATTTGGGATTATGACTGAGTTTAGGTTTTCTTCTCTTTATAACAAAAAACGTTTTAATAAAAGAAACAATTAAGCCCCAAATATATTTTCCATGAGGAAATATTTACATTCTTATGACTTCAAATGCTAAGGCAATAAAAGCAGCATCAAAAACCATCCTATATAATAGAGGTAATATGCAAATTGACCATCATGTTCTCACACAAGACGACCACCCCATGTGGTCACAAGATGGCCACCACAAGGTGGCTGGAAGCAGATGGCAGTTGTGGGTGATCAGGCCAGCAGGGGAGGGCAGTTGGGGGCAACTGGACCTGCAGGGAAGGAAGGGCAGTTGGGGGGATTGGGCTGGCAGGGAGCATTTAGGTGTTGATCAGACTGGCAGAGGAGTAGTTAGGGGATGATTAGGCTCTTAGGGTGAAGTGGTTAGGGGCAATCAAGCAGGCAGTCAGGTGAGCAGTTGAGAGCCAGCAGTCCCAGATTGTGAAAGGGATGTCTGATTGGAGAGGGTAAAGGCTGGGCTGAGGGACACCCCCCCCCCACCCCAGTGCACAAATTTTATGCACCGGGTCTCTAGTTATATTTATAGTTAACAACAAAAAGCAGAAGGAAAAACACTATTAGGCCATCTTTGTAAAAGCATGACAGGCTCAGATCTGAGACCATGGGAGATCATGGGACTAAACTGTTTCCTGTTGAAAAAAATGCTAAATTTAACACCAGAATGCATTAATTTGGAAATCATAGAGATGCAGTCTTCTTAGCATACTCATCATACACTGACCTCTGTTACAATTCAGGTTGAGAAACTAAAGCAGTGAGCAAATCAGAAATAGCAAAATAGTGACAGCTTGGGGTCACAGCCACTCTGAGGAGAGGCTGAGGTGACTGAGATTGTTTTGGCTTGAAACGAGAAAATGGAAAAAAATACAGTGCTTTCTTGTTATGAACAAACCAGAAAGAGAGGTTTAAACTCTCCTAGAAAGCTTTAGTTGGAGATTAGAAATAATTTCTGACTGATTGGATTATAAGCAGTAAGTGTGTTGCTAAGGGTCATTGAGATTACTCAGGTTCAAATCCCGCATCCTCCTATGGGACCTGGAGCAAGTTACTTAATCTTTTTGGGCCTCAATGTCCTACAAAGTTGGGATATAGCAGTTACTAACTGCTGCAATGATGTCATGAGTTAAAGCACTTAGCAGAGGAGCAGACACATCATCAGCGCTAGTCTGCAGCAGCTCCATCATGACTGTTCTTCTCATCCTTGTGATACCCGAGAAAGGACTCATCTCAATTAATAAGGTCAGGTGTGAAGGAAATGTAACACTTTTTTTAAAGACTAAATTTCAGCCCCCCTTTTGGAGAAAATGTATCTCTGGCAACTCAAGGTCACTTCCTTTTCTTGACAGAGGAGAGGTGACTTCTGTATCATGAAGGTGTTGGGAATGGGAAGGAACTGCAGGTTTGGCCCTAGGGTTGTCATCAATTCATACCTGCATCCTCAGAAATCGAATGTAGCTCAGCCTTCAGTCCCCATACAGGTAGCTTCCCCTTTTGAGGACTACTCAGGCCCACTCTCTTTCCGCTACTTCCATGGCATACTTGAGGACATATGGCCAAGGGAATCCTGAGAGGCTGGTCGGGACCTCAGATGGCTTTAGTTCCCAAGGAGTCACTCCTGTTTGGGAATCCTACCACCTCTCCAGAGCTGGGCCCAGGAAAAGTAAGACTCAGGATCCCTCTGCTGACTCCCCCAAACATTTTTTATTGCCATTCCATATTCCTTCATCCAAAGAGGGCAGTGCATGTGATCTACCATGCTTGAGACCCAAACCTTATCCCTCTTCTGTCATTGACAAGGATAGATGGGAGACTAAAGTTTTAGTTAGTTCACATTATCCTACTAGGCCCTGAAGACATTAGTCTCTCAACAGAAAATCACCTGCTGCTTTCCTTAAATAACTTCCTGCTATTGAGTCAGAAGGACTGCAAGATTCTCCTAATATCTACTATCAGAATAGGGAATGTCTTAGAGTTTACCATGGACAAACAACCTAACACATTGCATCTCCATTGAGTCAAATTACTCTGGTAACTTGTGGCTAGAAAAATAACTTAATTTTTATTCAATTTATATATGGTGCACAGATTCATGCACTGGTGGGGTCCCTTTTCCTAGCATGCACCATCTCGCAATTGGGACCCCTAAGGGGATGTCAGACTGTCAGTTTCAGCCTGATCCCTGCAGACTTGTGCATTGAGTTTCTGCCTCCTGGTATCATAGCTATCCATCAAATGGTCACTTAGGCTTATATATATATATAGACTAGAGGCCTAGTGCACAAAAATTTGTGCATGGGGGGTGTTTCCCTCAGCTTGGCCTGCACCCTCTCACAGTCTGGGACCATCAGGAGATGTTCTACTGATGGCTTAGGCCTGCTCCCCATGGGAAAATGGGCCTAAGCCACAATCTGGCCTCTCTCTGCAGGAGGTGACCAGGCCTATCAGGGTAAGGAACCACCCCTATTACCCCACCACTGTTACTGCTGCTGGCCACAGCACTGCCTGCTCTCTGCCCTGCAGACACCATGGCTTTGTCCAGAAGAACATCCAGAAGGACATCTGGAAGGACATTTAGCTGTCTGGTCTAATTAGCATATATGCTTTTACTAGAGGCCCAGTGCATAAAATACATGCATGGGGAGGGTCCCCTCAGCCCAGTCTGCACCCTCTCTAATTCAGAACCCCTTGAGGGCAGTTGGACATCCCTCTCACAATCTGGAACCACTGGCTCCTAACTGCTCACCTGCCTGACTACCTGATCACTCCTAACTGCCCCCCCCAATGGCCTGGTCACCCCCAACTTCCCCCTCTCTGCCTGGTAGCTCCTAACTCTCTCCCCCCACACCCCCAGCCGGTCTAGTTGCTCCACACAGCCTGTTCTTCAGTCATTTGGTCATCTCTCACTAACCACCCTGCTGGCCTGGTCACCCCATGCAGCCCTGCTGTTCAGTTGTTTGGTTGTCCCTCACTAATCCCCGTCCAGCCTGATTGCCCCATGCAGCCTGTTCATTTGTCTGCTCAGTTGTTTTGGTTGTGATGGTTGCTTAGGCTTTTATATGTGTAGATTATTAAACATAATTTAGAGAAAACACACACTTGGAAGCATTCACTTCATGTGCTGGAGAATGGCAATGTGCTACAAGATGTCCACAAAGAAGACCTGCCTTCCCATCAGGCAGGACACAGGAGTCTCCCCAATACTGAAATTTCCCCCATGGCTCCTCAGGAAGGGGACAATATGTAATGTAGTGAACTAAGCCTCAGTGATATCTGTACAGAAAATAATACAGTTAGCAGCTTAGGGCCACATCTTTTGACACCCTGACTATGGACTGAGAGCATTTGGGAAAAAGTGAATATAATTTCACAAAGACTATTACTGTGCAATCCACATATCTCTCTACTGTCTCAATAATTAATAAACTAAATAAGCTGAAATGTTCAGTAGGTTTCAGACAGGTAAACAAACTATGTATTATTTAGGCAGTCCTTCCCATATTATTCCTGTCACGTATTCACAATGGTAGGTTCAGGTTAGGGTGAGCAATGCTCCTGTTTGCTTGAGACTGAGAACTTTCAGTGTTAGAACTAAATCAAAGAAAATGGGGACAGTTGGTCACTCTGGTTCAGAATAATGTCTCCTGCCCCATTCAAGGATCATAGCTCATCTGTGTTGCTGGTTAAGAACAAACTTTTAAAAGTCAGACCATCTGAGGTGGGGTTACACAGGAAGTAGAGGGGCCAGACCTTCTCCAGAAAGGAGATGTGTGGGCAGGGCCTAGATTCTCTGGAGGTGTTTCTCTTCTATAATGAACAGGTCAAGGCCTCGTGTTTAGTCCATTCTAAATGACAAGTATATACTGGGGTCAAGTTCAATTAGGGTGACTCAGGCAACAATCCTCAGCCTCTTCCAGCTTGTTTTGTTCATCTTCCCTTAGGCACTTCTATGGGGTGCACTGGTTTGTTAATCTATCCTTAATTGTACCCTCCATGCTGAGCTGAGCTGTTTGTCCTGACCACCGCTCCTCTGGAGAGAGAGAGGCAGAGTCCTCTTCTATGGGTGCCTAATGCTTGTTTCCCGGCCACCTGGATACTGACCTAACGGCCTCCCCTGGGTCCTTCTCCAAGAAATTTCCTCAATGGGTTTCTCCTTCCCTGAGACCAAGGATAGTGTCTGGATTTTTCAAATACTCTCATCTATTTCTGATGCACAGGGACCCCAAGGATCCAGAGTGCTGAGATTATGATATTGGTATGTCTGACAGAATAGAACATAATCCTTGCCCATTGGGAGGGATTTGTGATCTAGTTGATTAGACAAATAGGTTAATAAGTAAATAACTCTTCTTGACTTTCTTTTGAAGACCTTGGAAATGTTTTGCAGTTAAAACAAAAACAATCATAATAATAACTAGAAACAAAACAAAAACACTCCCAGAACTCAGTTCTCATGCCAAAATAATTTAATTCTCAGAAACTTCTCTCACCCTTTCACTCTTCTCTGGCTCTTATGCTCCACATTCTGGAAAAGAGAAACAAACAATCAAAGAAGTATATTCTCTACCTCCTGATTCACTTATCTTATATCTACAAGCTAGGTCACTCATCTTATCTGTGCCTGAGTTATTTCATCAATCGATAAAAACAATAGTACAACAGTAATCACTGGGATACTGCTAGTTATGTGCCAGGCACTTTTCCAAGCACTTTGTTTATATTAGCTTATTTACAACAATATATTGTGAGGGACATGTTATCATGCTCTCCATATTATAGATGAGAAACTAGGACTCATATTTTAATAACTTGTTCCAAATCATGCAGCTGCTAAGTGAGAGGCTGGGATTCAATCAAGACTGGCTTCAGAATGTACACACCTACATTACTAAATGCTGAATGAATAAGTGGTTGGCTGGCTGGTTAATAGATGAGTGGATGATAGATGGTCAGATGAAGGCACTAGACTCAACAATTGCTCAGACTCTTCTCTTGGATATATATGGCATCAATATTTAAAATCCATGCTCTTAACATGGATTGTGATTCCTCACATTCTTCTGTTTTAAAGTGAAGTGGAGGATTTTTCATTTGGAGGATGGCAGACTCTGAGCCGAGTAGGAACTCGGCCTATGTGTAGTACACCTTCTTTGAAAAAAGAATATTACCCATCAGGACTCATTAAAATATCAGTGGAATGGAGGCAAAGACACTATGCTTCCCCAAAATGAATTAATCTTAGAAAAGTTCTTTGAGCATCTTGGGTAAAATTTCTTTTTTCATTCCAAGACTAACGGATTTCTTACATAAAAGTTAAGAGAATATTGTTACCCGTGAAAAAATAGATTACTGTATCCAGTCAACAAGAGCTTATCTTGAACCTCCAAAGAGTTAGCTTAAATGCTCCTTCAATTTTACTCTTTAATAAAGAGAGCTGTTTCAGATTAGCCAGATATGTGGCTTTGGCCTCAAAGTCACCAAATTTTAGTGACAGGCCTGTTTTCCATCTTTGTGATATCAGTCTTTTGACAACCAAACATTTCTTTAATAAAAGCATTTTGCATGCCTTACTCTCAGCAGAGTCCTTAAAATTACCTAGATAAGGAAAAAAGGAAAACTCTAAGGACCTAGAAAATTAAGTATGATTGAGTGCTTACTCCACTGCAGAATAGCTCACTTCTTTTAAATAAACTTGCCCGTGGGGAGATTTGCAAAGATGTATAAACTTGCCTTTTTCTTATTTTGTTTAGGAGACGACAATTAAGTTTTTGTTATTTTTAATTGTTCAGTGGATGGGTTGAATTACTATTGTTAGTATTTTCCAGTGATCTGTGTGCCTACATGAATTTAATTTTTATACCTCCATTGTAATTAGTTCATGTTCTGAAGAATTCTGCACTGTGAACTGCACTAGGTACAAGACTGATATATTATTTGGGCTCCATTATTCAGAGCCAGGAAACCTATGCAAGTCACTGATGCCATCGCAACCTCAGTTTCCTAACCTCAGCTGCCTAACCTACAAAATGGAGCTAATACTACCCACCCCCCTACCTAAGCATTGTAAAGAATTCATTAGTATTAAAATTGTGGCAAAGTATAGTAATGAACATGGTTAAGTAACAAGTAAGAAGAGTTATTCTCTTAAGCAGAGGAAATCATGATCAAGTAACATTTGCTCCATTATATCAATACAACTTTCAACCTACAAATGAACTTATAACCAAGCTCCATGCACTGAGCAGACAAATTCCTCCAAAAACATCAGTGAGGTAAACACAAAATAATTTACCATCTTATATAGGGAATACTAAAGATGAATTTTTATTACTAGTACTGCTTGAGCCTATATGCCTACAGTTAGGTCTTTTGGTTCTATCACTAAAACACTGCCTTTAAAAGCCCATACTCACTCTTAGAGCAGACAGAAGGAGTTAGATATCATGGTTTTAGGTAAAGTGGACATTGTCAGGGTGCCACTGGTGGCCTTTTCTCAATTTAAGTTCTTCACAAAATATAAGAAAAATGAATTCATAAGGGTGGAGAAACCAGGGTATTTGATAGTGGTTGTTTCTAAGCTAGTTTAGAATATCAAAGAATCCATTTAACTCCACTCATTCCCTTCTTCCTTATAAATAAAATTCCCTCCAGGAATTGCAAGGATTCTCTTAGAGCCATTCAATTTGCTTCCCTGGTCCTGCATTAGACTCTGTAGCCTGGCCTTCTAAAGACTATTCCAAATGTCCTAAGCACTATTTAGGAGTTCAAATGCTCCACCCTTAGAAATCTCTTCAACTTTCTGACCATGTCAGAATGGCCAAAGGAACTCTTCATAGCCTTCTGCCACGCTAGTGGGTTTGTGAATAGCTCTTCCCAAGAAACCTTGATTTTCCCAGCCCATAAATTTCCATTTTCTTTTGCTCCAGATTAGAGAGTGGAGGGTTTGGGAATCATAACACATGAAAGAAGACTGGAGGAGCAAGAGAAGAAAATCTTAATGGGGACGAAATCACTGATTCTAGATACTGGGGGCATTCCTGTGAAAGAGGAATTAGATTTATCTGGCATAACATCAGAGTACAGAGCTGGAACCAAAGAGTGGAAGTTATATGGAGGCAGGTTTTTGGCTCAGTATTGTGAAGAACAGCCTTTAGCACCTGGAATGAGCTGCCTTGTAAGGTAGAGAGTTGCCCAGCACTAAAAGTAAGCAAGTGGAGATGCTCTGACCACTTACTAAAAGGAGAATCTTTCATTGAACAGAGAGTTGGCCTAAGGGCTAGACTCTAGCCCTTTCAATAGAGATTCCAGGATTCCAAATACATTAGTAAATGTTCTCAGACCTGGAAATTCTCCCATCATTTCTCAGGCCCCATGGCTCCTTTCAGTCTTTGCAGAAAGCCTGGAGTAAGAATATTTCACATTCCCCAAATGTCATTCCCATCACCCAGATGAAAGGGTGAATAAGACAGACATCCACCTGAAAAATGAGGTTTTTATTACTGTCCCTCAGGCAGAAGTAGGAAGCCAGTAAATTCTGAAGTTAGCATTTCCTCCTTCTCAGAAGCCTACCGCTCTTACATAAACTTTTTTTTTTCTTCTTTTAGGCCAAAAGGTTTATTGAATTGATCATGTCTTTCCCCAGAATATTTAGAGACTAAAACAGGACCTAGGACATAGAAGGTCGTCAATAAATCTTTGTTGAAAGAACAATGAACACATTTTAAAAGCACAAAAAGAGCACGAAGAGCATGTACAATGCTTGACCTAAATGTCAAATATTGTCACCATTCAAGGCCCATCTGTAAAATAAGAATGAATAAATTAATGACACCTTGCTTCTGAGTTGTTCTGAGGATCAGAGGATATAATACCATAAATAATGTGCTTAGCAGACCACCTGACACAAAATCAAGGTTTAATATATGCCAGCTCTCTTTATTGTTATTATGACTGTTATTATTACTGGTATTTTAAACAGTATGATCAAGGAGGAATAAGAAGACAAAGAGCTATTGAAAATTAGAACAGCACTTCTTTCCCATTACCACTGTGTCACATCAGATCACATCATAGCACACCACCAGAAACTGGCAGATTATTTCATGCTGATTTTAAGGAGGAAAAACCAGGACTTCTTTTAGAAGGGGGTGCCTTTCCTTGCTTCAGAGAGCTAGGTTCCTCAGAGCACCAGTACTAATGCTCATTGCCTTGGTTACTAGAGAGAGCTCTGTGAGATTGTCAATGTTGGAATTACAAAGGGGACAAGGGTTAGTGCAAGAAGACTTTATATAGTGAATACCTACTAAGAATGAGTCTGATTTAAATTTCCCAAAGTACTTACTGACAGATAAGAGAATTTGTGAACACTGAAGCCTGCAACATGGGCATATGCCCCAACCACAGAATTGAAACATGAATTCCTGGTTCATGGTTGATTCTCTATCCTTGAGTGGCTCATGGCCACTATCAACCATTTGGAGATACAACAAAACTCTGCTCCTGACAAAATAATTAACCATTAGCAGTGAAAATTTATCCACTGGAACCCAAAGAACATTTACAGTCCATTAACGCTGGAGAATTTCCTAATTGCCAGAGTTAGAACCATCCACCCCAAAACTGTGGCCCTCATGCTAAATACATATTTATGTTTTATTGAATTGATTTCAAGGATTTATGTCTTGCTCTACATGGCTCAGTTCCCGTGGTTGCAGCCTCTAGTCTTATGAGGCATGTCCTGGTGCCCAGCAGCAATCCTGACCTCTCTGGTTTGGAAGGAGCAGCTTCCTGGAGAATAATTCCAAGTACCATCTGGAGGCCCATCAGGAATCTGAAGGCTGGGCCACCCTGAGATAAATGAGGGAAAGACAACTAAGATTCAAGACTCAACAATGAAAATATTAAAATATGAAACATTTCTATTTTGGGATTTGCTCTGCATAATGACGGGCCACATATAGGATGGTGGCGGATAAGATTATAGTAGAGCCAACATGTAGTATGTGATATCTTAGTACACTGGTCAGCAAACTCATTAGTCAACAGAGCCAAATATCAACAGTATAACGATTGAACTTTCTTTTGAGAGCCAAATTTTTTAAACTTAAACTTCTTCTAACACCACTTCTTCAAAATAGACTCGCCCAGGCTGTTGCATTTTGTGGAAGAGCCACACTCAAGGGACCAAAGAGCTGCAGGTGGCTCTTGAGCTGCAGTTTGCTGACCACTGTCTTAGTACAACACATTACTTACTCCTGTGTTTGAAGTGATGCTAATGTAAACTAACTTATTGTGCTGAGGTCATATAAAAGTATAGCACATAAAATTATGGACAGTACTTGATAATACAATATTTGATAATAATAGTAAATTATTATGTTACTGGTTTATATATTTAGTATACTTTACTTTTTTAAAAATGATAAATATTTGTGATATATTTATTATTATTACTAATATTATTTATTGTTAATCCTCACCCAAGGATATTTTTCTATTGATTTTTTAGGAAGAGTAGAAGAGAGAGGAAAAAACAGAGAGGAACATGGAAGTGAAAGAAATACATTGATCGGTTGCTTCCTGCATGAGTACCTACCAAGGCCTGGACCAGGGAGGAGCCTGCAACCAAGGTACATGCTCTTGACTGGAATCAAATCTAGCACCCTTTGGTCTGCAGGCTGACGCTCTATCCACTGAGGCAAATTGGCTAAGGCTAGTATACTTACCTTTTATCTTTACTTTAGAGCGTACTATTTTAGTTATAAAAAACTTTGCTGTAAACAGTGAGCCATGTTACCCAGCAGCAGCACACACATGTTGTGCATACTGTGTTTCTTGATTGCATTATTTTTTCTTGTACTTGATTTACTCTCAAAAAAGAAAAGAAGGCTACTCTTGGCTTGTAGCCTCTTCCTCTATATTTAAAGCCAGTTTTATAATTTAGTGTAGCCTATGTGTAAAGTGTGTATAAAATCTACAGTATTACATAGTAACTAGAGGCCAGGTGCACGAAATTCATGCACAGGTATGTGTGTCCCTCAGCCCAGCCTGCACCATCTCCAATCTGGGACCTCTTGAGGGAAGTCTGACTGCCCGTTTAGAGTAGAATCAGGCCTAAACAGACAGTTGGACATCCCTCTCACAATCCAGGATTGCTGGCTTCCAACTGCTCGCCTGCTTGCCTTCCTGATTTCCCCTAACACTTCTGCCTACCAGCCTTATCACCCCCTAACCACTCCCCTGCCAGCCTGGTTGATGCTTAACTGATCTGCTGCCAGCCTGATTGTCCCTAACTGCCCTTCCCTGAAGGCCTGGTTCCCCCCAACTGCCCTTCCCTGAAGGCCTGGTTACCCCTAACTTCCTTCCCCTACAGGCCTGGTCCCCCCAACTGCCCTCCCTTGCCAGCCTGGTCCCTCCCAACTGCTCTCCCCTACTGGCCATCTTGTGTCCACATGGGGGCAGCCATCTTTGATCATATGGAGGCAGCCATATTGTGTTGGAGTGATAGTCAATTCGCATATTACTCTTTTATTAGATAGCAGAGGTATGGTCAATTTTCATGTTTCTATTTTATTAGATAGAGGCTGGTAAAAGATGGGGATTGGCTGATTTGCCCTAAAGAGTGTCCTAAATCAGACTAGGGATTCCCTTGGAGCATGGGGCAGCATGAGCGAGGGGCCTGTGGTGGTTTCCAGGCTGGCCACACACACCCAGCAACCAAGCGGAGGCCCAGGTATCTGGGATTTACTTATCTTCTATAATTGAAAGTTTGTAGTCTTGAGCGAAAGCCAAGGCCAGCCAAGAAGCGTGGGAAGCTTGGCTTCCTCCATTGCTGGGGCAACCCAAGCCTCCTGCTCTCTCCAGCTTTGTGGCTGCCACCATTTTTGTTGAGATTTATTTATCTTCTGTAATTGAGACTTTGTAGCCTTGAATGGAGGCCAGGGCTGGCCAGGGCAAGTGCGAACCTTGGCTTCCTCCATTGCTGGGGACAACCCAAGCCTCTTGCTTGCTCTAGCTCTGTGGCCACTGCCATATTTGTTGGGTTAATTTGAATACTCATTTCTGATTGGCTAGTGGGCATGGCTTATGGGCATAGCAGAGGTATGGTCAATTTGCATGTTTCTCTTTTATTAGATAGGACTAGAGGCCCAATGCATAAAATTCATGCAAGGGGCTTGGCCCTCGCAGTCCCAGTTTTGTCCAGAAGGTGGTCCAGATGGTTGTTCTGTTGTTTGGTCTAATTAGCATATTAGCTCTTTATTATATAGGATGTCCTAGGTTTTTATGTTCACTCACCACTCACTCACTGACCCACTCAGAACAACTTCTAGTTCTCCAAGCTCCATTTATAAGTGCCCTACATGGATGTACCATTTTTTACCTTTAACACCTTATTCTTACTGAATCTTTTCTATGTTTAGATATGTTTAGATACACAAATACTTATCATTGTTTTACAGTTGTCTACAGTATTCAGTACAATAACATGCTGTACAAGTTTTTAGCCTTGGAGCAACAGACTACATAGTATACTATATAGCCTGGGTGTGTAGTAGGTTATACCATCTGGGTTTGTGTAAATGAACTTTATGATGTTACACAGTGATGAAATTGCCTAACGATACATTTCTCAAAACATATCCTAGTCATTAAGTGGTGCATGATTGTAAATACATAATATATTATAAAAGTGACTAATGAAAAGTTATATAATTTCTTCTTTGTATTAGTTTGCAGTTTCATAAGTTAGAAGTTCAACACAAGACCCACTGGGCTAAAATGAAGGTTTTCTTGGGGCTGTGTTCCTTTCTGGAGGTTCTACTGAAAAGTCCATTTTCTTTTCTTTTCTTTCCAGTTTCTAGAAGCTACTCACATTCCTTGGCTTGTAGCCTCTTCCTCTATATTTAAAGCCAGCAAATTACATCTCTCTGACCTTTCTTCCACCATCACATATACCTTAACTATTGTAGGAAAAGGTTCTCTAATTTTAAAGAGACCCATGTGATTAATTTGGGTCTATTCAAATAATGCAAGATCATCTCCCTATCTCAGGATCTTTAACTTAATCACATCTGCAAAGTGTTTTGTTTTGTTTTGTTTTGTTTTGTTTTGTTTTTGCCATGGAAGGTCATGTATTTACAGGTCTCAGGGATTAGGGCATGGACCTCTTTGGTGGGTAGGGTGGGGTATTTTATCAGTCTCAAGCTATTTCTATATTCCACATAGTAAAGACATTTGAAATAAAAAGTTCTGCAGCCATTTGCCCACCTGGTGTGGTTCAGTGGCTAAGCGTCAACCCATGAGGTTGTGGTACAATTCTCTATCAGGGCACAAGCTTGAGTTTCGGGGTTGATCCCCAGTAGGGGTCATGCAGGAGGCCACTGATAGATGTTTCTCTCTCATCATTGATGTTTCTATCTTGCTCTCTTCCTTCCTTTTTCTGAAATTAATAAAAACATTTTAAAAAATTTTGCCAATCATTGCCCTCCTTGTCATTTTTTTTGTATTTTACCATTTATTTTATTCTTTTTCCTTTTTTTTGTCATTTTTTTTAAGAGTTGAATTTTAACCGAGACCAGTTTGGCTCAGTGGATAGAGCATCGCTTTCGGACTGAAAGGTCCCAGGTTTGTTTCCGGTTGGGGGCATGTACCTTGCTTTCGGGCACATCTCCACTGTGGGGTGTGCAGAAGGCGGCTGATCGATGTCTCTCTCTCATCGATGTTTCTGACTTTCTATCTCTCTCCCTTCCTCTCTGTAAAAAATCAATAAAATATATATTTTTAAAAAATTATTAAAAAAAGAGTTGAATTTTATCCTAGAAAATAGAACAGAAGTTTTCAGTGTTTAAAGCCTTAAACATGGAACAATTTCACAAATTTCACTAGTCCATAATGAATTTCCTGGCTGAAAGTTATCTAAAATTTTCAGGAAGGATTTCAATTTTACTGGTAAACATGAGATCTATCCAGTCTTACTGTTGTATATTAATGAGACCAATATAACAATTTTAAGTACCAATAGTGTTCTTCTGGCACAGTAAAATGTTCATTTTAGCATAAACTGTTGTGTCCCAGAATGTGTGGAAGGAAGGGCGTAGTTGGTAAATGTATTTCTTAGCCTATCTTTTCACCCTGAACTCACAGCATAGGTTTATGTGCATTGAGGGCATAGAGCAACAATGGTTGGTGAATGTGTTCACAGGAGTTTAGTCTATTTCTTGCCTATATTTCCTACTTATGTCTGGCAAATCTCTAAGCTGAAGCCAGTCTGTCTAAGAGGTGAGCGCTTGCTAATGCTTTCAACCCCACACCATGATTTTGGCTGATGCTTGGCAAAGAGCATTTCTCCTTCCCTGGGAACTGTGCATTTGTTCATGTTTTTAACAACTGGGAGCCCAGCTGAGTTATAGTCCGGTCACTGTTAATGGGCTGAGCAATATCAGTCAGTGTCCAGAAGTGGCTTATGGGCCATTTTCTGTCTTTAAGGAGATGTTTCTTATTGGCAAGAACATGGTTTTTGGGGCTCTGACCCATCCATGTTTTCTTTTCAAGCATATGTCTCCTTCAGGAGGCACACACTTCCCTGAGGCTGACTGCCTACAACCGTTAGTCCTGGCCACAGGAAGACCAAGCAAAGGCAAAGGCACCAATTGTAGCCCAGACCTGTGCTCAGAGGCCTACATTCATGATCTAACTTAACTTTACAACACCCTATAAGATGGGCTTTCTCAATTACCTAATTTTACAGATGATGTAAGCAAGATTTAAAGTGACATGCCCTGCTGCCCAGAACTGGTCAGTGATTGGGCTAGCCAAAATTATAACTTGTGAAGCAAGTGAGGGAGCTCAAGATGGAAACAATGTAAAAAAAGGCCCCCAAACTCAGCTATCAGGGCAAAGAATATGTTAATGTAATATCTTAGAAAATATAAATTAATAAAAAATACCCATAATGAATAAAATGTCAAAATTCTAAGTAAAGACAGGATCTGACCTTGTACGTGTAAGACTTAATCTTACTCACCCTTATCCCATCCTGATTGGATCCTAACCCTGCCCACGCTGGGTTTGAACACAAGACTGGCTGAAATACAGCCCATGCTCTCCCCCACTTCTCTAGGGTACTCATTTGTCTCCTTTGTTAGCAGGGATCTGGAGTATGCTTACATTGCTTATCAACATGGGGAACAAATGAAGCTGATGCTCTCATTCACCCACCCAAGATGGACTTAGAGGGACATCTCTAATGAAAGAAATCATGTGGAATAGTTCCTGGTTTTTGCCGTCAGCTTAGGAAATGTTGAAAGAATAAGTCCTAGTTGTCACTGGGCAAATCAACATTAGTCTCTGAGCAGATCTGCTCTAGTGAAAGTTCCATGACTCAGTTCAGATGGGCAGAGGGCCCCTTGACCTCCTCAGCCTACTCCCTGGAGTGGCCACTGTGGACTTGGGACTTCTGCTTCTCACAGAATAGATACTCCTTTGCCCAAGTCCATTAGAAAGCCATGCTTCTCTTTAATGTCTCACCTCTGGCAACTCTCGAGCAGGTGTCAAACAATGTCCACTGCTCCCTCCAGCCCATCCCCAACTAGAGCCCCAAGTCCAGGACAGGGAAGCAGCTACTGAGGAATGGATGGGATCCTTGGACCAAATTCTATCAGGAGCTGTAATGAGCACATTCCATGGAGCTGTCATTTCCTTTGCCTCATTTTCCTTTCCTTGTCCCATCTGTACTTGACATCTTAGTAATGCTTATTGCATCTCCTTTAACCTCAGTTAAAACTTTAGGTTCTGACTCCAGCACTCGAGCTTTAAAAAGTGTTACTTTCTCTATTTGCCATCATGAAATCAAGTAGGGCACTTGGTTCTGATGTGATACAAGTCCTCTTTCTAGAGCCCATAGGGATGTCTGTTCACTCTCAGAGCTTTCCTCACTCAAGCTCTATGCTCTACTTCATTCTCACTTTACTGCCACTTTCTCTGTAGAATGCTTTGTTCCAATTCTTAAAGGGATAGTGCAGCTATTTTTAAAAATTCCTTGTTAAAGGCACAAACGTGATTTTCTCTGTTTTCTTATTCTAAGAATATTAACAAATACATTCTTTATTTACTCATCTAACATATACAGGTTGTTTACCAAGAGCCAGGTTCAATGCTGTCCTGTGGATTTTCCTTACAGGAGCTCCTCCTATCTGAGGGTCTAGGTGATGCTCCTCAAAAATTCACCTGACCTTAGCTATTCACTCTAGTCAAGGGGATCTGGGAAGTTTAAAGAAGAAAGAATGTGCTAGTCTGTCCTGAAGACAGCTGAGTTTAACAACAAAAAAGGAGAACATCTTTTTCAGAAGATACCTGAATAATTGTTTTAGCAAATACTAGTGATGCTTGCAATGAAAAATAATACATGAAAGGTAAGTAAACAATGGAGGGACACTCGTTTCTAGATTGCATTTTAAACCAGCATTTTTAATTCAACAACAATAATACTCAAAACAGAAAGTTAAGAAAACCCAAAAGAGCATTTAAAAAATTAGTCATGTTACATGGCAATTATATCTTAATAAATGTGTGTGTGTGGGGGGGGTCATCAGCCAACTATTGAAGGTAACAACTGAGACATAATATGTTTGAAAGTAAATTCTTTCAATATTTTTCCCATGCATGTGAAAAATAACTGTATTTTTAACCAAAACTTAACCAATACTGTTTCTAGTACAGTATTTCCTGTGCTGGTTGACATATATCTTAATAGAAAGGTAATGATTGCATCTCTCATATGAATACACCATCACTCACAACTGGCTATCTAGATAGTCTCCAAAATTTATAGTCATAAATCATGCTTTAATTAACTTCCATGTGAACTTTTTTGCAGACACCTCTTACTTCCTCTCAGGATAAAGTCACAGAAATTAAAATGCTAGGTGAAGGAATATGCAATTTTAAAGATTTTAGTAATATTGTAACAAATTGTCCTTAAATGTGTGTGTGTGTGTGTGTGTGTGTGTGTGTGTGTGTGTGTGTGTGCATTAATCAATACCTCCGTAAGACTCTGTATAATTGCCAGGGAAACTTATCTCCCACAGAAGGGAGCTTGGCTAAAAATGAGGCAATTTTTCTGTGTCAGAAAATCCGAGTTGGAAAGGATTGTTGAGAAAGGCCATGCAATCTTTAACCTTAGCTATCATATACTCACCTCATCTGGTGAGCTTATACATTGCCATGTCAAGCCCCATTCTGGGAGATTCCAACTTTATTAGTCTTGGATAGAGCCTGGGCATAGTATCAGACTAAAACCTTTCCAGTGGTTCCAATGTCAGCCAAGGTTGAGAGTCTCTAGACTAAAGGAAAAGAAGTTTGCATACGTTTGGCTGGGTTCATATGTGTCTCTTTTGAGGCCCGCCATTCCCAGGGGAGTTTGCTCTAGTTGGAGAACTATATACATATTTAACACAAAATGATATCTGATAAACATAAAATTATTGTCAGAGGCAAGCAATGTGATCTCAACCCATTCAACACCTTTAACATCCTATATAATAAAAGCCTAATATGCTAAGTGTCAAGTTGTCCAGTGACCTGTCGACTATTCGAACAATCAAAGCGTATGCTAATATTATGCTAAGTCCGCTCAACTGCTCACTGTGACATACACTGACCACCAGGGGGCAGATGCTTCAACTGGTAGGTTAGCTTGCTGCTGGGGTCAGGCCAATCAGGACTGAGTGAGATGGGCCAGACATGCCCTGGAGCCCTCCTGGGGTCCCTCCCCAGCTGCACAACCTCCCATGTCCCTCCCCAGCTGACTGGCCAGCACCTATTGGCCCTGATTGGGACTGGGCCAAGATGGGACTGGAAACGCCCTGGAGCCTTCTTGTGATCCCTCCCCTGTCCCTGATTGTGCACCAGTGGAGTCCTTCAGCCTGGCCTGTTCCCTCTTGCAATTTGGGACTCCTCAGGGAATGTAGGAGGGCCAGTTTTGGCCTGATCCTGCAGACCACTCCCCTTGGGAGGGCGCCAGACACAGTGCTTATGGTGGTGAGCACTGCTACAGCAGCGTGAGCCTCTCTCCATCGAGACTGATTGAGTGCTAGCCTGTGGCAGGCGCAGTGGGGCTGGGATGAGCAGGAGTGTCAGGCGGTGTTGAACTACAGGTTTTGGTCTGATTCCCACAGGCAACCCAGAGGGACCCCACCTGTGCATGAATTCATGCCCTGGGCCTCTAGTTTAATATAAAAAGTTTACTAACTTCACCTATTAAGTGTGAGGCTCCCACCCTTTGGCAAACCAGCCTCTCCTTAGCCAATGAGGCTATCAGCTCTGCTAAAAAGCCCCTTGGGGATTGAGAATTATGTGTCTTGAAGAAATTTCCAAAGGCCCTCCTCTTTTATTCAAACTTTATTGTTTTGGGTCAGAAGCAGTGTAAAACTCTACTGCAACAGACATGTACAGTATGTTCTATAAAGTATGTGCACTCATATGTGTATGTTTAAGTGGAACAGAATTCAATGTTTCTGAGAATAGAAATATAAAAAACGTTTAGTTAATTCTAGAAGGAAAATAATCCAATACACTACTTTTTCTATTAACTTCATCCTTGAAAATAAGTTTTTACTTTTTTTTTTCTTTTTTAATTGCTTTTAACCAAGTAAAGCACTGAATTAATCCTTGCTTTTTATTTTTTATTGAATTTATTGGGGCGACATTGGTTAATAACATTATATAGGTTAAGATGTACAGTTCTATAATACACCATCTGTATATTGTATTATGTGTTCACCATTGCAATATATCAACTTTTTGAGGAAATTTTGATAAATACAGAGACTCCAGATGATGAATTATCTCAATATTCAAGTTCAAATTATTTATTGCTTCTGGTCATGATCTTGAGAAGGAGCCTTGTCTAAATGACTTCCAGGAGATGATGGAAGGGACAAAGAAGAGGCAGGCAGGCATCCTCCCTCTAGCCTCAGGGTTTCAAACTTTTTTTCCTCTTTTGAAAACCAAGGCATGTTTCTCCTAATGAAATGGTGCAATGAGATCAACAGGTAAACACAGAGGAGGGAAGCTGTTCTAACTAAGACATAGGTAAAGGTCCTGTCCCCCCAAGCTTCCCCTTACTCTGCTTTATTATCATATTTTCTTCTCTGATTCTCTCTGACTCTGACCTTGAAATTACTTTGGGCCCACATGGATAATCCAAGATAAGCTCCCACCTCAAGAGCCTTATTTTAATCATGCCTGTGAAGTCTCTTTTGCCAAGTTAGGTATCATATTCACAATCTTCTAGAATGTGGGTATCTTTGGGGACCATTATTCTATCTACTATATCTTTCTTGTGGATTAACTTGAATTAAGGCTAGTACCTTTCGTTAAATTTATTAAAACTCAGCTTCTAGAAGATAACCTTGGTTTTAAAGCTTCATCTCAGCTACCTACAAATGAGTTGAGGTTGCCCAGTGTTCTTTATCTAACCTGGTAGTTCTCCAACTTTAGCTAGAATAAAATCATGAAGGCTTGTGAAGGCAGATTGCTGTACTTGAAACCCAGAGATTCTGATTCAATAGGTCTGTGTGCCCCAAGAATTTGCATTTCTCAACCAGGTAAAATATTTTTAACAAATATCCACAAATTCTTTGGCACTCCTTCCTTCAAAAGGTGGGGTCTCATTTTTCTCCCTTTGAGTGTGGGTAAGATTCAGTCACTCACTTCTAACTATATTCAATGGATGTGATGGCATATGATTTCAAGACAAAGTTCTCAAAGGCAGGACAGTTTCTGTGCCCTCTCTCTCAGAGCATGAGAAGGGCCAAACCCCATGTCTTGAGAACACTCTAACAGCCTAGGGAGGAAATGAAGACTGCTACCAACATCTGCACCAATTTGACAGCTAGGTGAGGGCATCACCTTAGAAACTGATGCTCCAGTCCTAGTAGAGCCTGCAGGTGACAGCAACTCTGGTGACAACTTGCCTGCAACCTCATGGGAGACCCTACACTAAGATGTCCCTGCTAAGTCACTCCTCAATTTCTGACCCACGGAAACTGTGAGAAATAACAAATGTTTATTGATGTTAAAAGCAACTAACTTTTGGAATAACTTGTCATACAGCAAGAGATAACTAATACTTAGATGATGCTGATGTCACTGGTCAAGAACCACACCTTGAGAAGCACTGGTCCAGCCTACTTACCGGGTGGGGGAGTGGAGGGGGAAGCGGGGAGAGACAGGCATTTCTCCCACCGGTACTGGTATTCTCAGGAGAATCAAAGAAGGGTAATGTATTCAGGTTTATATGGACTGCAAATTCATGTTCTCTTTTCTGCAGACATATTCAATTACCACCAGTGGCTCTTTTCTGGAAATTCTTTTATTAAGAAAAATAGCAACAATATGTCAACTGTGCGCTGATCTCCAAATGACTATTTCTGTCTACTCAGTCATAAAAATGTTCTGAGCATGGGTGAAGGACTGGACAGGATTAGGGAGAAGAGAACATGATGAAAAGATTAAACTATTATTCTCTGTCACACTTTTTTTTCATTCTGGAGGTGAATAAGATGAAGAAAGGAAACAAAACTCTTGACAAAAGAGGGAAAAGTAGCACTAGGAGGAGCTAGGAGAGTGAGAGGTGTCCAACTGTTACATAATGAGAAACAAGCTTCCCTCATTGTATCAGAGAAGCCAATTCCTGGGCCAGCTGTAGAGGAAACAGGGAGTTTACATTATCTGGGATGTCAGTAAGAACCCAGTGGACATACTTCCTGTCTGATGCTCCTGGAAGACTAGCAAACTCTTCAGCAAAGATGCTTTTACCAGGGGTTTCATTAGTTGTTTACTTTCCCAGTTGGCAGATGTGGGCCAAAGGTAATGCAGCTCCCAGAATGAGAGCAGGGGAAGTGGTAGTGAACACAGTGCCACGGAGGAAGGCAGCCTGAGCTCCAGCACTCTGCATTGGCTCTGCCTTCAGATGGGGCTGTGCCAGGACCAGCTGGTCAGCACATTCACATCAGTGACCCCATTCTCTTCTATGGGGTTTCTCTGGCTTTTCCCTTTATTTTATGGAAACATAAAATATGGTGTATGATTTCATTTATATGAAATTCTTGGAAAGGCGAAACTAATCTAGAATGACAGAAAGCAGAAAGTGGTTGCCTCAGGCCGACATTGGTGGGGTGGTAGGTTGACTACAAAGGGGCATGTGGAAATTTGAGGAGAGATGGAAATGTCCCACATTTTTATTGTGGTAGTCACATGGTGTATACATTTTCAAAATTCATTGAACTGTACACTCTGAATGGGTACATTTTCTTGTATATCAATATATTTCAATAATGTTGTCGTTGAAAGTGTGACATAGGAGGAGTCCTCTGATAGGGCTGTCAATGACAGGTTTGGCAAAAAATGAGTTACCCAGTAGAAGAAAGAATGCACTAGATTAGATTAAATGTCTTCAAACACAGTGGACAGTCACTTGGAGGAGATTTTATGCAAGGAATTCAAGGATAAGTTAGAGGATAGACTATGTATTAGTTTCCCAGGGCTGTCATAAAAAATTTCTACACACTAGCTGGCTAAAACAACAGAACTTTGTTCTCTCACAGTTCTGGAGGACAGAAGTCTGAAAGCAAGGTATCAATAGGTTTAATTCCTTCTGTATTGTCTGAGGGAGAATCTGTTCAGAGTTTTTCGTCTAGCTCCTGGCTGCATGCAATCCATACTAAATTTTGCTTGCTATCATGTGGCCTCCTGTTATTGTTTCCACTTGTTTGTCTATGTTTTCTCATCTTCTGATAAAGACACTTGTCATTGGATTTAGGGACCACCCAGATAATCCAAGATGAACTCATTTTAAGATTCTTAACTTAATTATATCTGCAAAAACTCTTTTTTCAAATAAGATCACATTCAAAACTCCAGGTAGGCATATATTTTGTGGAGCCTCCACTTAACCCACTACATTATGGATAAAGTTTATGCTCTTTCTAACTCTGAGATTCTAGAATCCCACATTATTTATACTGAAGACTATGTGTCTTATATTCAATACTTTTGTACAAGAAGTATTTGAAAGACAGTGAATATCCACTATTAGTTGGAAGCTGGGGAATGGAATAACGAGAGAAAAAAAGAGTCAGAAACAGAAAAATATAACTTTAGAGTTTGCCTAAAGCTAACCTTGATCCCTAATCTATGTAATTTCTAAACATTTAACCTGAGATCTTTCCACATACACTGAAAAGGAGAGAAATTTGACCATTCTTCCTATGAGAATGGGGAAGCAAGGAAACTTTCTATGAGTTCTAGGGTTATAGAGTTCCACAGTTTCCAGATACTTCCTTAAAAGATCTTGCTTTGCCCTATCCTGCCCCAAATCTGTTTTGAAACTGATCCGAGTTGTTTTCTTCTGCTGCCTTGGAAACTTCTCAAACGCATAGCCCTGGGCCTGATAACAGCAGAAAACTCTGGTTTCCACTGAACCCCCTAATGAATTATAAAATCTCAAAGTATTTGGAGAGGAAAGTTCTTATTCCTCTTTACCAGTGAGGAGAAATTGTAACTTAAAATTGCCTAGAAAAAGAAAGGAGCAAATTAGATCTCACAAACTATCAGCATCACAGCCATGTGTGCCACAATGCAAGTACCCTCTTCCATTCCATCACCACAGAAGAGAAGTTGAGATCCACTGGTTTAAAAATGACAACATGCAGTAGCCAGTGAAAAGTCAGTGAGATAAGAGGGATTTCCTCCCTGGCCTATAGACTCAGTGTCCTTAACTCCCACTGGCACTGGTGATGCTCTATTTGCTCGTTAGCTCTCATTGGCATATATTGTTTCTCTGGATCAGCATACTCTCCCTGCCCCAGATTAATCTGGTGACTCTCATTACATGATTGATTACAACCAGCATCTCACTAAAAACAGGGACTAGAGGATTAAAGTAATTAATCTAACCCTTCAGGAAGGCTATTTCCTGTATTAATGTCTTCATTTTATCAAATACAGACACTTTTCAATTTATTATGGGAGTACTTTCTAATAAATCCATTGTCAGTTGAAAATATTGTAAGTTGAAATGCAATTAATACACCTAACCTACCAAAAAATCATAGCTTAGCCTCACCTACCTTAAGCATGCTCAAAACACTTACATTTAGTTATAGTCAGAAAAAGCATCTAAACAAAACCCTCTTTATAATAAAGTGTTGAATATGTCTAGCAAGGAGAAAAGCTGGAAAACAAGAACCCCATCCCCAGAGTAGCCTAATCCTTCCCTAGCATATTGCTGGTCAAGCAATTTAGACCCCCTGGCTTTTCCTCTCTAAAGATAACATTTAGGCCTCAGTTGTATTTCAGTTTCAAGCCTAGAAAAGCAGCAACACCAGACAAGTGACATTGTGACTGCCTCAGGACCAGCTGCTTTGACTAATGAACCCCTGCTCTTACACAAACCAGTACCCTGAACAGCACACCTGCAAAGCTGATGAGTATTCTATTAAGACCCTTCCCTGAGGCCTCCCCTAAGATTTCCAACTATATAAAAAAAGAAATAAACATGCTCAGGACAAAGGATCCAATGCATGCTCTACCTCCAAGGAGCATGTCCATGTCATTCACCCATAAGCACTTGCCCCACAACCTCTAAGGGACCTCACAAGAGGTTGCAACCAGAGGAGCAATGGGCAGCGGCAGCTCATCCCAGGCTAACCCCCTGAACCTGTCTCCAAGGCCCCCTTTTCTCTGACTTCTCAATGAGCCAAAGCAGCCTAGCCCAGGCTTTTCTATTGCTTCTTCTATGTCCTTCCTTGTTTCATGTGTCAGTATATTTTTGCTGCCATTATGGACCCCATACCCTCTGGCTCAGTACTGTGTAGCCCTTCCCTTTAGATAGCCCCATTCCCTATCCCCTTTTCCTTAAATTAAATGTTCCTTTAATCACTGTCTGACATGGCTATTTAGCCTGCCTGTGCACTACTGCACCAGCAACTTTAACCTTTCACATTCGAAAGTAAAAAAAATTGTAAGCAGAACCAGGGCAAAGTTGGGTTTGGATACATTACTCTAAGATAGCTGTAAGTCCCCATTGGCATTTTGTAACTGAACTCACCTTCCAGGTGTTGTGTACAGAACCCCATGTAGTTTTCAATTCTCAGACAGAAGAATCACATTTGAGCCACCTTGAATGTCATTGGCAGACTTTGAGAAAAGCTCCTAGGAGCCAGTGAGAGGTCTCAGAGCACACACAGGGTTATTCTGGGCCAGCCTGTGGTATCATCAGGAAGCCTAGGAGTGGCACAAGAAACCTATCCTCTATAATAAAGAGGTAATATGCAAATTAACCATCATGCCCTTGCACAAGATGGCTGCCCCATGTGGTCACAAGATGGCTGATAGGGATGGTAATTGTGGGTAATCAGGCTGGCAAGGGAGAGCAGTAGGGGGTGACCAGTTTGGCAGGGGAGTGGTTAAGTGGTTATCAGATTGGCAAGGGAGTGATTAGGGGGTGATCAGGCTGGCAGGCAGGCAAGTGGTTGGGAGGCAGCAGTCCCGGATTGTGAGAGGAATGTCCCAGATTGAAGAGGGTGCAGGCTGGGCTGAGGGACCCGCCCCCCCCATGCATGAATTTCATGCACCAGGCCTCTAGTGCTAAATAAGAATCTTCTCCAAAGATGAGCTAACAACTGCCTCAGACTTGGCTACTTGGCCATGCCTCTGAGCGCCCAAAAAAGAAAGTAAGGCCATGAGAAATACATTTCAAGCCTATTCCATGTCTCGTGGCAGAAGAAAAGTCTAAATTTAAATCCCTGAGCCATAGTTTCAGAACCAAAGTTTTTATACTACACAACATAAATAGATCTTTGGGAAAGAGGGACAGTTCCTTTCTCTCTCTCTCTCTCTCTGTGTGTGTACCCACATGGGGAGAGACCCATGCTGAGCACTTCTTATTTGTTAGGCTCTGTGGAGGTGGAGAAAAGGGGAGGTGAGGTTGCAAAAGGAAATGCAGCTGGCCCTCTTTTTAAAAGCTTTTAGTCTGCTGAAACCGGTTTGGCTCAGTGGATAGAGCATCAGCCTGCGGACTGAAGGGTCCCAGGTTCGATTCCGGTCAAGGGCATGTACCTTGGTTGCAGACACATCCCCAGTGGTGGGTGTGCAGGAGGCAGCTGATCAATGTTTCTCTCTCATCAATGTTTCTAACTCCATGTCTCTCTCCCTTCCTCTCTGTAAAAAAAATCAATAAAAAATATATTTAAAAAAATAAATAAATAAAAGCCTTTAGTCCAACAGAGGGGGATGCTACTTATGTTGCCAGGATCCACTGGCTTTGTGAACCCAGAAGGGGCTAAATGTGCTGAAAAATTGTACTTCAGTGAAGACTGGGAGGTAATACTGGAGGAAGTGAGAGTGATTAAGCTCTAATGTGCTGGGCCAGCAAAGATTTGGGGCAAACAGAACCATGCTGTGTAGCTCAGTGAGGGAATGAGCACCCTGCTTATAGTTATGCTAGAGGCCCAATGCATGAAAATCTGTGCAACAGGCCTTCCTTCTCCCAGCTGCTGGCACTGGCTTCCCTCCAGCCCCAGCTTCGTCTGGAAGGATGTCTGGAATGACATCCAAAAGGATGTCCAGTCTAATTAGCATATTACCCTTTTATTATTATAGATAATGCTTCACCTTTTTGTCTTGCCTGATGTTCACAGCATCCTCAGCAATGAGCATTATTATCTCTATTCTGCTGCTGAGGACACTGAGATCAGAAAATTTAAATGATCAACTTCAGATCACATAGCTAGTCCAAGGCAGACCACTATGCCTCGGCACAGCAATCAGGCTTCAGAGAGCCTGAACAGAAGGAATGTCACCCGGGATAGGCATCCGGCCAACTGCAAAAAGCCAAAGTGTTCCGAGTGGGCACTGCTGTAAAGGTGAAGACAGCCCCCTAAACACCTGTGCAAGGGATGCTGGCACAGAGGCCTCTGACTTGGGGGCAGGCAGCTGCTCCCTTCCCCAGGCAACACCTGCTCACAGGATTACCAAGCAGAGGAAACAAATGTCTGACAGCCCCATATCCTACTGCACTCTCCCAAACACAGCGACCATGGCAACCAAATAGTGGCAGAAACACAGTGTTGTAGGCAGGCAGGCAGGGCATGGCACTGAGTACTTACCCTGCACCAGGCACTGTCATAGGCCTGAACTTGACTAAGGAGAGAACCAAGCCCGTAAGAAGCGAGATCTCTGAACCCAGGTATCCAATGCCAACATCCCAGCTCTGCTACAATCTCCCCCACATAAACTCAAGTGACACATCCCTTCAAGAGAATTGGAATATACAGCAAGTGACAATGAATGACAGTTGACTATCAGTCTCTCAAAGGCAGGACAGGACAATTTGTCTATTTTTGCTCACTAATGTAACCCTCACTTCTAGAACAGTGCAGGGTATATGGCAGACTATTTTTTTTAAATATATTTTATTGAGTTTTTACAGAGAGGAAGGGAAAGGAATAGAAAGTTAGAAAGATTGATGAGAGAGAAACATCGATCAGCTGCCTCCTGTACACCTCCTACTGGGAATGTGCCCATAACCAAGGTAAATGCCCTTGACTGGAATCAAACCCGGGACCTTTCAGTCCGCAGGCTGACGCTCTATCCACTGAGCCAAACCAGTTAAAGGCAACACATGGCAATTAATATTTATTAAGTAAAGAACCATAAAATCATACCCTGAAATGCTAAATTGGCCAAGCTACTTGCTACTGCACTTTGCTTTCCCAATTTGCAATTCAGGTTTTTCCTTCCTAGAATCTAATAGTAAACTTCCTTAATAATATAATTTTACATACAATGTCATTAGCCAAGAAGACTCATCCCAAGCCTAGCCCCTCTTTTACACTGGAGAATGCTCAGAGAGGAAGGTGACATACTTATTGGTCCCAGACAGCAACTGGGCTGAGGTGGACTTTGTCCAGCTGGACCTTCCCCAAAACCAGCTGTACAGATTCACCCTACACTCTCCTCATCTCTTCATTTAACCTTCAATAATGCAACTCCTTCTTTCATGAGACTGAAGTTTTGAGACTCACTTACTGTATTATGGTGGGATTTTTCATATCACCATTGTTACTGATCTTAAGTTTCCTCACAAACAATAAGAAATATAGATATTGCCTTCATACATGATCAAGGCCTGTGGTGCTCAGATGCTTTCCAGGGCTCTTTCCAGGCCAGCTCTGGCCTCTCCTGCTTAGGTGTGTCCCAGGGACAGTGAATGTGGAATTGTCTGGAAGTAGTAAATGCCCCTGAGCTATAGAGTTTCATCACATTGGCATGTCGATAAAACCACACAATCTGTCAAGTGAGTTTGTTTTGCTCTCTAGATAAATGAGGAGCCAAAGGGTGTTTTTCTGACTGTGAATTCTTGGCATTTTTTCAGGCTCTTAAATAAGCAAAGCGAACACTGCCAATTCTCTCTGGCACTGCACAGGGCTGTTTAATGAATAATAGAATCACGGATCAGGGGTCTCAGAAGTCATCTGGCACAGGGGTTTTCAAAGTTTTTAGGCCACAAAATCTTTTCAAATACAATCTTAAAGTATGGTATGGTAGGGTATGATATGGTAGGGTATGATATGGTATGGTATGGTATGATATGGTATGGTATGGTATGATATGGTATGGTATGGTATGACATGGCATGGTGTGACATGATATGGTATACTATGACATGGCATGACATGGTATGTTATGACATGACATGGTATGTTATGACATGACATGTTATGGAATGACATGGTATGGTATGGTAAAAAAGCTAGAAGTGGAGGAGAAACCAAGATGGCAGCATAGGTGAACACCTAAACTGCTGCCTCACACAACAATTTCAAAACTACAGCTAAAAGATAGAATGGACATCATCCAGAACCACAGAAAAGCTGGCTGAGTGGCAATTCTATAACTAGAAGGATAGAGAGGGGCTCTCAGAGACTCGGAGGAGCTGCAAAAAGCTGAGGTACAGAGAAACGCACATGTAGAGAACGGGCAGCAAAGTGCCTGGCTGGCTTCCTCTAGTGGGAGGGAGATGGAAACTCCCGACTGCACAGAACCCCAGTTCCAAGTGACACTCATATGGGGGGGAGTCTGGACTGTCATGAAAAGGGAGGAGTGCACAGAAACTTAGGGAGCCATGAAAGGCAGAGGTCTGGAGGTGCATGCACATATACAAGTGTACGCAGAGAGGACTGACTGCTAATTGTGCCTCTGGCTTTCTCTAGCAGGAGAAAGACAAAACCTCCCAACTGCACTGAACTCCAGTTCTGACTGCACTGAACCCCAGTTTTGGGTGAGACCCTGGGGACTCAAACTCATACAGGTCCCCGGAGTGCACGAAAACTCAGGGGAGCCACGAAAGGCAGAGAGCTGGAGGCGCATATGCATGCATGCAGAGTGGGCTGCAGTGATTACCGAGGGACACAGACCCAGGGGCCTCATAGGGAAGGGCTGAGGGAAAGCCAAGGCTGTCTGCTTAGCCCTCAGACTCCGCCCCATTCAAGCTGAGCACAGAGACTTTTGCAATTTTGCAAGTCTAGTCTCATAAGACTGACTCCAGCACAGAAGTTCTCCTGGTGTAGACACATCTGATCCTCACAGTCAATTGGCCTGGAGGTCAATTCCCCCCAGTGATACCAACAACAATCAATACTTAACTACAACAAGGCTATACACACAGTCCACAAAGGGGTGCACCAAGAGTATCCACCTCAGGTAATTGGGGAGGTGGAGCCACTGGGCCATATAGGACAACTAGCACACAAAGCTACTATACCAACTCAGGGAAGCAGCAAAAATGCAGAGACAAAGGAACAGATCACAAATGAAAGAAATGGAGAAATACAAATGCCTCAATATAGAGTTCAAAACCATGATTATAAGGTTTTTTAAGAATTTCCTAGAAAAAGTCAATAAATTTAATGAGACTTTTGAGGATATGTAAAAGGACCAACTAGAAATTAAATATACACTGACTGAAATAAAAAATATTATAAAGAGACCTAACAGCAGACTAGAGGAAGGCAAGAATCAAGTCAAAGATTTAAAATACAAAGAAGCAGAAAACACTCAACTGGAAAAGCAAAAAGAAAAAAGAACCCAAAAATTGGAAGATAGTATAAGGAGCCTCTAGTACAACTTCAAGCGTACCAACATCAGAATTATGGGGGTGCCAGAAGAAGACAGAGAGCAAGATTCTGAAAATCTATTTGAAGAAATAATGACTGAAAATTTCCCCCACCTGGTGAAAGAAATAGATTTACAAGTCCAAGAAGTGCACAGAACCCCAAAGAAAAGGAATCCAAAATGACCACACCAAGACACATCATAATTAAAATGACATGAGCAAAAGACAAAGAAAGAATATTAAAAGCAGCAAGAAAAAACAGTTAATTACCTACAAGGGAGCACCCATACAATTGTCAGCTGATTTCTCAGCAGAAACTATGCAGGACAGACATGAGTGGCAGGAAATATTCAAAGTGAATAGCAAGAACCTACAATCAAGATTACTCTACCCAAGAAGGCTATCATTCTATATTGAAGGTAAGATAAAGAGCTTCACAGATAAGAAAAAACTAAAGGAGTTCATTAACACCAAACCAGTATTATATGAAATGCTGAAAGGTGCTCTATAAGAAGAGGAAGAAGAAGAAAAAGGTAAAGATAAAAATTATGAACAACAAATACATATCTATCAACAAGTGAATCTAAAAATCAAGTGAATTAAAAATCTAATGAACAGAATAAACTGGTGAATATAATAGAATCAAGGGCATAGAAAGGGAGTAGACTGACTATTCTCAGGGGGAAAAGGGTGAGGGGAGTGGAGGAAGAGACTGGACAAAAATTGTACACCTATGGATGAGGACAATGGCGGAGGGTAAGGGCAGAGGGTGGGTTGAGAACTGGGAGGAGAGGAGCAATGGTGCGGGGGGGGGGGGGGATGGAGGGGAGGGGAAGAGGAACAATTGTAATAATCAAGCAGCTTCAGCTCCTCCCCTAAGCTTTCCTTTACCTTCCTTCTGGCCAACCAGCACAGTTCCAGAAACAGCAGTCTCATCTAACACCTTACTGCAATGATCATACACAAAGGGACTGATAGGGGAAGGTCACCCAGGAGTTACTGACCAAGCTGGGGCTGGCACCTTGTTCCAGCTCAGGAGTTGCACTCTCCTTATGTCCAGTCCCAGCCCCAGCCCCAACCTGCTTTCTAACATAACACTGAGCACTCAGACATGCCCCTGCCTGGGACCAGTGCTCAGAGACAAAGCTCCCTACCTGTTCCTGAAGGCCCTGCCAGGACTTAGCTTGTGAGTACATGCTAATGACCACACTTGGGTGACTTATTAAATGTGGAGCTGGTGATAAGACCACTTTAGCAGCAAAGCTCCCACTGGCCTTGACTTTCTATCTCTTGATGAGAAGAGATACCTTTAATTCTCAAATGTGCTCTTTAATGGCAAAAACAAAACAAAACAAACAAAAAACAATAATAAAAATTCCTACAGACACAATCTTCCATCTCAGCCTTTTATTTATGGGTCGCAGATCAGAAAACTGTCTTATAGAAATGACACCCATGACATCATGTTAGAAATGGGAACAGGTTTTAGAAGGAACCCTGCCTGCATTCACCCTGTGCCACCACCACTCCAAGGCCCCAGCATCCTCCTCCATGATCTGGAAGCTCCTAAAAGAAATGGAAAGCAGCCCTAACCGGTTTGGCTCAGTGGATAGAGCATCGGCCTTCGGACTGAAAGGTCCCAGGTTTGATTCTGGTCAAGGGCATGTACCTGGGTTTCGGGCACATCCCCAATAGGAGGTGTGCAGGCGGCAGTTGATCGATGTTTCTAAACTCTCTATTCCTCTACCTTCCTCTCTGTAAAAAATCAATAAAATATATTTTTAAAAAAAGGAAAGCAAACTCCTGTTCCTCTCTCCAGGTGGAGGAGTCCTCTACCATGTTCTCCTAGGAGGCAAGGAAAGAAGTGAAATCTGAGGAGCCCAGTCCCGTGGCTGCCCAGTGAGCTCCTGAGGAAAGCAATGCTGTGACTAACACAGAAACGCTGCAGAAGTGCCTCGCAACTAAATATCCCTGTCTCAGTAGTCCTTTATTTTCTTCACTTTCTCAATAACCTTTCTCCTCAGCTTCAACTACTTTAGAAAAGCCATCAATATACAGCTGGAGCCCTGGCATTTTCCTCTTATCCCTCCATCCTGTCTGCCTTGTTTCAACTGATAGCCTGGTGCCAGACATTGAAATGGGAGGCTTCCTTCCATGATCTTCCCCTTCCCTCCCTGACCTTTTCCTCCTCTCCCATACTCTCCCTATCCCTTCACCGTACCCTCCCTCTGGTTCTCTTCCCCTCCCTTTTGTACCCTCCCTGCCTTCCCTCTCATCTCCCTCTGTATACTTCTTCCCTCCCTCACTGTCCCCTCCCATACACACAGACTAAAGTCACATGGAGAGTCTGGCTGGAACATTCAGTGGTGCTCAGAAATCTTAAACACTGGCCTCTGCAGTGCCTGCCAGGGAGAACAGGGAGTCCTCTCTCAGGCCAGACTTGAAGCAGGCAAGATGGAAGAAGCCTTATTAGGTCATCCAGCCCAAGAACAGGGTGAGCCTTTTTCTTCTGGTCACCAGCCCACAAGAATGAAACTCCAGACTTGGACATCTGCATTCCTCCACCACTAACTCCCCATGCCATTCTTTAAGGAATCCACCCTCTTCCAAAGACAGACCAGTCCTCTGGCTACATCCCGTTCCCCCCCACCGACCCCCCCCCCACCGCCCCACACCTAGAAAAAAAAACTCTGTGTGATGCCTTCCCAGGACTCAGTGATGCTTGTTCTGGTCCTGCTATGTCCTCACACCTGGCTTTTTCAGTACACTTAGCACCTTTTACCACCTTGTATCACGTCCTTATTTATGGTTCTTTTTATCATCTGTCTCCCTGCACTACACTAACATATAGTCCTTGGAGAAGAGATTACTCATCTGAGTCATGTATACATCTCAAGTGCAACTTCAGTAAACATTTACTGAATGGATTCCTTATACACAAAGATACCTCTCTAGTGCATATTTTCATTTCATATGTCTTATCCTTCTTTTTTCCAACTGTTCCTACAATAAAGCCACTTTATATTCATGTAGAAAGGAAAGAAGTTATCCTTTTCATTTCCCTCTTTTCCTATTTGGGAGTCAACAATCTCCCTCCATTTTCTTGGGGAGAGTGGAACCACCTGAGTCAATCCTTCACTCAACTTCCTCATGCCATGAGAAGGCAAGTTTCTAAGGGCTGCAAGCCATTCTTACAGTTCCGAAAGCCATATTCCAGCATGGGCCTGGCTCCCCATCTCTGCACTCTGACTCCTGAACTATCACCTCCCAGATGTCAAAACTGCTCCCAAGGAAGAATCTTACAAAAAGTGCCACACTGAGGCATGAATGTTTAATAAGACTCAACAAAGTTCCCTCTTCAGAAGCAGTGCCACTTTGAGCTGGCAAGCTCCAGTCAGAGGATCGAACACCTGCTGGCACAATGTCAACATCTACAAGAGTGCTGAAGTCTGGCCAGCCTCCAGAACTGTGCCTGCACTTTAAAAATACTCATTTGTGAGAGTAACCAAGATGGCAATATAGGTAAACACCTGTACTTGCTGCCTCCCACAACCACATCAAAATTACAACTAAAAGACAGAACAACTATTATCCAGAACCATGGGAAAGCTGGCTGAGTGGAAGTACTACAACTAGAGAGGTAAAGAAGAAAACTCATTGAGATTGGTAGGAGGTGTGGTGGCGCAGAACAGGCTAGCACCCAAGGGCTAGCTTTTTTAATTGGGAGGGAGATACAAGCTCCAGCTAGCTCTGACCTCCAGTGCTAGGTGAGATTTGAGGGGTAGGAGGGAGGGAGGAAGGGCAGACACAGACAGGGAGAAACTGGACTGTCTGGCATTGGGGCAGAAACGCATGGGTGCTTTCTTCCAGATGGAGGTGCTCCCAGTGGTCATTGTTCCTGTGCTGGGACCTCCCCAGTACAGGGCTGACTGGCAGTTATTGCTGTTTGCTCTACCCTGGAGATTCTCTGAGACCCTGCCCCACCCAACTGATAACCCCACCTAAGATGCTGGCAGCTGCTTTTATATATGAATGGCCTGTCCTTTTCCAGCCTAAAACCTGTCAAATGAGCAGCAGCTGGGTCAGGGAGAGGTACAGCTGGGCCTTGTCTAGGCACTTCCAAACCCAATACAAAGAGGAGGAATTTGCAGATCTCTCTGTAGCTCCTGCTGGGTGGCTGCAGGCAGTGGCTGACTTTGCACCTCCTTAGAGATCCAAGAGCCAGTATACCCAGTGGTCAGTGTGAGACCATACCAGATTACAACTCTTCATATCCATAAGTGACACACTCATGGGGCAGACTCAGTGAGCACCAAAACTCCACTAAATCAAGTCCTGCCCCATAATGGTGTCTCCTGCACAGTAACTCTTCTATTGTAGACATAGCTAGTCCTCACAGCCAATTAGCCTGGAGGTAAATTGCTCCCAGTGATACCAACAACAATCAAGGCTCAACTACAATAAGACTGTGCACACAGCCCACAAAGGCATGTACCAAGGGTATCCACCTCAGGTGATCGGGCCCTAGAGGAACATCTACCACACAAGGCCTCTCTATCAACTCAAGGAGACTTAGCAGCTACCCAATACATAGGAACAAACACAGGGAAGCAGCCAAAATGTGGATACAAAAAAACATGTCACAAATAGAAAGCAAACTACTGGATATAGAGTTCAAAATCACAGTTATAAGGTTACTCAAGAATCTTCTAGAAACCTCTGAGGAACTTAGTAGGACCTTTAAGGATCTTAGTGAGAATACCAAAAAAAAAAAAAAAGGAAAATAACAGTCAGAAATTAAGCATACACTGACCAAAATAAAGATTAATATACAGACCTGTAAGAGATCAACCAAAGGACTTACATGCATGTATATAAACATAGCCAATGGCTATAGGACATGGGGGGCAGGTGAGAGCATGTACTGGGGGGTGGGAAAGGGCAGGGAGTGGTCATTAATGCAGGGAGGAGACATATGTATTACTATTTGTAATACTTTAAACAATAAAAATATATATTTATATAAAAAAGAATAATATACAGAGATTCAATAGAAGTTTAGAGGATCCCAAGAATCAAGTCAAAGATTTGAAATATGAGGAAGCAAAAACCACCCAACTGGAAAAGTAAAAAGAAAAAGGAATCCAAAAATATGAAGATAGTGTAAAGAGCCTCTGGGACAACTTTAAGTGTACCAACATCCAAATTATGGGGGTGCCAGAAGAAGGGAGAGAGTAAGATATTGAAAACCTATTTGAAGAAATAATGACAGAAAACTTCCCCTACCTGGTGAAAGAAATAGGCTTATAAGTCCAGGAAGTGCAGAGAACCCCAAACAAGAGGAATTCAAAGAGGACCACACCAAGACATATCATAATTAAAATGCCAAGGGCAAAAGACAAAAATAGAATATCAAAAGCAGCAAGAGAAAAACAGTTAGATACCTACAAGGAAGTACTCATAGGACTGTCAGCTGATTTCTCAACAGAAACTATGCAGGCCAGACAGGAGTGGCAAGAAATATTCAAAGTGATGAACAGCAAGAACCTACAACCAAGATTACTCTATCCACAAAGCTATCATTTAGAATTGAAGGTCAGATTAAGAGCTTCACAGACAAAAAAAAAAGCTAAAGAAGAAAAAGGTAAAGATAAAAAATTATGAACAAAAAAGTGACAAAAAGTACATATTTATCAAGTGAATCTTAAAATCAAATGAATAAAAAATATGATGAATAGAATAAACTGGTGAATGTAATAGAATCAGGGGTATGGATATGGAATGGACTGACAATTCTTGGGGTGGGGGAAGGGTGCTGGAAGATATTGGACAAAGATCTTATATACACATATGCAGTATCTATGGATGCGGACAGTGGGGTAGCGAGGGCCTGGGATGAGATGGGCACCAGGTGGAGAAGAGCTGTGGGAGGAAAAAAAGAGGAACATCTGTAATAATCTGAACAATGAAAATTAAATTTTAAAAAATACTCATTTGTGTTTTCTGATTATAAAAATACTACATGTCATAAAAATTTTTGCTTAAATGATATTTTAAAAAATAAAACATTTAAAGTACCTGTCAATTCACTATTCGTAAATAACATTGTACACATTTAAAATTTTCCTTTCTCACTCTTTAGTCCAATTATTTTTTTTTTCTTCTTTAGAAAAAACATTTTTTTTTCAGCCCGTCTTTCCTGTTTAGGTGGCTCACAGCTGACTCCTGGATTTTCTGAAGAAGGATGGAAGAGCTTATCCTGTTTGAATGGCATGAGGAATGGCATGGGTTCCTGAGGATAAAGCTTTTATGTGGCTCCCTCAGTGGCACAGAATGGGCACTGAATCAATGCTTTGGACTGGATATACAGCAGAATCAGTCATGTTAAAATGCAGAGCGTGAGCAACTTTGTAAGATTTCAAGGATTACAAAAGTTCTCAAATTAAAATTTCTCCTCTATGCATTGCTAATACCAGTTCCAGTGTGAAAGCTATGTTCTTAAGCCCAAAACTGTATTTCCAGGTGTTAAACTGAAGTCCCAGAAGGGTGAACTTTAAGGACTTTGAAATATGTTTAAATGCATGTATCCAGGGGAAGGAAATGGTTGGAGTCATTATAGGAGCAGTAAACACACATCAGCCACAATGGCTGTGAATGGGTCTCTCCTAAACATCCAAGGACAGTGAGAAGAGGAGAAACTGAAGGCACAGAAGCCCCGAAGGACAGGGGAGACTGGGAACATAACTAAAGAAGAAAATATGGAAGGGTTGAAAGGCAAAGGCTGGAGACTAAGAATTAAGATCAGGCTTCTTCCCTTCTGGGTTATTTATACTTAAAAAGAAAATCCTGTGGTGTCTACCTCCAGTCTGGCTTTAGTTAATGGTGTGACTACAATATGTGAGATAAAGGCATGGTGCCAGGATCAGTGGTCCTTAGGGTAGCTTAGAAAATGCAGATTGCCAGAGCCCTACCTACGCCCAGAAATCATAATTAAGTTAGTCTGGTTTATAGCCCAAGCATTGATCAACTTGGACTTTTTTTTACTTCCTCAAAGCCTTGCATTTGCTCAATTGTCACTGTCAGAAGCACTGTCCAGTTCACCTACAAGCACTTCTTTGCAGGTGCCTGTATGCATCTGTACATGGCACAGAGGCTGAAGGTTCCCAAGATGAAAGGTCTTCAACCAACTACCAATGGCAACACATGCTTCCGATGTTCTCTTTCCTTCATCAAAGGGTTTAACAAAGAAGATAGAACAAGGGTGTCCCTCAAGCCATGAGGTAAATTCGTGATTAGCCTTTTGAAAAGACTGAATTTATTTCCCAATTACTACTTACCAAAAGTTCATTGATTAAGTAAAGCACTACATATGGCATTTATGAAGTTGTTTCTTTTCTCAGACTATTAGAAATTCTAAAAACATGGAAAAGCCATCTTTTATTTTAAGAAATCTTCATTGTTCAGATTATTACAATTGTTCCTCTCCCCCCATTTATCTCCCCTCCATCTGGCTCCCACCCCACCCTCTGCCCTTACCTCCCCGCCATTGACCTCATCCATAGGTGTATGGTTTTTGTCCAGTCTTTCCCTGCATCCTCCTCATGTCTTTCCCTCTGAGAATGATCAGTCCACTCTCTTTCTATGTCCTAATTCTATTATATTCACCAGTTTATTCTGTTCATCAGATTTTCAATTCACTTGATTTTTAGATTCACTTGTTGATAGATATGTATTTGTTGTTCATAATTTTTATCTTTGCCATTTTCTTCTTCCTCTTCTTAAAGAGTACCTGTCAGCATTTCATATAATACTGGTTTGGTGTTGATGAACTCCTTTAGTTTTTTCTTATCTGTGAAAAAAATAAAATAATTTGGGTGAAAGTAAGTGCAATGACTAATTATCAAGTTACCAAGCATCACAAACCTCATATTGATGTACTCATATTAGGTGATAAAGAAAGCAGGCTCCTGGCTTCATCTTTGGGTGACAACAAAAGGAGCCAACAAAAGGATCTATGAATTTTCCTGATAACCTCTGAGAATTTGTCTACCAGAGTCAGAATGACATCCATAAACATGAATTAGGGAAAATGAGTTGCATTTTCAGGAAAGTCAGCCTCATAAGTATTGGGGAATTTTTTCTTCCATCCTTGCAGGCCCCAAACACCCCAAAGCTTTCTGAAGCTTATGCAAATTTATATAAACTCTTGTTGCCTCAGAAAGTGTCCATTTCACAGTAAGTAGTGTCTTAGCCTGAGGATATGGTGACTATTGCTATTTGCCCATCCGTTAAGTACACCTCCATTGGCAAACTCCCACTTATGACCTCATATCCCATCTGATTCTCATCAAATGTACTCTTTTCAGTGAAAAGGAAAGCCAAGTTTAATTTTTACAAGGTCAGCACAGATATATTTTTGCAGGTGCCACTTTGCGCATATGAAAAATAATAGAAGTACAAATTCTAGAAAATAGCCAGTTTTTATAGCTGCTGTGAGTTTTATAGCAGAGTGAGTATAAGGAATAAGCCCCTGGGCCATCTCAATATCTCTTCAGCTATACCTAGGAGACCTTAAGCAGTACAGATGTTTGAAATATACAAAGAAGCACAATCCAGGAAAAATGAATACGAACGTGGGCTTTCTGCACACCTGGCCATATGGAAAGTGAGTTAATTTTATTCCAGTTATATTTCAGTCAAATGGGATATTGTTTTTGCCAATGTGAAAAGCCAGAACCTCAGTCTGGGTGCATCAAAGCTATTGATTTATTACAAATCTTCAAACCTAAGGAGGAAGGTAATCCAGTCCTGGGACAGGATCCATCCTTTCATTTCTGGAGGGGCAGTAGACAGCTGCTTCCTGGTCTAACTTAATGAACCTCACAGCCTTCCACAGTGTTTGAAATCTCCCCCATTAGGGTTCTTCCATTTTTTTTTAGATATTGTATCTTCATGGATTCCAAAACCCACTCTGTAATATCACTACGTGGATCCTTCGAGCAATGGGAGCTATTACATAAGGCATTCATCTTGGAAAATTCTCCTGTGTATTGAGTTGAAACCTTTAACTTCCATTCACTCATCCTAATCTTTCCCCTCCTGAGTACCACAGAATAAATCCATCACATGACGGCCCTTCAGTATTAGAGGACAGCTAGCAAGTCTCCTCTAAGCCTTCTTGTTTCAGACACAAAACACTGAGCTTCTCCACCAGTTCTAAGTGATGCAATTTCCAGAGTCATCGTCACTTGAACCAACTATTTTGGACCTGATTGTTTTATAGGAAGCCAAACAGAAGAGCTCTAACCAGTACAAACCCCAGCAGAACTGCTGCTACCTTCATAGATTTATTTGCTTTATTTCTCTCAATGCATTCTAAGTTATTATTCATATTTTGGGAAACTATATTGTGGGTTCATACAGAATTCCCAATAACTAAAAACTCCTAAGCTTTGGTCACAGAAAATCCAATTAAGCCAGGCCTGCCCTGGCTCATAGATATGTAACACATATAACATATATAGGATATATAGCAATCTCAAACTTTCTCTGTTGTTATGTTCTGCCAAGATCATAGGGATGCAAAGGTTGGATTTTCTCATTACCTTTTGTTCTCTTTGGCTTTAATTTCATACCTTTCTTGACTTTCTCACTGGACAAGTAAAAAAATCACCCTCCTCCGGGGAGCTTTCTGAAGCAGGAGAGCAGATCTGGAGCTCTACCCACTGTCACAGACTAGTTGTTCTTCATTAAAAGACTATTTGGCCAGTGTTTTTTCACAAGCCTCAGTTCATCCTAGGCCTTCCTGACATTATTCCTGTCACTTTTGGTCTCTCTTTTTGGACTTGGAATCTCCTCCCATCCTTTTTTTCCTTACTAAGCATGATCTCTTCAGAGAACTTATTCTGCAGCCACATAGCATCTGCTGTGTCACTCCCACTGGGCATGTGTCACTCCAGAGAGCATGTTTCTGATCAATGCCACCCTAGACCTAGGCAGAAGGAGCCCAATTCTGGGCCCCTGTGTAATGAAGTGTTAGCCTTACCTACAGAGAAATCTGGCCTTCGCTCTTGACTACTGGGAGGTGATCTCTAGGCCCCTCAATGTTCATTAGTAAGAGTGCCTTTGTTTGCCAAGGGGCTTAGCTACTGCACATCATAGCAGTATGATTTTATCATGGGAACTTGGAACACACTATATCAGTTCCATCCCCTTAGAGGGCTGGAGACTAAAGGTCAACCACTCCACAGCACAGGATCAAGACTCAATCAAGACCCCACACACCAAGGCTCAGATGGATTCTGTGGTTGGCAATGCTCTGTGCATATTTTTATGACCAAGATGAAGGAATGCCCTCCTGACTCCCTGGAAAGAGGCAACTTATGGAACAAAGGACATGAGCCAGGGCCAGCTCTCCAAGTACCACCATATTCCAATGTACAATTCCAAAGAGTGGAGAATGCTAAATTTGAACTTGGCCATTAAGATCATTATAAAGGTATTTTTCTCAAAGCAGCAAGATAGAAGATATTTTATTAGTTTACTAGGTTGTTAGCCTTTAAATATTTAGATACGTAGTATGTAGGTTTCTATAAATACTCTTTCCCCCAGCTCTGAAACATTAGGAGCCAGCATACTGCTGATTATCAGAATTGTGTTTGTAGAGGTTTCTTTATGATGATAATATCTGTCAAGAGAGGCTGCTAAAAGTTAACAAAGCATCACATCTCAATATTCCCAGAATATCTAGAAAAGCATGTACTAAGAAGTTAAAATGGGATTTTATTTGTCTCATTTTCTTTCTTTCTTTCTTTCTTTCTTTCTTTCTTTCTTTCTTTCTTTTTTATTGTGTTACATGTATACATATCTCCTCATTGCCCGCCCGTTCTAGGCATACCCCAACCACCCAGTCTCTATGTTCATTGGTTATGCTTATATGCATAGATACAAGTCCTTTGATTGATCTCTTATCTACCCCATCTCTCCTTAATCTTCCTGCTATAATTTCACAGTCTGTTTGATGCTTTACTGCCTCTGTATCTATCCTTTTGTTCATCAGTTTATAATGTTCTTTATTATCCACAAATGAGTGAGATCATGTGGTGCTTCTCCTTCACTGACTGGCTTATTTCACTAAGCATAAGGCTCTCCAGTTCCATCCAGGTTGCTGCAAATGGTAAGAGTTCCTTCTTTTTAATGGCAGCATAGAATTCCATTGTGAAGATGTACCACAGTTTTCTGATCCACTCATCTGCTGATGGGCACCTAGGCTGTTTCCAAATAGTTGCTATTGTGAATTGTGCTGCTATGAACATAGGGGTGCATAAATCTTTTCTGATTAATGTTTGTAATTTCTTAGGATAAATTCCTAAGAGTGGGATTGCTGGGTCAAATGGGAGATCCATTTTGAGTTTTTTAAGAAAACTCCATACTGTTCTCCACAGTGGCTGCACCAGTCTGCATTCCTACCAACAGTGCACACTGGTTCCTTTTTCTCTGCATCCTCGCCAACACTTGTCGTTTGTTGATTTGTTGATGATTGCCATTCTGACAGGTGTAAGATAGTATCGCATTGTCGTTTTGATTTGCATCTCTCGGATAATTAGTGACTTTGAGCATGTTTTCATGTGTCTCTTGGCCTTCCTTCTGTCATCTTTCAAAAAGGTTCTATTTAGGTCCATTGCCCATTTTTTTATTGGATCGTTTATCTTCCTTTTATTAAGTTGTATAAGTTGGCTGTAGATGTTGGAGATTAAACCTTTATCAGTGATAACATTTGCAAATATGTTCTCCCATACAGTGGTCTTTCTTGTTGTTTTGTTGATGGTTTCTTTTGCTGTACAAAAGCTTTTTATTTTGATGTAGTTCCATTTGTTTATTTTTTCTTTAGCTTCCATTGCCTTTGGAGCAGTATCAGTGAAGAAGTTCTTTGGGCATATGTCTGAGATTGTGCTGCCTGTGGATTCCTCTAGTATTTTTATGGTTTCCCTTGTAATGTTTAAGTCCTGTATCTATTTTGAGTTTATTTTTGTATTTGGTGTAAGTTGGTGGTCTATTTGTCTCATTTTCTGCTGAGGCTCCAAAAGACTGAGAATAAACAGTAAATGCTAAGTGTTCCTACATTCCTAAATGAAGTGCTAGATGCTGCTTCAGGTATTTTTTTCTGCATAACCAGACAACAAAACTAGGTGCAATAAAACAACATTATTTTATTTTTAAAAAATTCTCTGGATCAGAATTTTGTACAAGGCATAGAGAGAATGTACCCATGCCGCTAACATCTAGTCCTCAGCTGGAATTCCCAAAATATGACATGTGGGGTTACTGGCTGAGATGGCTGGAGTCGGGTCATGTGATGGGGGCCTTGATTCCTCTGTCAGCTGGTTCCTCAGTTCTCCTTAGTGCACCCTCTCCACATGGCCAGCACGGGCTTCCTTGAGGCATGGAGCTCATGGTAACTGGCCTTCCTGCATGCTTCTGAATTCCTCCCAGAGTGGAAGCAGAGATGTTCAGCTTTTGAAAGGCCAGCTCTAGACCAGCACAGCAACACTTGTGCCACGTAAGGTCAGTCAAGGCCCATCAATGAGAAATCAGAAGGGACAGGACAGTAATATACTCCACTCTCCTGAGGATGAACTAGGTGCATATACAGAGAGAGAAGGAAGTAATGGCGACCACACTTGGAGATGACAGACAATAACTACCTATGCAGAATTGCAAAGGAAAAGACTAAGGACTAAAGCTCTAGACCAGTGGTCGGCAAATTCATTAGTCAACAGAGCCAAATATCAACAGTACAATGATTGAAATTTCTTTTGAGAGCCACATTTTTTAAACTTTAACTTCTTCTAACGCCACTTCTTCAAAATAGACTCGCCCAGGCCATGGTATTTTGCAGAAGAGCCACACTCAAGGGGCCAAATAGCCCCATGTGGCTCCTGAGCCTCAGTTTGCTGACCATGGCTCTAGACTAACCAAAGGTTTAACATGTTTGAAGTTGACAATCAGAAAGAAAGTTTTCTTGGAAAAAGCTGTTGGACTGCCAAGGCACTTTTCTCAACCTGCTTCTTCTTCACTTTAAGCCTGGTGAGACGGACCCCAGGCTTCAATACATTTCCTAGCTTGGAATCTGGCACTTCTCTGAAATAAAACTCCAGGCATATACTTAGCTGTATACACCCTAGTTAGGAAGCACCAGGCTTCATCTTTGGTATACCATGCATTATTCACAGCAGCCCAAATGTAGAAGTGACTCACATATCCATTGAGGAGATGAATGAATACCCAAGTGTGGTATATATATATACGATTTATTTATTCAGCCTTAAAAAGAAAGGAAATTCTGACACATGCTACAATATGTATGAACCTAGAACACAATATACTAAGTAAACATATTAATATGGACACATATTATGAGATTCTACTGATATGAGGTAATCAAATTAGTCAATTCATAGAGACATAAAAGGAATGGTAGTTGCCAGGGGCTTAGGGAGTAGAATAGTAGGGAGTTAGTGTTTAAGGCATACAGAATTTCAATTTGGGAAGATCAAAAGTTCTGGAGATGGATGGTGGTGTAAGAGAATTTATATTTAAGAATAGTTAAAATGGTAAATTTTATGTAAGATATATTTATAACAGTTTTAAAAAGTAGTTCTAGCCATAGTTAAGAGAGACCAGGCCCCTGCTAGGAGGAACTATTTTTATGCTGTCTACAAGAGATCCACCTCAGAACAAAAGATTCACATACACTGAAAGTGAAGGAATGCACAAAAATTATCCATGCAAGTAGGGAAAAAAAAAGCATGTATAGCAATATTTATATCTGACAAATAGACTTCAAATAAAAGGCCATAAAAAGAGACAAAGAAGGCTACTGTGTAATACTAAAGGGATCAATACAAGAGGATATAACCCAGGTAAACATATATGCACCCAATATAGGAGCACATAAATATACAAAAAAGCTCAGAGGTCTTTAAGGGAGAGATCACCATCATAATAAGGGACTTTAGATTTCGCCTCGGATAAGAGGGAGGTGGATGTCTGCGGATGTCTGAAAGCTGCGGCTGGTGGAGGCACCCACCAAACAGCTGGGGACCCAGAACACGGCTCCCCAAACAGCGCAGACAAGCGGGCGGCGGATTCAGAGATCCACATGGCACATGGAAAGGTCAGATTTCGCCTGGGATAAGGTGAGGTCCCCTGCCCCTCAGAACAGAGACGCGCACACTGTGGGAGCCGGGCTGCGGGAAAGCTGCCTCAGGAGAGGTCCCTGGAGATAGGCAGAGCATGATCCCTAAGTGTGGAGGTAAGCTCTCTGAGCTGTTGACAGAGGGGAGCTCTGGAAAACAACTCGTTTTTTATCTGAGGCAGAGGGACAACGGAATAGAATAGAGAACCCAGATATCCACCCAAACCACTATTCTCAAATAATATTTGACAAAGGAGGCATGAACATTCAATGGAGCCAAGATAGCCTCTTCAATAAATGGTGTTGGGAAAATTGGACAGATACATGCAAAAAAATGAAACTGGACCACCAACTTACACCAAATACAAAAATAAACTCAAAATGGATACAGGACTTAAACATTAGAAGGGAAACCATAAAAATACTAGAGGAATCCACAGGCAGCACAATCTCAGACATATGCCCAAAGAACTTCTCCACTGATACTGCTCCAAAGGCAATGGAAGCTAAAGAAAAAATAAACAAATGGGACTACATCAAAATAAAAGCTTTTGTACAGCAAAAGAAACCATCAACAAAACAACAAGAAAGATCACTATATTGGAGAACATATTTGCAAATGTTATCAGTAATAAAGGTTTAATCTCCAACATCCACAGCCAACTTATACAACTTAATAAAAGGAAGATAAACGATCCAATAAAAAAATGAGCAACAGACCTAAATAGAACCTTTTCAAAAGACGACAGAAGGAAGGCCAAGAGACACATGAAAACATGTTCAAAGTCATTAATCAACCGAGAGATGCAAATCAAAACGACAATGTGATACCATCTTACACCTGTCAGAATGGCAATCATCAACAAGTCAACAAACAACAAGTGTTGGCAACGATGTGGAGAAAAAGGAACCCTTGTGCACTGTTGGTGAGAATGCAGACTGGTGCAGCCACTGTGGAGAACAGTATGGAGTTTCCTCAAAAAACTAAAAATGGATCTCCCATTTGACCCTGTAATCCCACTCTTAGGAATTTATCCTAAGAAATCACAAACACCAATCAGAAAGGATTTATGCACCCCTATGTTCATAGCAGCACAATTTACAATAGCTACAATTTGGAAACAGCCTAGGTGCCCATCAGCAGATGAGTGGATCAGAAAACTGTGGTACATCTACACAATGGAATTCCATGCTGCCATTAAAAAGAAGGAATTCTTACCATTTGCAGCAACCTGGTTGGAACTGGAGAGACTTATGCTTAATGAAATAAGCCAGTCAATGAAGGAGAAGCATCACATGATCTCACTCATTTGTGGATAATAAAGAACATTATAAACTGATGAACAAAAGGATAGATACAGCGGCAGTAAAGCTTCAAACAGACTGTGAAATTATAGCAGGAAGATTAAAGTTAGGTGAGGTAGATAAGAGATCAATCAAAGGACTTGTATGCATGCATATAAGCATAACCAATGAACATAGACACTGGGGGTTTGAGTTTGCCTGGGATGGAGGGGGGCAATGGGAAGATATGTATAAAAAATTAATAAAAAAGAAAACTAAAATAATAATAATAATAATAATAGGGGACTTTAATACTCTGCTGACTTCACTGGATAGATCTTCCAGACAAAAATTTAACAAGGAAACAGGAACCTTAGATGAAATACTATATGAGATGGATTTAATTGACATTATAAAACATTCTATCCCAAACCTGCAAAATATATATTCTCAAGTACACATGGGACATTCTCAAAGATAGACCATGTTATATGACACAAAATAATTCTTTATAATTTTAAAGAATTTAAATCATATTAAGCATGTTCTCAGATCACAATGGAATGAAACTAGAAATCAATTATAATAAGAACACTCAAAAAATTTCAAATACATGGAGGTTAAATAGCATGTTATTAAACAATTAGAGACCTGGTGCACAAAATTTCATGCACTTGGGGGGTGAGGGCAGTTCCTTCAGCTCAGCCTGCACCCTCTCTGATCTGGGACTCTTTGGGGGATGTCTATCTGCTCCCCCTGCTGGCCCAATCACCCCAACTGCTCTCTTCTGCAGACCTGGTTGCCTCCAACTGTCCTCCCCTACTGGCCTGGTCACTCCAACTGCCCTCCCCTGCCAGCCATCTTGTAAAAATGTGGTAGTGACCATCTTGTGAAGATATGGGAGTGGCCATCTTGTGACAACATGGGGGCAGCCATCTTGTGGTGGCCATCTTGTGGTAATGTGGGAGCAGCCATATTGTGATGCAAGGGTGTGAGGGTCAATTTGTATATTACCTCTTTATTATATAGGATGAATGGGTTACCAACGAGATCAAGAAAGATTTCAAAAACTTTCTGAAAATAAATGAAAATGAACAAACAATACCCCAAATCTATTGGACAGAACAAAAGCAGTTTGAGAGGGAAGTTCATAGCATTACAGACCTAACTCAAGAAACAAGGAAAACCTCTAATAAACTATGTATTATTATAACTAAAAGAATTAGAAAGAGAACAACAGGAAAGCCAAAGTAAGTAGAAGAAGAGAAATAATAAAGATCAGAGAAGAAATGACATGGAGATTCAAAAAACACAATATAAAGGATTAATGAAATTAAGAGCTGGTTCGTTAAAAAGATAAAAAATATTGATGAACCTTTGTTTCATCAAGAAACAAAGAGAGGGGACCCAAATAAATAAAATCATAAATGAAAGAGGTGGAGTCACAACTGACACCACAAAAATACAAAGGATTGTAAGAAAACAGTATGAACAGCTAACTATATGCCAACAAACTAGACAACCTGAATGAAATGAACAAATTCCTATAAAAATACAATCTTTCAAAACTGAACCAGGAAGAGGTAGAGAATCCAAATAGGCCCATAACAACTGATGAAATTAAAGCTGTAATTAAAACAAAACAAACAAACAAACAAAAAAACCTCCTAGCAAACAAAAGCCCTGGTCTAGATGGCTTCACAGAGGAGTTTTATCAAACATACAAAGAAGAACTAACATCTATACTCCTCAAACTATTTTTAAAAAATCAAAAAGGAAGGAACACTTCCAAGCTCTTTTGATGAGGGCAGTATTATCCTAATTCCAAAACCATATAAAGACACTACAAAGAAAGAGAATTACAGGCCAATATTCCTGAGGAGTATAGATGCTAAAATCCTCAACAAAATATAAGCAAATTGGATGCAGCAATATATTAAAAAGATCTTACACATGACCAAGTGGGATTCATCCCAGGGATGCAAAGCTACTACAATATTCACAAATCAATAAATGTGATACATCACATAAAAAATTGAAAGACAAAAATCACATGATCATTTCAATAGATGCAGTAAAAGCATTCCATCCCAACACCCATTTTTAAAAATTCTTTATTATGTAAAGTATTAGATATGTCTCCTTTTTTTCCTATTGACCTCTCTCCAGCCCCTCGCACCCCCGGCACCAACAACCATTTTTATAGAAACTCTCAGCAAAGTGGGAATAGAGCGATTATACCTCAATGTAGTAAAGGCCATATATAACAAACATACAGCCAACATCATACCCAATGGGCAAAAACTAAAACTATTCACCCTAAAAACGAGAACAAGACAAAGATGTCCACTTTCACCACTCATAGTCAACATAGTACTGGAAGTCTTAGCCACAGTGATCAGACAATAAATAAAAATGAGAGGCACTCAGATTGGAAAGAAAGAAGTAAAACTGTCATTATTTGCAGATGACATGATATTGTATGTAGAAAACCCTAAGCACTCCATCAAAAAACTTCTAGATTTAATAATTAATTCGTCAATGTAGCAAGATACAAAATTAACACGCAGAAATTGTGGCATTTTTATATACCAATAATGATCTCTCAGAAAGAGAAACAAACAAACAAAAAAATCCCATTTATCATTGCAACAAAAAATAAAGACACTTAGGAATAAAGTTAACCAAGGAGATAAAAGTCCTGTACTTAGAAAACTACAGAATTTTGGAAAAAGTGATAGAAAAAGATATACACAAGTGGAAGAATATACTGTGTTCATGGATTGGTAGAATAAACATCATTAAAATGTCCATACTATCTCTTTATTATATGCAACCCCTATTAAAATATCAATGGCATATTTCACAGATCCAGAACAAACACTACCAAAATGTATATGGAACCAAAAAAAGAGCATAAACATCAGTGGCAATCTTGAGAAAAGAACAAAGTTAGAGGGATCCTAATATCGGATTTATACTACTAAGCCACTATAATCAAAACAGCCTGGAACTGGCATAAGAACAGGTATATAGATCATTGGAACAGAGCAGAGAACCCAGAAATTGACCTAAGCCATTAGTTTCAATTAATATTTGACAATGGAGGCAAGAGCATAGAATGGAGTCAAGACAGACTCTTAAAAAAAAAAGTCTACTGGGAAAATTGGACAGTTATATGCAAAAAAATAAAAATAGACCACCACCTTACACGACAAAAAGAATAAACTCAAAATGGATAAAAACCTTAAATGTAAGTCATGAAACCATAAAAAGTCTAGTAGAAAACTTAGGCACCAAATATCAGACATCTCTTGTAGCAGAATGTTCACAGATACATCACCTAGGGCAAGAGAAACAAAAAATAGATAAATAAACAAATGGGACTACATAAAAATAAAAAGCTTATGCTTAGCAAAGAAAAATAGCATCAAAATGAAAAGGGAACCAACACTATGGGAGAACATATTTGCCAATGATACATCTGATAGGGGGTTAATTTCCAAAATATATAAAGTACTAATACAACTCAACAAAAAGAAGACAAACAATCCAATTTAAAAAATGGGTAGAAGATCTCAATAGACATGCAAATGACCAAGATACATATGAAAAAATGCTCAATAACACTAATCAGCTGAGAACTGCAAATTAAAACAACTATGAGGTACCACCTCACACTTTCCAGAATGGCTATCATCAATAAATCAAAAAATAAAAACTGCTGGCAAGGATATGGATAAAAAGGAAGCCTAGTACACTGCTGGTGGGAATGCAAACTAGTACAACCACTATGAAAACCAGTGTGGAGTTTCCTAAAAAAATTAAAAATGGAACTGCCATTTGACCTAGTGTTCCCACTTCTAGGAACATACCCTCAGAAGCCAGAAACACCAATTAAAAAGAATACATGCACCACTATGTTCATAGCAGCACAATTTACATTAACTAAGATCTGGAAATAGCCCAAGTGCCCATCAGCAGATGAGTGGATTAAAAAACTGTGTTACATCTACATAATGGAATACTATGCAGCTATAAAATAGAGGGATCTTTTACCCATTGATACAGCATGGAGGGACCTAGAGAGCATTATTCTAAGTGAAATAAGCCAGGCAGAGCAAGACAAGTATCATATAATCTCCCTTATATATGGAATCTAATGAACAAAATAAACTGCTAACAAAATAGATCCAGAGGTATTGAAGCATGCAACACACTGAAATATTTCAGAGAATAGGGAGGGGTGGGAAGAGATTAACAAGAGAACTTATCTTCATATATGCATAACCCATGGACACAAAGTAGTGTGGCGAAGGCCTGAGAAGGGGGTGAAGAAGTGTGTAGGGTGTCAGTGGAGAAAAAGGGGGAATTTGTAATACTTTGAGCAATAACAATAAAAACAAACAAATAAATAAATTTAGGAAAAAATAACAAAATGGCACGTGTGCCCACCATGGTCCTCCTGCTCAGCCCATGAGGCTGCTCAGTGCCGGCACATCCCAGCAGGCAGACCAGCAGCACCGTCCAGACCTGGACTGTGCACACCCTTCTGGAGAGTGCTCCCGTATGCCCCAGCCCATCCTCACAGAAGCTTACTAGTTCTCAGACTGCCCAGAGGGAAGAGTTCAGGCTGCACAGGTTTGCTTACAGCAGCAGTTCTCAACCTGTGGGTCGCGACCCCCTTGGGGGTCGAACGACCCTTTCACAGGGGTCGCCTAAGAATATTGGAAAACACCTATTTCCCATGGTCTTAGGAACCAACACACCACTCCTCGGTGTAGCAAAATGTAGCAATGTAGTTTACTGTTGTCATATGAAGACTGTTACCCATGCTATACCACGATTCAAGACAAAATTTCATTTATTTGTAATTAGAAATAAATATTTCACAATATATAATTACATATTGTTTTTGTGATTAATCACTATGCTTTAATTATGTTCAATTTTTAATAATGAAAATACATCCTGCATATCAGATATTTACATTACAGTTCATAACAGTAGCAAAATTACAGTTATGAAGTAGCAATGGAAATAATTTTATGGTTGGGGATCACCACCACATGAGGAGCTGTCTTAAAGGGTTGTGGCATTAAGAAGGTTGAGAACCACTGGCTTATAGGGACTGCAGGTTATGGGGCCTGCAGACTCAGTAGGCAAAAGCCATAGGAGTCCCAAGTTTGGAACTGCTTCTGGAGGTGTTCATGCATGTGAAGGCCAGACATTGGTGTGGGGGCAGGAGATAGTCAAGGGTGGCATAGGGTATGGGGGGGCAGGGAGGTGACAAAGGATAGAAAGGACTGGCTTTAGCCATGTCATTCTTTGCTTAAGCCCAACTGAAGTGACATTGCTCCCCCACTGGGTTTCACCAAGATGGGAAAGTATAAAAGGCTCTTTGTTGGATCCTGTTGGGTTTAGCATGTGATCCTTGCAGTCCTCAGACCACTGCCCTTGGTCCTGGCAGGCTGAAAGGCAGTAAGTAAAAGTCTTTTGAGAGCTTTATTTGGAGCCCAGGTGAGGAAGCTGGGTGTGAATTCTAACAATGGCTTCTCTAGCACTCCCTCCTGCCTTCCCAACAACTCCCTTAGACAGCCTTTTACTGGCCTGTGGTAGCCTTTAAACATGGCTCTCAATTCCTTGGCACCCCTCCTTGTGAATCTGGGCCAGATGGTGGCTGCTTCCACCAGTAGCACACAGGGCAAGTGAGGCCAGGTACCTGGGCTCAGTTAAAGGCAGGTAATGTGGGCCACCTCCCAGACTGCCATGCTTAATTCTGTGGTTATAATATAGCCATCACTGCCCTGGTACCAGATGTATGTGACATGGTGATAATTCCACCTCAGAATACACCTTCCTGCCCCACTGTCCAGCCCTCAGCTGGGGCCCCAGGCACCCTGGAACAGGGACAGACAGCCTTACAGTGCCTTGTCTGTGTTCCCCACCCCAATCAGCAATCAACATAGAATGGCTGTTTTGCACAGTGTTAGTAACTAGAACACTATCTCGGCATCTGTGCTGAAATTAGACTAATGCCAGATGCTTTGCCAATGAAATGAATGCTAAGCAACAAGAACAAGGATTTGTCCTAGTGAATAGCCAGGTACAATGCCTTAGAGGGGCCCTTGGCAGGACATGGCTCCACATTGGACAAAGTCTGGTGCGCATCCAGCTTTACTTGCTTTGTTTTGGATTTTGTTTTCATGAGAACATTCCTATCTCTGGGCCTGGAACATTTCCTGAGCCAGGTTTGGAAGCGGGTGGTGGTAGCCAATTTCCCTTTGTTGATGTTGCTTTCCAGAGCTGCCAGGAGCTGATGGGATGGGCACAGCTTCCTGCTGTGAGTCAATGAACCACTGTCCGTCATTTTTTTAAAGGTATAGAGGGAGAGGAATGGCAAACAATGATGTAAGGAAATTTATAGGGCAGCCCCTGGATTCACCTTGGAATTTCTTTACAGAAAAGAGGACACAAGATTCCTGCTGTTCCCTCCTCCCCCAAGAGGGAAGGAGAATACACACAACATCCAGAGCTGGTGGGGCCAGCCAGCATCCATTTTGCAGTCTGAATCAATTCTATATATAATCCACAGCTTTGAGGTGGCTCAGAAGTGCATGTGACTTCACTCCACATCTCTCTACAATTAGCCAGTGACTTCAGTTTGCCAGTTTATGGGACTGACACCTTAAGACAAGTTGTATTATATTGGTCCTAGAGTTACATTGTCCAAGATCACACAGACATGGAGGAACACTCCCAGGGTTTGGATGACAACTTCTTGGGATGCAAGCAACAGATGGAAGCTCTAGCATCCTATATAATAATATGCAAATTGACCATCACTCCAACACACAAGATGACCACCACAAGATGGCTGGCAGGGGAGGGAAGTTGTGGGTGATCAGGCCAGCAGGGGAGGGCAGTTGAAAGGAACCAGGCCTGAAAGGGAAGGAAGTTGGGGCAATCAGGCCTGCAGGGGAAGGCAGTTAGGAGTGACCAGGCCAGCAGAGTAGGGAAGTTGGGGGGGAGGACCAAGTCTGTAGGGGAAAGCAGTTGCGGGGACCAGGCTTGCAGGGGAGGGCAAGTGAGAGGGACCAGGCCTGTAGGGGAGGGCAGTTGTGGATGACCAGGCCTGCAGGTAAGGGCAATTAGGGGCAACCAGGCTGGAAGTGCAGGGCAGTTAGGGGCAATTGGGCCAGCAGGGGAGCAGTTTGGCATTGATCAGGCTGGCAGGGGAGTGGTTAGGGAGCAATCAGGCAGGCAGGCAGGCAAGTAGTTGGGAGCCAGCAGTCCTGGATTGTGAGAGGATGTCCCATATTGGAGAGGATCCAGGCTGGGCTGAGGGACACTCCCCACCTCCCCGCCCTGCATGCATGCATTTTGTGCACCAAGCTTCTAGTCATTACAGTGAAGGGAAGGATTTGAACCTAGAACTTGGTGAGTCTAATCTGTTAAACAGTGGTTAAAGAAGATAAACAAACTTTATTTAACACTTCATGAAGCAGGAGGTCTCTGTTCCCCAGGGTCCAAGACCTGCAAAATGGGGTGAAGGCAGGAAGCTTTTACAGGATAAAGAACAAGGACAAAAAAGATAGAAAACAAATAAAGAGCAAAGAAATAAGAACAGACCCCAGAGTTGGCTTTGGCATTTGAGGCTGACTAGATATACCGTAGCTCTGATCAAGCAGAGCATTGCAGGAATGTTGAAGTCATCCAAATTTTGTTTTGCTGACATGGCACCTCAGGCAGGAACAGCTCCTTCATGGACCTAGAAATATATTTTAATAACCCCAAGTGCCACCACTCAAATTAATGAACTTCAGTGACTTCTTGTCTTTTTATCTCTATCCCTTGCCTTTCCCTGTATAAGTGGGATTGTGATTCAAAGGCCATAGATGCTCCTGATGGTGAAGAGCTCACTCAGGCTAGCACATGTCAGATGACTGACTGTCCCTTAACTAATGAAAGGCATAGCATGTAGAGCAACAATCTCCCCAAAGCACATTCCATGGGAGAGAAATAATTTCCATCCTCATTCCTGCCAAAGTGGGATGCTGTTACCAAACAAGGTGATAGTGGTGAAGTGGATGCTGGGTTTCATACTCCTGCTAGACTCCGTACATATGGAAAATATCATCTCACTCCTCTTGAGAAATGCCCCTACAAAGAGGGAAGCATGCCTAAGGGGACAGAGAGAAGGGGCTTTTCCTTGGAAGTTAGGGGTGACCAACTTTCAAACCCAGAGAAGATTGTAATTGCATGTTATTTATTACTTTCTGAGCCTCTTTATAAGGCATTTTGTGTGACTCACAGATTTGAGAACAAATACAATAAAAGTGGGGCAAATGCTGTTTAGTGTAACAATATAGGATGATGATGTAAGCTATGTAGTAAACAAGAGTAGCTATTGAGCTATATAACCTTTTTATAGGAATTTTAAATAGGTTTGATACCAGATGAATAGCAAATACACTCACTTTATAAAAACGCCTTTCCTTTGAAAAGGGGAAATGATCTGTAACATAGAGTTATATGCATGCTGCTCACCTGGGCTTTATTTTGTGCTTTTTGTATGATGTGTTTAACTGTCTTTAAAAAAAAAAAGTTTTCATTGACTTTAGAGAGAGGAGAAAGGAAGAGGGAAAGAAACATCAATGTGACAGAAACATTAACTGGGACCCTGACCAGGAATCAAATCAGAAACAGGTGACCTCTCAGTACATGGGAAAGTAATCAATGATAACCAGGGACCTCTTGGTGCATGGGGCAATGTTCAGCCAACTGAGCCACACCGGTCAGGGCTGTTTAACTCTAAATAGAGTAGGCACAGTGTGGTATTCCCTTGTTTGAAGGTGCCCAAATTACATCACAGAAAAGTTGAGTTATTTCACTACATCTAGTCCTAACTCTGGCCTACTGGTTTGTGAGTCTGGATTTTATAGTCACCAAAGAATGAAGTGTGTCACCTGAAAAATTAGTGTCCTTTCTTAGACCTATGATTTTGGAGAGATCTAGAATTTTCTCTGTTTCATAAAATTGTAGTGGCAGAATTGTTTAATAGACCTCATTTGGTTTGATATCTCCTAGGAAAGCCAAGACCTGACAGACCCCTCTAGTATGTGGTTCTTTCAACTCCTCACTTTCCACACAAGGTAGCCACCATCCTGAGCCTATGCTCACTATGCTCTTGCTTTCATCTTTACATATCATGACTTTATCAATACCTGCTATTTTAAACAATATAAATCAAACTGGTTGATAGATATGGGACTATGTATCTCTTATTTGAATGTCTTAAGCCAATTATGTCAAACTTGCGGCCCATGGGCTGCATGTGGGGCCCACAATGAATATTTTTGTAGCCCAGTCAATTTAACGGTATGTAAGAAATATTTTAATAAAATTTTGTAAATTAATTTTTATAATATCCTGTTATACATAATTATTAATAATGAACTACAATGTTCACTAATGACTGATTACTATAATTGGGTTGCATTCATTTCCCTTTTGTGCCTTACACACAGGTGCACCATGTCTCTCCACTAGTACTAGTAGTGAATGCTTTAGCATCACCACATCATTAGTCTTGTACTGACTTGGTTGGTGTGCGCAACAGGAAATATTTAACTTTCGGAGAACAAGAAAAATAGGTTTATTTGCATTATACTTATTAATTTATGCGGTTATTCAGTGTCTGGTAAGTTAATGTTCAAGAAAAAATATTACTTTTTTTGAAATGTTTTATTATTTTATGTTAACAATTACTCATTTATTTCAGCTGTTTGTATGTAGCATGTCTTTATTGAAAAAAACCTATGTTTCCATGAAAATTGAAGCTTTTGTTGTTTTGTGGCCCACATAAAGTTAAACCTTGTTTATTTGGCCCATGTTAGTCTTTGAGTTTGACGTGCTTGTCTTAAACCATGCATAAAATTTTAAGATGAAAAACAAAATTAAATTTGCAGATTTTTAAAAAATTGTTTCTAAAAATTTTTCTAGATATTTCTATGATATATGAAAGAGTAATGCTGGCTTTGAAAGCTGAAGTCCAGAAATATCTGTGGAAAGATGTTTTTTCAAGATGCCATCATGTGGTAAAACTTTAGCTCCTAAAATTGGGATTTCTACTGAGATTATTTAGACAATCTTTATAAACTATAATGTCCAGTGTAAGAAAAGATTCCTCTATAAAAACATCAGGTTTACAATCACAAAAAAGTGATTTGGCATTAGAAAGAGAGAACCCCATTAGTCTTCGATGCCTATGCTTTCCTTCTCAGGTCTTTTCCCCTTTCCCTATCCCTTGCCCATCACCACCCATCCCACCCCCACTGAGTTCTCTCCTGAAGCCAAGGAACTGCTGGGGCTTAAGACAGAACATTCAAGACATGCATTCATGCCTGGTGTTGGAACTCAGCATGTTTGGCTCCTGGGAGAATTGACATTTCTAAAAAAGAACACCATCAAAAACACATGTCTACAACAGCTATGATTTTCAAGGGCCTAGATGTGGAGGTGGGAGGGGAGCACATCTAAATACTTTCCTTGAGGCAGCTGGGAGTTGGGAGATAAGGGTACAGAGGTTAAAGGAAAGGTCATTGCAGTACACATTTTCTCTCTCCCATATTTCTGTGGAGAATCTCTGATGCCAATAATGAGAACTAATATTTACGAACACCAACAGTGTAGTGGGCACTGTTGTATGGATAATTCCTCATTCAATCAACAAACTTTTGTTTTGAAAACTGCTATTCCCATTTGACCACGAAAGGAGCTGGGACTCAAAAAAGGGTAACTTCTCACCCAATCTCCCAGCTTCTCCATAAGGGGCAGAGTTAAAATGCTCACCCAACTGTTTCTACCTTAAGTCCAGGCTCCTCCCAGCACACCTGCAGCCACTCTATCTCCTGCCTGGGGTCACGTGAAAACACCTTGCTTCCTCATTTCAAATGCTTATTGCTTCTGATCAGAATTGCCTGTAGCTGAGGTATGATGAAGGGGAAAATCATATTTATTTTGATCTTCAGAGAACTATTGAATTCCCTCAGCAGATGAGCGAGTGAGCAACAAGCAACAAACTGAATTTTAGGAACTCAAATCAATGGTTGCTGGGTCCATGAATATATCTAGACCTATGATGACATGTTAACACTTTGCAGAACATGTTGTTTGTGAAAGCAGCTAGAATTTACATCCTATATAATAAAAGGCTAATATGCAAAGTAACTGAATGGTGGAATGACCAGTCACTATGATGCACACTGACCACCAGGGGGCAGATGCTCAATGCAGGAGCTGCCCCCTGATGGTCAGTGCACTCCCACAGGGGGAGCACTGCTCATCCAGAAGCCAGGCTCTGGGCTGGCCAGCACAGCAGTGGTAGTAGGAGCCTCTCCTGCCTCTGCGGCAGCACTGAGGATATCCAACTGACAGTTTAGACCCGCTCCCCAAGGGCTCCTAGACTGTGAGAGGGCATAGGCCAGGCTGAGGGACTCCCCTTTCCCCCAAGTGCACGAATTTCATGCAATGGACCTCTAGTATGATATATTTACAATACACTCTTGAACCTCCAGAAGCTTTTCCCATGTTGCAACCATAGTTTATCTCTTTATTAAATTCAAACTTTATCCTACAACCTTGGATAAAATTAAAGTGGGATTATATTTATATCTGTTCTTCCAGACTGGCAGAAGTCCATTAGATAAATTCAAGATGGGAGAGAGGCCCTTGCTTTGGAATTTTCATCGGTTACTATCCCAGTAACAAAGTTAAGTTTCTGCAGCTTAAGACAAAATAATCATAGCCCAGCTCAGCTTGCTTCTGCCTGCCCTGATAGAGTGAGAAAGACAGAAAGAAAGGGGAGCCTCACTACTCCCTGAGCTCTTCAACTGGTAAAGCTACGTGTCATTGACATTTGCTATGGACCTACTCTTTAGCCAGAGCGACTTTCCTCCCTGTGGGGAATGGGGACAAACATCAGTGGACAGTGGTGGGGCTTGCTAGGGGCAGTTGGGTGAGGAGGGGAAAGCTGGGCTCAGAGCCCTGGCTGAGGGCAACATGCATTAGTGCTCTGCTGGAAAGCAGTGAGGGGCTTACAATCATGACTTGGGCTTGGAATCAGGACCTTGTTTTCCACTTCTCTCTGCCAGGACCCCTCAGTCATAATCCTGGCCACCCCTGTGGAGTCTGCCCTGCCTGTCTGTGAAGAGTTGGCTGGAGATGGCAAATTTCATGGGGCTTTAGGAATGTGGTCCAGCAGTAAGGAGGGTCTGGGCTATAGTCTCTGTTCCTGGCAGCTAAGCTGGGAGAGGAGCTACTTCCCAGATGGAAAACACCTCATCCCTCACCCCTTGCATCAGGTACAGATTATGGAGGTAAACTCAGTTTGTTCAACTCACCCAAAGAGGTGGCCTTCCTGCCTTAATCCTGACCATCCCAGGGAGATTGGAACTAGGCAAAGCTAAAGAGGTATAACAAGATGAACCCCATAGTGGAACACAGATATTTTATCCTTGATTAAAACTAAAATAAATTCCTCTGATAAACCTCTTCTTGCTGGCCAGTTTGAAGTTACCCAGAGACCCTTCTCATCTAGTCATTCTCCAGTAAAACCTCTCAAGTCCCATAAGTAAGTACCAAGGAGGTAAGGAGAACATTAGCCCAGAAATTTAAAAAAGAGTTGCCAAATACTTTCTGAAGCAAAGTTTCACACACGTTTACATGCATATAAATTACTGGTGATCATGTCCAAGTGCAGATCTGATTCAGTAGGTGGGGATGAATGAAGAGCCTGCATTTCTAATGGCTCCCATGTGATAACAAAGCTGTTGATCCTCCAACCCAGAGTTCTCAAGAAACAGAAAATTTGAACAGGCTGATTAATTCTAAAATATTTAATCAGTAATCAAAAACCTCTCAACAAAGAACTCCTAGAACAGGTGGCTTCACAAATGAATATGTTTTTGTTGTTTCTGTTGATTTTTATTGTTTAAAGTATTAAGTACATCTCTTTTTTTCCCCATCGACCCCTCCCTGGCCACTCTCACCCCCCAGCACATGCTCCACCCCCAGAGTGTCCATGTCCACTGGTTATGCTTATATGCATGCATACAAGTCCTTTGGTTGATCTCTCCTCCAACCTCCCCAGCCTTCCATCTGAGGTTTAATGGTCTGTTTGATCTTTTTCTATCCCTGGATCTATTTTTGTTCATTAGTTTATGTTGTTCATTATATTCCACTAATGAGTGAGATCATATGGTATTTATCTTTCTCTGACTGGCTTATTTTGCTTAGCATGATGCTCTCCATGTCCATTCATGCTGTTACAAATGGCAAGAGTTCTTTCTTTTTCACAGCTACATAGTATTCCATTGTGTAAATATACCACAGCTTTTTAATCCACTCATTTAGGGCACTTAAACTGTTTCTAATGTATATGTTTTTACTGATTTCAGAGAGAGGAAGGGAGAGAGAGAGAGAGACAGAGATAGAAACATAAATGGTGAGAAGAATCATCAATCAGTTGCCTCCTATACTCTGCCTACTGGGGATTGAGCCCGAAACCTGGGCATGTGCCCTGACTGAGAATTGAACTGTGACCTTCTGGTTCATGGGGATTCACAGGTGAGTTTTACCAAACTTTCAAAGAATCATTAGCTGAAAATTTATTATATATGTTTTCTTGATGTAGTATTCTCTTTGTCATTATAAAGTGGCCATATTTGTCTCTTGTTATCTTTAATATCTTAAAATCCATTTTGTCAGATATAAGTATGGCTACACCTATTTTTCTGTGGACGTTATTACTTGGAGAATCAATTTCCAGCTTTTTACGATGAATTTATTTTTGTCTTTGCAGCTTAGCTGTGTCTCTTTAGGCAGCATATGGTTGAGTTTTGTTTTTTGATCCACTCTGCTTACTCTGTGCCTCTTGATTGGAAAATTCAGACCATTAACATTTAGAATAATTATTGATGTATTAGCATTTTCTATAGCTGTTTAATCTTTTGTTTTCTGGTAGCTCAGTGCCTCCATGGGTTCTGTTCCTTAATGTTTCTGTCTGTTGTTTTTGTTTGGTGGTATCCCATACTTATTTCCACTTCTTTTTAAAACAATGTGTCTTGGTTTAGGGATTTGGGGTATGTGGTTACCATTAGGTTGATAAAGAATGCAGTTGCAGTGAAGCCTGAGTTATAGAAGTTCTGTTCAGCTTATCTTCAGATGGTTCTCCAGGTTGATTGTTCTATGGCCTAGTTGTAACTTCCATGTGGTCATGAAATAGGTGAGCACAGCATTCACCTACTCTGCTATCTTCCCGTCTCTACTTCTAAAGCACTGTCTTCATTTGACGCCGGGGTCATCACTTTCCAGGTTTTCCTCCTATCTCACCAATAGTTATTTCTGGGTCTCTCTATTGCATTCTCTTGTTCTTCCCAACCACTACATAGTGGAAGTGCCAGGCTTACCTCCTATCCCATTTTGCTTCCTTTGCTTCCTGACTCAGCCTTGGGCTTTCCATCTAGTCCCCTGATTTTAAATATTACATGCCTCCTAAATTCATATCTCTAACCCCAGTTTCTCCCTGAAATTCAGACCTACCTATTCAGCTCTCTATCCTCTCTACTCAGATGCTTAACAGGTATCTTAGCTGTAATATGGTCCAGACCAAAGTCACCATGTACTGTTGACCCATTTATGCACTGCCAAAGGCAGCTAGCAAAGGGGCCAGAGGAGCTCGAATCCAGCCTGTGTCATGTTGGCTAAGCCATGAGTTCTGGTGTATGCTCTGCCCTCACGGTAGAAGTGGTACCTTCTTCCATGGGGAGTGCCTTTTCTAACTCTCACAAAGTTGCCTTACATGTTAGCCATGGCTGGGGCCAAAATACATCTTTTGTTTTCTCATTACCTGAAACCTGATGCTCTTAGGATATGGCATGATTTAATTGGCAAGGAGAAGGAGGAGGAGGAACTGAAGAGGAGAAGGGAGAAAAGGAAAGGAAAGGAGAACAGAGGGAAGGGAAAGAGACAGAAAACATGAGGAGTAAAACAGAGAAGAGGGGAGGGGAGAGGAGAGGAAAGGAAAACCAGCCTCTTCATCTCTTTGCTTTATGGGATCCGATTCCCAAATATATTCTGAACCTGACTTCTTGTCACCCCCTCTTCTACTACTCCAGAGATTTTCAACCTTTCTCATCTCATGGCACACATAAACTAATTACTAAAATTCTTTTTTTTTTTAGGATCTGATTAAAACAAAATAGGTATAGGTATAATTTTGATTCATTCACACTGGATGGCTATTGTTGTGTTGACTGTTTGTTTGTTTGTTTATTTATTTATTTATTTATTTATTTATTTATTTTTATTTGACAATCTAAGAAAAAAGAGGTTAGTGTCCCTGACTAAATAGTCAGGTACTGCATGTTTTAAAAATGTTGCAGCACAATGCTTGAAAATCACTGTGCTACTCTAATGGTCAAAGCCTTTATTATATCTGGGCTACTGCAAAGCTTCCCGCTGGCCTTCTGGCCTCTATCCTGCCCCTCTACACAGACAGAAGCTTTCTAAGATACAAATATTATCTCACCACTCACTTACTTAAATTCCTGACTCAACTAGAATCAACCCCAACCCTTCCATACAGATTATAACTTTTGCAACTTAGTCTTCTTCCTCTATACCCTAAACTCACCACACTCCAGCCACACTTCCCTCCTTCCTGTCTCAGATACATACAACAAGCTTCTTGCTGCCTCAAGACCTCTGCATGTGTCATACCTTCTCCCAAACCTCTACATAGCTACCTCCTTTTTAACATTCAAGTCTGAAGTATATCTTGCCTTCTCAAAAAAAAAAAAGTTATTCCTTGAACAAACTGGCTAAAACAGTGCTCCCCTTCCCACCATCACTTTGTCACATTTGTCTAATTTATCTTCTTTCTGGCATCTTGCACCGCCTGAAATACCATATCTACCTCTCTGCTTTCTCGATGGCAATCTTTCCCACCATCTACTTCCCACCATGTCCATTTTGGAGATGTGGAATCTCTCTGTCCTGTTCTCATACTCACCCCAGCGTTGGGCACAGTGCCTGGCATATAGCAGGTGTTCAGTGAGTTGACTAATTAAGAGACCTGAGAGATAGAAATGGTGCAGGTTGAAGAGATCACATGTAGACAAAGGAAGGGAATCATTCATCAGTTGCCTCTATACTCCACCTACTGGGGATTGAGCCCGAAACCTGGGCATGTGCACTGACTGGGAATTGAACTGTGAACCAAAAGAGGGGAAGGGAAGGAGACAGGGAATGGTAGACAGGGAATAGGTTGGGAGGAGAAACAGCCCATATGTAGCAGGTCAGAGAGAAAAGATGAGCAGAAAAATGGATTGTACTTTGGCATCAGAAAGGGAGATCCTCTGATCCCAGGCCTGGCCCCTCTACGGAGGACCTGCCACCTGTGCCTACACATTACTATGGGTGCAATCTTCTGGCTCTGGGCAACAACTGGCTGGACAGGCTCATGACCACTGGCACTTAATTCTGCCTCCAACCCAGGTAAAAGTCTGAAGACAAGAATCAACCCCAAAAAGAAAAAAGAAAGTCTGTTAAGAGCTGAATGTGTGCTGGGCCTCACATGCGTGCCCCACTGACATACTAGGGGAGTTGGGGGAAACAAGCCTTGGTCTCTGCTTCCTTCCACATTCCTGGGGCCCTTGAATCACACTGGAAGCATTGAGAATAAAATACAATGGCAATGAGGGCATTTACGATGGCTGCTGCTGCTAGAACTGCTCTTTTTTTAAAAATTATATATTTTATTGATTTTTTTACAGAGAGGAAGGGAAAGGGATAGAGAGTTAGAAACATCGATGAGAGAGACATCGTTCAGCGGCCTCCTGCACGCCCCCTACTGGGGATGTGCCCGCAACCAAGATACATGCCCTTGACCGGAATTGAACCCGGGACCTTTCAGTCCGCAGGCCGACACTCTATCCACTGAGCCAAACCGGTTTAGGCTAGAACTTGCTCTTGAATGAGGTCAAAGAAAGATCCAGAAGGCAAGCTATGAAATCATCCTTACCAGCTGTTTTCTCAACATTCTTGTAATTTCTTCTTATTGATTGAGGAGTAGAGGCCTTCATTCAGATGACTGTGCATCTTATGCTTCTAAAACAAAAACCTTTTTGCAGGAGTTTTCAGAAGTATTATATTCTTGGAAGAGCAAAGATGGGACTCACTCCCTAAAGAGACCCTCACTGAGATCTATTGGCCACCTCTTCTCTGACATCCAACCAGTATTAACCAACTCAACATTGCACCAAAAGAAGATAGAGAAGGAAGATAAACATAGGGAGTAGAAGTATAAATGTTTGGCCGAGTGCTCCAAATTTACCTCCCCCTTGAATTAGCAATTTCTGAATGCTGTTTTCTCATTGGATTTTAGTGTTCTGGGGCACTGAGATCACAAACACACTGCTTGTAAGTCAGCACACTTTGAATGTATTTATCTCCAACCCATCTCAGACATGTTTCTGTGCCCTCAGTAAACATATTGTCATTGCAGACATCAAATGACATCAACAGTCCAATCAGTCAGGGGGCTCGCTGCCAATTTACTGTCTGGTTAAAATATCAGGGCTTTGCCTGAACACAGGATGTTGCAGCAAAGTATGTTGCAAAGCCCACCTGGATGAACTCTCAGAGAGAGTTCACAGATTCTCTCTGCCAGTCTTTTCCATATGTCAACTATGGGTTTTATTTCCCTACATTTCTTCTTGGAACAACAGAACTCTGGACTCCTTTGAATAGCATGTGAGAGATCCTGCAGCACCTAGTTAGCTGAACCTTGGAACTAAGTAGACACAAACTCTAACCTTGTATGGTCTTAAGTGGGAAAAATGACTTGCAGAACACTGAGCATTGACTGCCCACATAAACATTATTTTAATGGCAGAGACTCAAACTGTGCAGTAGGCCACATGATTTACAAAGGAAGGATCTGCTAATTGAACAACATTGCTCAGCAGATGGACCACAGCCCAGAGCATAAAGTTAGCTAAATTCTTAATTCTCAGTCTATGCTCATACCCAGCCACATAGTGGAGTATTTTTTCAATTCTAATACAAAGTCAAAGAGAAGATGAGATCAATGTTGCAGTTCTCTGAAAAGTAACCTGCTATGCCAAGTAAGGTATTGTTGGTTAAATCAAATCTTTGTTTTGCCTTACCCAGCTAGGAAGTCGATGCCAGGTCTCTAAAGATCTTTCCTCTTGATTCCAAGTTGCTAGTGATTCAAGAATTTTCTTGATGCCCTAGCCAGGTGGCTCAATCAGTTGGAGCATCGTCCCATACACTAAAAGGTGGCAGGGAACATTCCTAGGTTGCAGGTTTGATCCCCAGTCAAGGAACATATAGGAGGCAACTGATCGATATTTCTCTCTCATATCAATATTTCTCTTTCTCTCTCTTTTCCTCTCTCTCTCTGAAAGCAATAAATATATCCTTGGGTGACAATAATAATAATTTAAAAAAAAACCTCAGTTGCCAATTGGTTTATTGATGTTGATAATCTGTACAAATTCCCCCTTGCTCAAGTTCAATGGGACATGGCATCAGCATTCCCTTGTTCATTCACCAGCTCAGCTAATTTGTCTTTCCAAAGTGCAGTTGATCTCCCAAAGTCACTGGTTCTTGGTGAATGTTTGTCTCTAGTGTCTCTTCCACCATTGATGACTTGAGTATATTCAGCTGATCTCAGTTAGGGGTCCCCTTTCTCCTCTGTTCCCTGGGAATCCTTCTGGAATCTGTGCTATCTCCTTTGAAGAGGGTAATGTTACCAGAGGAAGGGGAACAGTCCCTTGGGACTGACACATGTGTCCAGGGCAAGAACTACTGTCACCTCATGTTCTGGTTCTCTCACCTGAGTCTCACTGCTTCCTTGACCTCTAGTGTTCTATTAGCTGGAACCTTTATATCTCCTTTTGATTTCCTTATGCTTTGATTTACATCTCACTATATCTGTCAGTTGTCAGCCACAGCTGCAACAGGGCAATAGCAAGAATAAAAGTATTTACACATTTGGAATGCAATGTGGCTTTGTGACTGGACCTCAGACCATCATCCATTCCAGACCTTTGAAATAAAGTAGAGCCATTGGGTGTGAGGCTTTGGGGAAGGGTGGTCTAGAAATAGATGTTATCTTTCCTATCTAAACTAATGGACATAAAGAGACAGGCATTTGGGGCTTTAAAATGTAATCAGTAGACTTACTAGGAGGAATCAGGGCTCTTTGAAGAAATGGCTCATTCCAACTTTCAGTGGGAAATACATGAAGAGGAAATGCAACATCTTGTGTGATGATGAAAAGAAGCAGTCAGAGGCTAAAGAGTCGTGAAAAGGACACAGGAGTCATCACAAAAGAACTTCCTTTGACCAAGGTGGAACGATGTAAGAACAAAAAGGATTAGTGAATGCAATTGATTGAAACATGTCGGATACCTAAAAGCTTATGAGTTCAGTTTATCATCACCACGATCATAACCATCATCATCATCGAGGCAAAAATAAAGAAATCAACACAAAACAAAATAACAATAACAACAACAAACTCTCTGGATACTATTGGAATTAAGTAGGGAACCAAATTCTTACTCTGAAAATAAGCACCTAAAGGGAAAGATTTAAAGCACTATTCAGGCTTTTCTATATGAACTCATCAGCCTGCTGATGAGATGTGGTAAGAACTGCCCAGCTACCTATGACATCTCCTTGCCAAAATAGTTGACTCCAAACCAAACTAAGCCTTTAGAGGTAACTTGCATAGACAGAAACAACAGAACCCAAAAGAAGAAAGCATATGACATTAGAAAGAAAGAAACAAACAAGTCCAGAATGTAGAACATTCCACAGGACAAATGCCCCAGTATCTTTAATCAGTCTCTGGCATTTGGAAGAAATAGTGATTTCTCCAATATAAAAAAAAAAGAATTAAGAGATATAAACAACTAAAGCAATGAATAGACCTTATTTCAAAGATCTATTTATTACCTAAAACAAGCCAACTTTAAAAAGAAATTTTTAAACAGTTGAGCAAATTTAATCATAGATTGGGTATGAGATAGCCCCTAGAAGTTACTGTGTGTGATAATGGCATTGTACTCATAAAAGAAAATACCCATACTTTTAAGAGATACATACATCAGTATGCAGTGTTTAAATTATACCAAGCCTTCAAATAAAGGGGTTCACTGCACTATCATCTCTGCTTTTGAGTGTGTTTAACGTTTTCATTTTGTAAAATCTTTAAAAATTAGGAGAACAAGGTAAAATTTTTTAAAAGCAAAAATGATAGTGAGAGCTAATTGATAGCATACCTAGTTTAGCATTTTGCTTTATTTATTTATTTTTTTAATCTTTTTTTATTTATTTTTTATACATATCTCCCCATTGCCCCCCCTCCCTCCCCGGCATATCCCAAACTCCCAGTGTCAATATTCATTGGTTATGCTTATATGCATGCATACAAGTACTTTGATTGATCTCTTATCTACCTCACCAAACTTTAAACTTCCTGCTGTAATTTCACAGTCTGATGCGTTACTACCTCTGTATCTATCCTTCTGTTCATCAGTTTATAATGTTCTTTATTATCCAAAAATGAGGGAGATCATGTGATGCTTCTCCTTCATGGACTGGCTTATTTCACTAAGCATAAGGTTCTCCAGTTCCAACCTGGTTACTGCAAATGGTAAGAATTCCTTCTTTTTAATGGCAGCATAGAATTCCATTGTGTAGATGTACCACAGTTTTCTGATCCACTCATCTGCTGACGGGCACCTAGGCTGTTTCCAAATCGTGGCTATTGTAAATTGTGCTGCTATGAACATAGGGGTACATAAATCCTTTCTGATTAGTGTTTGTGATTTCTTAGGATAAATTCCTAAGAGTGGTATTACAGGGTCAAATGGGAGATCCATTTTTAGTTTTTTAAGAAAAATCCATACTGTTCTCCACAGTGGCTGCACCAGTCTGCATTCCCACCAACAGTGCACAAGGGTTCCTTTTTCTCCGCATCTTCGCCAACACTTGTCATTTGTTGATTTGTTGATGATTGCCATTCTGACAGGTGTAAGATGGTATCCCATTGTCATTTTGATTCGCATCTCTCGGATGATTAGTGACTTTGAACATGTTTTCATGTGTCTCCGGGCCTTCCTTCTGTCATCTTTCGAAAAGGTTCTATTTAGGTCCGTTGCCCATTTTTTTATTGGATCGTTTATCTTCCTTTTATTAAGTTGTATAAGTTGGCTGTAGATTTTGGAGATTAAACCTTTATCAGTGACATCATTTGCAAATATGTTCTCCCATACAGTGATCTTTCTTGTTTTGTTGATGGTTTCTTTTGCTGTGCAAAAGCTTTTTATTTTGATGTAGTCCCATTTGTTTATTTTTTCTTTAGCTTCAATTGCCTTTGGAGCAGTATCAGTGAAGAAGTACTTTCGGCATATATCTGAGATTGTGCTGCCTGTGGATTCCTCTAGTATTTTTATGGTTTCCCTTCTAATGTTTAAGTCCTGTATCCATTTTGAGTTTATTTTTGTATTTGGTATAAGTTGATGGTCCAGTTTCATTTTTTTGCATGTATCTGTCCAATTTTCCCAACACCATTTATTGAAGAGGCTATCTTGGCTCCATTGTCAAATATTAGTTGAGAATAGTGGTTTGGGTGGATATCTGGGTTCTCTATTATATTCCATTGGTCTATATGTCTGTTCTTATGCAAGTACCAGGCTGTTTTGAGAAGAGTTGCTTTGTAGTATAGCTTGAAATCTGGTATTGAGATCCCACCTACTTTATTCTTCTTTCTCAGAATTGCTGTAGCTATTCGTGGTCTTTTTTTGTTCCAGATGAATCTATGAAGAATTCTTTCTAGGTCTATGAAATATGTCATTGGTATTTTAATGGGGAGTTCATTGAATCTATAGATTGCTTTGGGTAGTATGGACATTTTAATGATGTTGATTCTCCCAATCCATGAGCATGGTATGCTCTTCCATCTGTTAACATCTTCCTCTATTTCTTTATTCAGTGTCCTGTAGTTTTCTACATATAGGTCTTTTTCCTCTTTAGTTAGGTTTATTCCTAGGTATCTTAAATTTTTTGGTGCGATGGTAAATGGGATTGCTTTTTGAGTGTCTCTTTCTATAATTTCACTATTACTGTATAGAAATGCTACAGACTTCTTTGCATTAATTTTGTATCCTGCTACATTGCCAAATTCATTAATTAAATCAATTAGTTTTGGAATGGAGTCCTTTGTGTTTTTTATGTACAATATCATGTCATCTGCAAATAAGGACAGCTTTATTTCTTCTTTTCCAATTTGGATGCCTTTTATTTCTTCTTCTTGTCTAATTGCAATGGTTAATACTTCCAGTACTATGTCGAACAGGAGAGGTGAGAATGGGCATCCCTGTCTTGTTCCTGTTATTAGGGAAAATGGTTTTAGTTTTTGTCCATTGAGTATGATGTTAGCTGTGGGTTTATCATATATGGCTTTTATGATGTTGAGGTATGCTCCTTCTATTCCCACTTTGCTGAGAGTTTTTATCAAGAAAGGGTGTTAGATTTTGTCAGATGCTTTTTCTGCATCAATTGATATGACTATGTGATTTTTATCTCTCAATTTGTTTATGTGATGTATCACGTTTATTGACTTGCGGATATTATACCATCCCAGCATTCCTGGGATAAATCCTACTTGGTCATGGTGTATGATCTTTCTGATGTACTGCTGGTTCCAATTTGCTAGAATTTGGTTGAGGATTTTGGCATCTATGTTCATGAGAGATATTGGCCTATAATTTTCTTTCATTGTGTTGTCTTTATCTGGTTTTGGTATTAGGGTGATGCTGGCTTCATAGAAGGTGTTTGGAAGTGTTCCTTCTTCTTGAATGTTTTTGAATAGTCTTGAGAAGGATAGGTTTTAATTCTTCCTTGAATGTTTGGTAAAACTCTCCTGTGTAGCCATCTGGTCCTGGGCTTTTATTTGCTGGAAGCTTTTTCATGACTGCTTCAATTTCTTCTACAGTTATTGGACTATTGAGATGTTTGGATTCCTCCTCATTGAGTTTTGGAAGGTTATATTTTTCTACGAAAATGTCCATTTCTTGCAGGTTGTCCAGTTTGTTGGAATAGAGTTGTTCATAGTATTTTTTAACAATCCTTTGTATTTCCACAGGGTCTGTTATTATTTCTCCTCTTTCATTTCTGATTTTGTTTATTTGGGTCTTCTATCTTTGCTTCTTGGTGAGCCTGGCTAGAGGTCCATCAATCTTGTTTATCCTTTCAAAGAACCAGCTCTTGGTTTTGTTAATCTTTTTAATTGTTTCTTTGGTCTCCAAGTTGTTTATCTCTGCTCTGATCTTCACTATTTCATTCCTTCTGAGTACACTGGGCTTTTCTTGTTGCTCTTGTTCTAGCTTTTTGAGTTGTAGGTTTAGGTAATTTATTACCATTGTTTCCTGTTTTTTGCAGTAGGCTTGTAGGGCTATGAACTTCCCTCTCAAGACTGCTTTCACTGTGTCCCATAAATTTTGTATTGTTGTGTTGTCATTGTCATTTGTTGCCATGATGTTTTTTATTTCTTCCTTGATCTCTCTGGTTACCCAGTCGTTGTTTAAAAGCATGCTGTTTAGTCTAAAATGTGTTTGATTTCTTTCTATTGTTTTTATTATAGTTGATTTCCAGTTTTATGCCACTGTGATCTGAGAAAATGCTTGATATGACTTCTATCTTCTTGAATTTGAAGAGACTTTTCTTATGACCCAACATATGATCTATCTTTGAAAATGACCCATGTGGACTGGAGAAGAATGTATATTCTGTGGCTTTGGGGTGAAATGTTCTGAAGATGTCAATTAATTCCATCTGGTCTAGTGTGTCATTTAGGATTGATGTTTCTTTGCTGATTTTTTGTTTAGAGGGTTTGTCCAATGGTGACAGTGGGGTATTAAAGTCTCCTACTATGATTGTATTGCTGTCAATCTCTCCCTTAATATCCTCCAAGAGTTTTATTTATGTATTTAGGTGCTCCTATATTGGGTGCATATATGTTTACCAGAGTTATTTCTTCTTGTTGGATTGTTCCCTTTAGTATTATGAAGTGGCCTTCTTTATCTCTTGTTATGTCCTTCACTTTGAGATCTCATTTGTCAGATATAAGTATTGCAACCCCAGCTTTTTTTTCATTTCCATTTGCCTGAAATACCATCTTCCATCCCTTCACTCTCAATCTGTGTGCATCCCTTTTCCTGAGGTGGGTTTCTTGCAGACAGCAGATATATGGATCATGTTTTCTTATCCAATCGGTTACCATATGTCTTTGGATTGGAGCATTTAATCCGTTTACATTTAAAGTTATTATTGACAAGTACTTATCTATTGCCATTTTTAGTCCTTACCCCCGAGTTCCTTCTTCGCTTCCTCTTTCTTTTTATTACAGCAGACCCTTTAACATTTCTTGCATTGCTAGTTTGGTGGAAATATATTCCCTTAGTCCTTTTTTGTCTCTGAAGCTTCTGATTTCACCTTCAATTTTGATTGAAAGCCTTTCAGGGTACAGTATTCTTGGATTCAGACCCTTCCTTTGCATGACTTGGTATACTTCATTCCATTCTCTTCTGGCCTGATGAGTTTCTGTTGAAAAATCAGTAGCAAGTCTTATGGGGGTTCCTTTGTAGGTAACTTTCTGTTTCTCTCTGGCCGCATTTAAGATTCTTGCTTTGCCGTTGCTCTTTGCCAATTTAATTATAATATGCCTTGGTGTAGGTTTTGTGGGGTTCATTTTGCTTGAGACTCTGTGAGCTTCTTGGATTTGTCTGGGTTTTTCCTTTCCTATATTGGGAAAATTTTCTGTCATTATTTCTTCAAACAAGTTCTCTAATCCTTGTTCAGTTTCCACTCTTTCTGGAACCCCAATTATGCGGATGTTGTTTTTTTTGTGTGTGTGTTATCCCAAAGTTCCCTTAGGCTCTCCTCTTGCTTTTTAATTTTTTTTTTCTAGAAGCTGCTGTACTTGGGTATTTTTTCCTACCATGCCTTCTAGCTCACTGATGCAGTCCTCTGCTTCTTCTAGTCTGCTTTTGATGCTTTCTATTGAGCTCTTTAAAGCAGTGATGTCATTTTTTATTTCTTTGTGCATTTCTTCATGCTTCTTCTTCATTTCCTCTTGCCTCTTACTCATATTGTCGATTTTGTCTTCCATTCTTTTCATCCACCTTATGATCATTTCTCTGAACTCTTTCTCTGGCAGGCTTATTTCTGCTTCTATTTTGTTTACTTCCTTTTCTGGTGATACCTGCCTATCTGTCGTATGCGGGCTGTTTCTTCTTCTGCCCATGGTTTTTCTTCTCTGGGTGTTTGGTTATGTGGTTTTCTCTCTTACGTTGATTCAAAGGCACAAACTACAACATGACCCAGTACAGCACACAAGGCACTGAACAGAAATGTATTCACGATGTTAATAATCACCAATAAGGTGACCACCAATGAAAGACAAATTAGGGGTAAGTAGAGAAAGAAGAAGAGGCAAATGAGGGAAAAAGAAAGGAAAGAAGTGCCCAAATCAGATTGGAAGAGGGAGAAAAAAAATAACTAAATGAACAAAAAATAAAATAAAATAAAATAAAGGAGAAGAAGAAAAAGAAAAGAGAAAGAGAAACAAAGTTAGAGAGAAAATAAAGTGGATAAGAGAGAAAAGGGGAACAAAATATAGATGTCAGGAGAAAATTACAATAGAACAGTCACTAATCCCAATAAAGGCCAGTAACCAGTACCTAGAGATTAATACAAACTGCAAATAACAACTGGTATCGAGGGAGGCGAGGGAAAAGAGAGGTAGAATATAAAGCAAGCAAAAAGCAAAATAAAACAAGTAGAATAAGCTAAAACAATCTCACAAAAAAGTTTAAAAAATCGATATAATCACTGTTCAGGCAAATAGGAAAAAAAGGACATAGAGAAAAAACAACTTTTTGGCTAGTGAAGACAAGAAGGGAGAGGTTTGTATGGACTTGTAGTACGGGATTTGAAATTAGATATCTAAGTGGGGTGAAATTTTAACCAGGTAAAGAGAAAGAATAGGGAGAATCTAAAGTTGGAAAAGAGAAAGAGAAACAAGACAACAAAATGGGGAAAGTTAGGTGGAAAGTGTTGGCATAAAGGTAGAGTTGAGTTGGAGTAAAATTATGCTAAAGGAAAGATGAAAATAGAATATAAAACTCTAATCCTGAAGTAAAATAAAGAGAAAACAAAATGACACTTGTTTTTTTCCAAAAAGATAAAAAACTAGTAGTAATAATACTAGTTGAAAACAAAAATGTAATAATTAAAAAGGGAAAATCAATTGAGGTGGAAAGAAAAAAAATAGTCTTTTAATTATAATATGTAAAAATTAAAAATTAAAAAAAATTAAAAGAAAAAAAAAATAGAATGGTCCTTCACTTCCACTGTTATTTTGCTTGGCACTCCTGTTTCCCAGTAGGGAAGGTATTGCAGTTCCCTGTGTTGCACTGTTGACGTTTTAATCTCTTTATTCTTTTATGGTTATGCGAGAGTCAATTTGTGTGTCATCCACTGGGTGGCAGTGTTTCGGAATTGATCTCTGAGACAAAGCACAGGACCTCTCTAGGCTGTGCTCAGATCCTGGTACTCTGTGGTTCTCAAAGCCGGTTTGTGGGGATTTTGCAGCCAGGACACTGTAATAATTCCCAGGCTGTCCCTCTGCCCCAGAAAAAAACGAGTCGTTTTCCAGAGCTCCCCTCTGTCAACAGCTCGGAGAGTTTGCCTCCACACTTAGGGATCACGCCCTGCCCACCTCCGCAGACCTCCCCAGAGGCAGCTTTCCCACAGCCCAGCTCCCACAGTGTGCGCGTCTCTGTTCTGAGGAGCAGGAGACCTCACCTTATCTCAGGCAAAATCTGACCTTTCTGTGTGCCGTGTGGATCTCTGAATCCGCCGCCCTGAGTGTCTGCGCTGATTGGAGAGTGGTGTTCTGGGTCCCCCGCTGTTCGGTGAGTAATTCAGCCTCAGTGTTCAGACCGCCACAGACATCCACCTCCCTCGGCAAAATGGCGTGGTCTCCGCCTTCCAGCTGGTGGCTCTGGCCGACAAAAACCCTGCGGCAGTGGGGCTGCCTGGCCAGGAGATCCCCTTCCAGCAGTTCTCTGCCTTCTCCTGGAGGATAACTGACTCTTAATTTGCCAACAAACACTCCCCGTGCGACTCTCAGCGGCTCTCTCTCCCTCTGCTCAGCGACAAAGCTCCAGAAGCGTCCGTCTATTCCTCTGCCATTTTTTTCTCCCCTGCATTTTGCTTTAAATGTTAAATTAGAAGTTGTCAGCATCAAGTTCTCAGCATTTGTTTATTCATTCTAATAGGGGAAAACATCCAGTAATAAAAATTAGAATTTTATTATTGGGTGTTTTTCCCTACTAGAATGCACTGAACAGGTTTATGGAGCTGTTTTTAAAAATTATTTTATAGACATCAGTAACTGTTTAAAATTCTTTCCAAACCACACAGATGCTGAGGGAGGACAGGGAACTAAGAGGGCCTGAGAACCATGTGTAGAGACTGTAGTCCTCTGGGGGAGACTCACTTCTCACTCTCCTGCTGAGCTGCAGAAATTATCTGGGGGAGTTCTGGGATGAGCTTGGTGTGTGTTTCTAGGTGTTGCTGGGTGCCGCTTAGCATTACTCTCCAATATCTGCTTCCCCTAATTGTGGGCACTGGCGAAGGTTGTATATATGTGTTAGCGTCCTCTTCCCCTGTATTTTCACTGTGTTTGTATGGCTATCTGACTCTTTTGGCTCATGAAAAAATGAGCAAGAGTGATATGTATCACTTCTGGGTGGGAACATTTAAGAGGCAGTGTCTGATTCTCCACCTCCCCTCCCTGATGCAACCACAGCCACCATAGAGACCCTGCCATCCACCAATGTGCGCCAGACAGATCTATGAGGTTGAAAGCTCCCTCCCCCACTTACCATTTCTTTCCCCCCCTCTCTCTCATAAGCCACTGACATTTGGAGGGTATTGTTACTGCAGCATAACCTGCACAATACTTTCTAATACTGGTTGTAAGTGGAGTGAGCACTGTGTATTTATTTTTAATGTCTTAGTCTATTTTACTTTGTATTTCATGTATTACTTCTACAATAATATTACCAGTTAATGGGAGTTTATTATAATAAGCACTTTACACATATTACCCTATTCAAGTATCACCACAAACTATGTGTAAGATTTTATCATATTCTTTTTATATCTGAGACAAAAAGGGGCTCACAGAGGTTAGGTAGTTTGCTCAAGATCACATAGCTGGTATAAGGCAGAGTCAGGACCAGAACTCAGACAGCTGGATTGTAGAAAACGACTCTTACCCATTAAACTATTCTCTCTTTTTACTCTATGAAAGTCCTTTCTTACATTTGCATGGGTTCTCTTCCTGTTCTGATGAGTTTATTAAATGTTGTTTCATAATAAACTTTGTTTCAGAGAGCAAAGTTTAGGTTAAGTCTTTGAGGTTAACAGTTAGAATCCTTAATTTGGACCATGGTGCATTGTTTGCTTCTCTCTTGCATCTATAACAATCATTTTTTTTCAGGAACAAAAAACCAAACACTCACAAATGGCTCTGTTTATTAGAGGAAAATTTGCCTTGCAGATCACTTCTAACTGGGTAAATAATCACAGTGAAGCACTTGAAAGTTTCTTAGTTTCTGTTTGAGGCTGCCTGCGTGGGCAGCTCTCATCCCGTGACTTGCCAGTGAAGGCCCAGCCACAAGCACCTCTCTGTTTTTCATCTTGGAGCTTTCTCCTGAACGTACTATAATATGACAAGCTCTTTTTTAAGTGATTCACATGTGTTGATCCTATAATGTAGTTACTGTCATTGCTCACAGATAGGGAAACCGAAGCTCAAAACAGTTAACTAACTTCCCGAAGATATCAGAGCTCTTCACCACAGCAGCCCCCTGCTTGTCCCTGGCCATGTTACTAGGAAACGCCAGTGGAGGCTGCCTGGAATAAGGCAGTGGGACCACATGTCCCATTAGGGCCCCCTCACCCTCTTCCTTTCGTGTCTCTTCCTGGGTTTTCTCCCCTGAGGCTGCATGTGGGACTCCTGCAGGAGTTTTGTGGCATGTCTCAAAAGTGATGTGGGCAAAACGTGGGAATGATAAAATGGGTCAATCCCCATGGAGACCCCACAGGGGAGGCATTCCTTTATGGACCGATACCAATGAACCCAGCAAACTCCTGCCCTTGCTGACCTTTTCTGAAAGGCTCCAACATCCTTTTGGCATTCTGCTTAATTTAGAGTCAGAATTGAGAGGTCCATAGGATAAAAGTAAAAACAGTTTTCTCTGAGTATCATGATAAGGCAAGGCTTTCCTAAGGATGTCCAAGGCTCCAGGCAATTTATAAAAACTGATATTTTTTCTCACCCCTCATATATTGGTATATTGCTAAACTGATGAAACTTAGTATCAAGGGCAGTTTTGAAAAAAAGGCAGGTTACTAATGGTCAGCCTTGGCATGGGATGGTGTGCACTGTGAAGTGTCTTCTAGATTCTTCTTCAAAGAAAGGCCTGTTACTCTCCTGCTGGGAGTGCTTGTGGTCAAGAATGGCTCTCAGCTCCTTTAGGGATTGTCTCAGCTGCAGAGAGTGGCCTCATCCCAAATCACACCCTGTCCAGCGGCTGACCCACATGCGGTACACAAGCCTGACCAGCTTGGTCCCACACTGGAGAACCACTGTAGCTCCCCAGGAGGGAGACAAGGCTGTCAGCTAATGTCACTGCAGCTTGACTCCCCCTCTTCCCACCTTTGTTCCAGCCCTGACTTCCACAGGGTTGATCTCAAGGGGCTCCCACAAACATTCTACATACTGAACTCTGTCTCAGAGTCCACTTCCCCCAGGGCTGATGCATATGGATAGTCCCATCCTGAGGTGGGAATAATATATGAAGTAAGTAGAAACTAAGGTTGTATTTACTACAAGGACATCAGCTGGGCCCTGGAAAGGGGGCCACACTTGCCAGAAGAAAGACTGTCCTTCACAATTGCTCTGCAGTGCTACATGGATGCATACAGTCCTGGTGGTGGCCTTACATTTTTGCTTTGGATGAAGTGTTGAGAAGTTTAAAAAGCAGGGAGAGGCTTACAAAGTTCCCTGAATCCCAGCATCCGTTCTGGCTCCAGCTCTGGGAGCCCAGCTGTTTCAGTTACAGTCTAGTCGTTCTTGCTTTTAGGGGGTACCTGGTCCCTAGTGGACTGTAAACTCATTCTGCTCTGAGCCATGGAATTTACTAATGATGCAATGAAGACATTTGAGGAAGGAGCATTATGTCTACCTACTTTTTCTTTGAATTCAAAAAAGTATTTACTGACTTCTCTTGTACCCATGCAGTTATTCTAGGCACCAACCAGAGACCTTGGAACTTCAGTATCAGCCATTACCTGTGAAGATATCTGAAGCACAGACCATTGCCTGAGCCAAAATCACAAGGTTCTTTATATAATTACATATGGGGAACTCACCTCTGTTTCTTTTATTAAGAGGTTTTTCTGTGAGACACAAACCACTGGTCACAGGTAATCAAGAAGAAATGTGTTTCCTTTGCTAACAACACCTGCCCAGGCCCTGTAATCATTACTTCTAGTCAAGAATTATCCCCTGATAATCTCTCCAGACAGGCCCCAGGAAGCAGCTGGCTGAAGAGAAACTCTGACTATCTAAACCTGGGTTTCAATATGTCCAGGTGATTCATATAAATAGATAAATTCTGAAGCACACCTTCTCCTCTCTCCAAAAAATCCTCCTCAGTAACTCATCTGTTTCCCTGTGGGTCCTGTTCCCTTCCATTTCTCTCTCTTTCTTCTTTCTCTATTTCTTCTGTCTCTTTTCCTTGTTTTATCAGATGAAGACTGGTCAAAGATTCATTTATTTATTTATGCACAGTCTTATTCTAGAAAGACTTCTTTAAAAAAGAGTATAAAACACAACAAGATATCTAAATGTAAAGTGGGCCAAGGAGAATGCAAAACAAGGGCTATGAAAACATAAAGTCCAGGAATAAGACAAAGAGAGACTTCTAATGCCAAGCCAAGCTCCTGTGCTTTGTGCTCCATGTTCCAGAGGCATTTTGTAGTTGTTTATGCTGCTTTCCATGATTGGCTCTTCCCTCTCTGACTGTGTCATTATCCAATGTCATGGTCATAAATACCACTTATTCACTGATGACTCTATAGCAGAGACTGTACCCATTATCTAGAAGCCTAGTGACAGATGTTGTTAAGGGTAACAATGCACTTGTGAAAAGATTGCATTTCACACAATCCTCTACAGCCATATAATTAAGTTCTGGGCAATGAGATGCAAGGGTAGGTGTAAGGAAGGCATTACAAAGGAAGCTGACTCAACAGGAGATGCAGCTTCCCCACTCTTCCTACACTTGGAACATGAAATTAATGGCAAGATCTCCTTGAAGATGGCCCTCACATGCTGAGGGTGACAAATCAGAAAGACGTGCCTGTTTTTTTATGACACTGTGATACCCTTGTAGCAACTCTGACTTGCCAATCTCCAGATTACTGCTAATTGGGAGAGATATAGCCTTGGTCCTTGTTTGGGTACTGATATTTGGGATTGCCTGTTATATGTAGCTATGCCTAACTTGAAATCCTGGTCTCCAGCTTTAATCGTTTCAGGTACATATTTAACATTTTTACTTGAATGTTGAGTAGGCATCTGAAACTGAATAAAACCCAAACACAGCTTTGGATATTGTTTTTTCTCCTCTTTCTTAAGCTCAATTCTTCCAGAATCTTCCTAATCTTAAGTACCACCTCATGGCCAATTGCTCAGGAGAAAAAAACAAAGAATCATTCTTGACTTCTTTTTTTTAATATTTTTATTGATTTTTATAGAGATAGAGAGGGATAGAGAGAAAAAGAGAAAGAGAAGAGAAGAAATAGAGAGATGAAACATTGATCTGCTGCCTCCTGACTCCAGCAACCTTTCGGTGCACAGGTTGACAGCAAATTAACTGAGCCACACTACCAAGAGCATCATTAACTTTATTTTACTTCACTTTGCTCTATCAATAAATCCTATGGGTTCTACTTCCAAAACATACCTCCTGCCCATATACTTCTCACCACCTCCCAGTTCTCACCATTGGAGCAAATATTCATTATTTGACCAGTTCCTATTGATAAATATGTACATTATTTCCTCTGTTTTGTAATTATAAATAATACTGCAATACATCCTTTTACAAGAACTTGGTACTTATTTGTGAATGCATATGTAGACTAAATCCCTTGGAGTTGAGTTGCTAGACTGAGGCTATATACATTTTACATTTTGACATTTATTATTGAATTGTCCATTTTTCCACATGAAAGGACTTTCCATTAAGGAAGCTGTACACTTCCCAACTGGCTGACGCCATCCAGGGAGGGTCCTTAACACCACATTTCCTATGTCTGGTGTGTGGCACTTCTCATCTCTTCCTTATCTTACCTGGAGCAGGTATCTTACCTTTTTTTCACATTTATACATTGTCCATTTCTAACCCCCTCAACCCTTCCATTGTAATGAAAGATTTAAATTTGCACCATTCATGTGTAATACGAAAATTCTTTATCTACCTTATACCTATTTCTACATTTCTATCATTCCTTTCTGACTTTATGATTTATTTGTTCAAGCTGTTTTCTATGACTTCTAAGACTCAGAGAACCATTTTTATTGGGGGGTGATTTATTCTTTTGGGGGAAGGAGAGATATCATTTGAGTGAGGATTTCAAAAAACCCTATAAAAGTTATTTTTTAACTCAGGTGTCCTCCCATTACTGGCCTCTATTTACTATTTACTCTTCACTTCCTGCCATTTAATAGCACACTTGCTTGTAAGGTAGGTTTATTATTCAGCATCTTCTTCCACAAAGAATGCTTTCTAGGGTTGGAGTTTCCTAAAGTTTAGGACCTAAACCAACAATTTCCTTTAGAGTCATGGTGAACAAATGGACTTTGGGGAATCTGGACTGTGGGCCTCTCAGACAATGTCTGGGATCTCCTCAAGGCCCTTAAGGCATCAGTTTCCTCATCTGAAAAATTAGGGCCAGATTGTCAACCCTTGCTAGACTAAAACTATGTAATTTTTATAGACTTTTCTAGTTGAACTCTATCTGCCATAATGTGTGTGACTATTCTTCCTCAAAAAATGTCCTTCTTTCCAGAAAGACATATAAAAACAATTAAGAAAATGTTTAAAACACACATTAGATTTGCTCATTTATTCCACTCAAGGGCTGTGCCTTTGAAGTAATGGGAAGTAAATAAAGAGCCATAAGGGTAGTTTCTACCCAAAAACAACAACATACTCCCACTCCAATTTTAAGAACATTTTTTATAGTGAAGTGTTTCTACGGAGTGATAAGATCAAGGTGGGTGGGGAGGGAGGTTCTAAATTAAATTTTAGTATGGAGCCTCCTTTTAAATGGCATTAAGTGGGAAATAAGAATTGCTAAAAAAAAAATGTAAATCCTTAAAAAAAGTAACAAGGGAATCTGTCATTGTTTAAACATGTCTCTGTGGTTTAGTAATACTTTCCAAGATTTATATCTGTCAACTAAAGATGACTTTCTCAGGGTCAGAAGTCTCATTACCTTGTAGTCTGTAGAACTATAAAGCTATTGGCATATAATCAGACAAAGAGAAAACAAAGAAATAACAAAGGCAAAAAGCTTGTTTTAATGGGCTATTGGGAGCATTTTCTTTCTTGAAGTGTAAGATTAGTCAATGGCATTGATGCATTCAGTAGTTTTTGGTTTAATATAAATAATTCAACTTCAAGAAAAAAAATTGGAGATAGATTTCTCATTAAACAAAATATCAATAAATCTTATATTATTATTAAGTGTCTTTTCCTAACTTGAAACTATGCTCCCTGTTTGACCTTTTAGTTGCTCTCTGTCCATGAAATAATTTGTCTCTCACCATTTACTATTTTCATCCCTATTGGTTATTTCTGTGCATAATGTACAAAAAAAAAATGTTTCTTCTGATAACTGGATCAAGATTTCCTTTTTACTCATTTCATGTCAAAACGTTTCTAGGAAGTATTTGTTGATTTATCTAATGACTAAACAAATACTTACTTAGCACCAGCAATGCTACCAGCCCTGGGACATCTATACTAGGGGAGGAATCATTCTTGTCTTCCAAGAATTTAGGATCTAAATTTTGTCTTGGGAAGACATATAACTCTAAGTTACCTAGCAATAAATTTATCCCAACAAATATTCATTGAAAGCCCAGTATGTGGTGGGCACTGGGAACACAACAATAAATAAGATGCTGTAATACTTCCAGTTTAATGGGGAACAGACAGATGTGAGCAGGCAGTTCTGCTGCAATGTGGTCAGACCTAGAATATGGAAATGTACAACCTTTGGACAGAATGTGGAGGAATCTAGGAGGGAGTGCCTCCTGGAAGAGTCAGAAGTGTCTACCTAGAGCAGTTCACCCTTGGAAAGACCTGAAGTCTGATCAGGACTTTTGCCAGATGGCATGGACGTGAGCTGGTTACTGGGCAAAAGCAACAGTGAGGGAGGAATCATGATCCACTCAGGGAAGGAAAATGACTCCTCATGTCTGGAACCTCAGTGCAAGGGAGGCAGGGTGGCCAGGGACAATTCTTAAAGGGCTAATTTTATCTTATAGTTGCCTTTTAGGGTTCAAGTAGCAGCCCCACAGCTTACTAGTTGTAAGACCTAACTCAAGTAACCCAAGCTTTTTATGCCTTGGTTTTCTTATTTGTGAAAATAAAGATAAAAATTATGGAGAGGACCAGCCAGTGTGGCTCAGTGGATTGAGCATTGTTCCATGCACCAAGAGGTTTCCAGTTCCATTCCTGGTCATGGATCAGGGCTTATGCCCAGATTGCAGGCTTGATCCCTGGAGGGGGGAAGGAGGTCATGCAGGAGTCAGCTGATCAATGACTCTCTCTTATCAGTATTTCTATCTCTCCCTCTCCCTTTCTTTAGCTCTAAAAAAATCAATAAAAAATATTTTTAAAAGAGGAAGTTGTGGAGAGGATACACAAGTTATGGAGTTATGCAAGTACTTAGAAAGGAGCCCAGAACAGTAAGTGTTCATTAGGTGTTACTTATTGTATGTAATAGTATAACCATCATAATCTTAGTAGTGATGTCACTTCAGTTTTGTCACAAAGCAAGTGGGATTTGAGCTAGAGTTCGCACCAGGAAAGAAGGGCATGTTTTTTCTACCTGGGTTTTTGATGCAATAGTCAAAGCCAGAGCAAAAGGAAAGTCTTGGCCTTGACAGCATTTATTGAGTTCTTTGGACCCCTATTTCTTCCTATATCACAGCAGTGTAACATGGTCCTTGAGCAGGGATCCAGGGGGAATAGCACCTTATTTTGCCTTTGCTAGGTCTTTACCATGTAGTGTGGATCCAGGAAAAATCCTATAGATTATTGACTCATTTTACAGGTGGGAAAACTGAGTCATAGACCTCAAAGGCTTCTTCTGTGGTCACACCACCAGTTAATCTCAATCCTGCAAGTCCATCTCATCCGGGATCCTGATGCCCAGGTCAGTTTCCTTCATATCACTCCATATCATCTGTACCACAGACATTTTCTAGTTTTGGTTAGAGTTTTACTATTTCCTTCTGGCACATTTCCAAACTGCCTTGTGAATAAATATTGGTTTCATAACTCATAATTAGAAAAAGACTCTTTTAGGCCAAAGTCCTCCAAAAACACTTCTTTCTCTCTTTTTAGAACCATTTTATTTATTAGTGATGACATTCAATATTATATTAGTTTCAGGTGTGCAACATAGTGATTAGACATTTATATAACTTATGAAGTGATCCCCCTATAAGTCTTGCACCTACCTGACACCATACACCCTATCTAATAAAAGAATAATATGCAAATTGACCATCACTCCAACATACAAGATGGCCGTCTCCATGTGGTCAAAGATGTCTGCCCCCATGTGGACACAAAATAGATGCCACAAAATGGCCAGCAGGGGAGGGCAATTGTGGGTGATCAGGCCTGCAGGGGAGGGCAGTTAGGGGTGATCAGGACTGCAGAGGAGGACAGTTGGGAGGTACCCAAGCCTGCAGGGAAGGGCAGTTGGAGGGACCAGGCCTGCAGGGTAGAGCAGTTGGGAGCAACCAGGCCTGCAGGAGAGGGTAATTAGGCATCAATTAGGCTGGCAAGCAGATGCAGTTAAGGGCAATCAGGCAGGCAAGCGGTTGGGAGCCAGCAGTCCTGGATTGTGAGAGGGATGTCCGACTGCCCATTTAGGCCTGATCCCACCAATCCTAAATGGGCAGTTGGGCATCCCTCAAGAAGTCCCAGATTGGAGAGGGTGCAGGCTTGGCTGAAAGACACACCCTGCCATGCACAAATTTCATGCACTGGGCCTCTAGTAGTTACTATAATATTATTGACTATATTCCCTATGCTATACTTTACATCCCTGTAACTATTCTTTAACTACTAATTTGTACTTCTTAATCCCTTCACTTTTTATACTTAGCCCCTCTTTCTTCTGTCCACCCTTAATTTGTTCTCTATAGCTGTAAGCTTGTTTTTGATTTGTTCTTTTGTTTTTTATATTCCACATATAAGTTAAATCATATGGTAAATGTCTTTCTCCATCTGACTTATTTCATTTAGCATAACAGCCTTTAGGTTCATTCATATTGTGGCAGATAAATTTTTATTCTTATGATGGCTGAGTAATATTCCATTGTATATTTGTACCATTTTTTTTATCCATTCACTTTTTGATTGGAGCATTTAATCCATCAGCATTTAAGAAATTATTGATAGACATGTAGTTATTGCCATTTTATTGTTTTCTGATTGTTTTCATGGTTCTCTGCTTCTTTCTTACTCTCTTACTCTGTTCTCTTGTATGCTGATGACTTTCTGTAGTGTGGTGTTGGATTCCTTTCTCTTTTTTTCTTGTATACCTTTTGTAGATTTTTATTTTGTGGTTACCATGTGCTTCATATATACCAAGCTATGTTTATGGTAGTCTATTTTAAACTGATGGTTACCTAATTCTAACATATTCTAAAATCACTACCTTTTTTACTCACCCCTTCACATTTATGTTTTTGTCATTTTTTTTTACTTCTTTAATGTATGTGTTTGTGTGTATCCCTTACTTTACTGCTATAATTACACTTGATCATCTTACTTTTGCCTCTTAACCTTTGTATTAGCTTTAGTATTGGTTGATCCACTGCTCTGATTATGTGTTTGCAATGAGAATTTTTTATTTGCAGTATTTCTTTATTCATATCTTAGATTATTTACTCTTCTCTCACTTCTTTAAAAAGTCCCTTTAACATTTTTTGTAATACCAGTTTGGTAGTGATAAATTCCTTCAGCTTACTCTTGTCTGTGAGACACCTGTCTTTTTAAGGAGGAAAAATTTGTCCGTTGCCCAAAGAGTCTCTGAATTCTAGGAGTTATTCTCAAATGTTCCAAAGTCTCTTTGGAAGACTTTCCCTACTGCCTTCCCCAGGGCTGATCACTTTGATTTTTCTTTTTATGTCCAAACCACTTCTTACTTCCATGGCACCCTGTGAACAGCCCCTGGTTTTCACACATATCAGCCTCAGTGGCTTTTTCCTTCTCCCCCTCCAGGAAGATTGTTGATGATAACACTCCAGCACATTACCAGCACACTTAATTGTTGAGCTGAGTTCTGTTTGTACTGGAGTGCATTCCATTCTCAATTTAGTTTGGGACAAACCAAAAAGGCAGTGTACCTCAAACATAATAAAATGCCATTCTCAGGAGAAAAGAAACTTAGTTCTAGGCCTCTGGCCAAATTAAATTCACTCTTTGCTGCCACTACCTCCAGATTATGCCTCACTCATTAACTACTAGTATATCTTATCTTCAACTTTAAAATGGTAAAAATTAGGCAAAGTTGGAAACCAGGGCTATTTAGACTGCATTGTCGATAATTTTCAAGTTCCCCATATTTGGCTGGGAATAATGCATACCAGGATCATTACCAAGAGCAGAGCTTCTTCTATAAAATATGAGAAATGATTAAGTGATAAACATCATTATCACTAAACATATAAATAGATATTTGCCTTGCTGTCTGGTATTCCATGCACAGAGAACTTGAATTGTATTATGTGGTTAATTCTGTCTGAGAGTGTGGACAGCCTTATTAGGAGATGGTAGTGCTTTATTATGGAGGGCAATTCCAAAGGAATACTGATCTCTCAATTCTAACAGTTCAGTGTGAGAGTAGGGATACTACTTTGTGGTTCCTGAACTAGGCCCTAGTTTGAAATAACTAGTAAATTCTATATGGGGTGTTTTTCAACAGTCATGAATTATTTTCACATTCATCTGCTGTTTCAGTGCTGAATCCATCTTTTGAAGGCAGTACATTAACCCTAAAGCAGCAGCATGCCACCTCTGAGAAAGATACTTAGCAAAAAAAAGATACTTTTCAAGGATAGTTGAGGCAGGCCAGAAGGAGGAGGGGGGAGGGAGGCTACAAAAATTATTTTTCAGCTCTCCAATATGTAAGGCATATCTAATATATATAATATTTTTGAAACAATCACTAACTTACAGAAAAGTTATTAGTACAGATAACTTTTTCCCCTTTAGACTATTTGAGAGTAAGTTCCTTATCAGATGTCTTGTCCCTCCTGAAAAAGAACAAGGACATTCTTCTCCATAACCACTATACAGCCATCCAAATCAGGAAATTAACAGTGATTAATTTCTACCACCTAATCCTCAGACCCATTAAAATTTCACCCATTTTTCCAAAAAATTTTATAGCAATAAGAATCAGTTCAGAATCACACATTGCATCCTGTTATCTTGTCTCTTTAGTCTCTTTCAATCTAGCACAGCCCTCAATCTTTCTTTGACTTTAATGACTTTGACACTTTGAAGATGACAGGCCAGGTATTTTATAGAATGTCCTCATGTCTGGGTTTGTCTGATAGTCCCTCATGATTACATTCAGTTCTGTATATCTGGCAAGAATACTAGAGAAGTGATGCTATGTTCTTCTCATTGTGTCCTGTACACAGTTATTGATTTCCAGTTGTCCCGTGATTCTCAGTTTGATCACTTGATGGAGGCAATGCCTGTTTTCCACTTTTGTAATCAGTAAATATTTTAAGAGGAGTGACTTTAAAAACATACTGCTTTTCTATTTGACAAAGAGTTAGCATTTTAACTTGGCGAAGACTTTAGAGACCTAAGTTCCAGATGCAATAGAAACAAAGAAAAACATCAGTTTAAATAGCAGAGTCCCATTGGAGAAGACCTTGGAATGGGGATATGAGTGGTGTTTTAGCAGAAAACTTAAATTAAAAAATCTCTTGAGGTAAGTACTGCAGAGTTTTGTAGAGAGATGGAATCATTGGAAAACCTCTTGGTCACTTTGCCATTTAGTTTCTACCTGGACATATGGTTACAAGGTGAGAAACTTTCTTTGATAGTGTAGTTGACTTTTTGTTTAGATGTATCCAGTTCTTAACTCACAACTGCCTTCCAGTAGTTGGGAATTGAACTTGAAGAATTTCAAGAATATGTCTAAAGTCTTAGTGTTTTTGCATCTTTGTGCTAAACCAGTTGGGCATATTGGTATGAGCATACTTCTGGGTCCTCTATCCTATTCCAATGATCTATGTGTTTATCTCTCTGCCAATACCACTGATCCTATAATAACTTTTGAAACCAGATAGTCTGACTTTTCCCACTTTATTACTTTTTTAAAACTATTTTAACTATTTTATTTTATTTTCCTTTCCATATAAATTTTAGAATAATCTTGTTTACATCTACAAAAAATCTTGCTGAGATTTTGATAGAAATCATATTAAGCTGGGGAGATAATTAAAATTTTTATTTTTAAGTTCCCTAACTCCAATTAACATTGTCTGTTTCTTCATTTAATTAGATCTTTCATTTGTTTCATCAACATGTTGTAGTTGTTAGCTCACAAAATTTGTACATGTTTTATTATATTTATACCTAAGTATTTTGTGTTTTGGAAAAAAAAAAGCAATTATAAATTAAAAATTTAAAAAAAATTTTAAATCCTTACCCAAATATATCTTTTATTTATTTGAGAGAGAGAGAGAGAGAGAAAAACATTGATAGGTTGCCTCCAGTACATGTCCAAATGAGGGATTAAACCCGCAACCTTTTGGTGTATGGGATGATGCTCCAACCAAATGAGCCACCTGGCCAAGGCTGATATCATATTTTTGATATCAGTGTTCATGTATATATTGGTATTATATTGAAATACTGTCCAATTTTTTTATGTTTATTTCATCTCTTATAGTCTTGTATATTTTCAGCCTTACCCTCAAAGTTCAAGGTTATTGCTTGCAGGGTTCCAATGACATAAATCCAAAATATTTTGTTATTATCTCATAGGCCCCTAAGGTTCTACTTATTTTTTCTATTTTCTCTCTATTGTCCAGATTACATAGTTTTTATTGTTCAATTTTCAAGTTCACTGATTATTTTCTATTCCCCTACATCCTGCTCTTATCACACCCATTGAATTCTTTTATTTTGATTATTGAATTTTCAGTTCTAAATTTTACATTTACTTTTCCTTTATATGTCCTATTTCTTTCCCAAGATTTAATATTTCTTGGCTAGACTTTCTATTTTTTTATTTGCTTCCAATTATTAAGTGTGTTTCCAATTATTCATTGAAATATTTTTTTATGATGGCTGCTTTAAAATCCTTGTCAAATAATTTTAACATCTCTGTCATCTTGGTGATAATATTTATTGATTTTTTTCATTCAGTTTGTAATGTTTCTGGTTCATAGTATAAGTAATTTTCTATTAAAATCTAGTCTGGGGGCATATTATGTTATGAATCTCTGAATCTCTTTAACCCCTCTATTCATATCCTTTCTGTAGGGGAAGAGGTAGATGATGCCCCATTATTGCCAGACGGGAGCAGGAATTGAAGTCCTGCATTACTCCTTCACACCTCCCTGGCTGGAAGTGAGGCAGGTTAGAAAGAAGTTAGGGAAAACAAATGGAATGAGGAAGTAGGAGTAGACATCTTAGGCCAATAAGCCACTAGGTCTTTTAATCAGAGCTTCTAATTCCACCAATGATCAAAGGGAAAATAGCTTATGGCAGAATACTCTTGCTGTGGTCACAAAAGTCAACAAGGACTGGCTAAAACAAGATCATTCCAGGATGGAGGCAAAATTGACCAAAGAGAAACTGACCCCAAAATGTATTATAATGAACACTGACACCAGAATTAGAAGGTGGGCTGAGGAGGACCAATGTCATTGTTACAGAATTTACCAAGTGACTGAAAAATACACAGGGGTATCTGGTGATACCCATTTATTTCCAGTTGTACTAGGTGACTGGGAAGCCTGTTTCCAAATCCTGAGCAAGCCAATATGGAGGAAGCTTTCTCTTTATACTCTTTGGTTTCTTTGTTCCCCAAATAAGAATCAGACTTCCGGACCTTTTGCAGGCTTTGCAAAAAGTCCCGTGTGTTGGGATAGGGAATGTGAGACCACACCTAAAGGCCTGGCCTGGTGCCAGCACTGATAACTCCCTTTGGGGGATTGTGTATTGTTCATGGTTTATGACCTCTGTAAAATGTGAGTATTTAGATAAATAGGTCTTGCAAGACTAGATAATTAAGGAAGGGGCAGTGACTAGACTATAGGCTAACAGGAATGTGCATTAAGGATACTGATTAACTGGGTACAGAGTCTCCCCCCCAAAAAAATGTCTTATTTTCCTCATCATCATGACAATTCCAGAATGGAACATATTAGGAACAAGCTCCGCTGCCTCCCCGACCCAAAAGAGGGGTCACAATTTGGCACCACAAAGTTCAGAAACATCTACCCTTGGAAACACATAAAATTTTAGGAACTGACTGTCCACAGGTCCCAACTCACTCATGAGTTTGCCTGCATCCATTTGTATGTGTCCTTTTGCATGTCCTAGTCTCTTTTTCTCCATCTGAATAAAACTTGCTTTAGTTCTCACTCCAACTTACTCCTGAATTATTTCCTGCAAGAATCAAGAGCCTGAAAATCCCTGAAACTGAACACGTTGGGTGACAGAAGATGTAAGAGTCTCTCATTACTCCTATGTGGCCTCCTCTGACACCATAGGATGGTGGTTTGGTTACCTCTGAGCAGTAATAACAGTCCTGACTTTCTATTAAGTCTCCTCTGATATCACCTAAGCAAGGCAGGGAAGGGGCTACTCATTATTGTTGGGTAGGGAGGAGGGGTAGAAATTCAGTTTCCTCACCATGTCTTTGCTGGCATGGATGAAAGTGGGACCACTGTCTTTTCTGTGATGTGTAGTGGGAGTAGAGTGATTATTGTCTAAAAGTTTTCTATCTTACCAGGCTGCCCCTTTCTTGGTCCTTTGGCCAAAGAGCGCAGGCTGTTGGGGGACTGTTGGGACTATAGGGCAATACAGTCCTTAAAGGCCATTTGTAAGTTTCCCACCACAAGAGCTTACAAAGACCCGGAAAAAAATTGGTGGACACCAGGAGTCAGACTGTATAAGGAAGTGAAACTGTCCTAAAGGCACCTGATTGCACACCTGCATCCAAGCCCAGCAATTCAGTCCCCAAACCCACTGACAAGAGGTTCCCACCAGTGACTGCATGTAAGGATAGAACTACAGCTCCTGGGGTCTGTCATCATCAACCCAATGTCACCTTGACTCAGTGCTGTACAGCCCTTCCCTTTGGCTATCCCCTCCTCTATCCCCGTTCCCTAAATAACTCAATGTTTATTTTTCTGAGATGGCTATTTAGCCTGCATGTGTACCACCATACTAATCTTTCAGGGACTTTCTTTATTTACACCCATTGGCATTTTCAGATTCCCATATTTTTCAGCTCTAAGTCTGGAATACTTAGAAAGCAGCAGAAAATCTTCCAGGTTCTTTTTTTATTTGTTCTGAATGTCATGTCCAGGATTTTTAGTTGTACTTCATGAGATGAATCAAGAAAAGAATTGAGACAGAAAAGTTAGATAGATAGGGGAGGGACTATGGGAGGAGAAAGTGAAACTAAGAACCCAACTGGGCGGGAGGAAAGGGTGAGCACAAGAGCATGAACTTTAAAATGTATGGGTATTACTAAAACAGACAGTGTGCAGATAACCAATCATAAACTAATAAGTATTGATACAAAAAGCACGCCCTTCCTCTTCCTCTCCCAGACCCAGCCCAGGGCATAATGGATACTTGCCACTCCTGCAGGGGAGCACATCCCTTGTGGCTCATTTGGCGTATGGCCTGTTGGGCCTCCAGGACATGGATAGTAGACGTCAATTAGCTTGGATGCTGAACTACTGAAGCTCTGGACACTAGGCTGCTCCTGAACCAATGCTACACCATTTCTAGGACTGGCTTCTCCCAATAAACCTTGGTTCCATTAATCGTTTTTATCTGCGACTTCATTCTTTGTGTTTCCAAGACAAAAACACGAACTAAAACTGCCATATTTTTTGTTTCAAAATGGCTATTCCAACTTCCCTGCAATGTACAATATAATATTTGATACATACAAAAGAATATATCTGAGTTCATGTGTATGTTATAAAGTATAACAACATGAACACTAAATCTTTTAAAATGCTAAATATCCAAAGTGAGTTGGACTTTTTTTCCTAAAGAAAAAATGTAAACCACACTGCTCAGTCCCAAACTCTAACTCCCTTTGGCTGAAGATCTAAAATCTTAGGCTTTTTTGCACTCTGAAATGTCCTTTCGTTCTGGAGCCTGCTGAGGAAGGAATCTTGGCCCCTGACCTATTAGCATGTCTCTGTTGGTTGTTGTTTTTGTTATTTAAAAGCCACCTTTCCTCTGTTCTGAGGTTTCCTGACTCCCAGCCACAGGTCAACATCAGGAGTGACACAGCCTTCCTGATGGGAAGACTGTCAAGCTGATGACTCAGGATGACTAAAATTAACACTTCACAGCTAAGGACTCCCCAGTCACAGGCTGCTTTGACAGGCTCTTCCCTCCATCCTGGGCTTTCTATCCCTTGATCCTTCTCATTCTCTGGGTTATCTTGCTGTGACTGTCATTCCATTTTCTGCCTATATTATGAGCATCAGTGGCCTGTAAGAGGCATTCCATTAGCTTGTTTTATTCAAAAAGAACCAGAGCAGGTATGCAGGGAACAAAATATACAAACAGGATAATCCATTGAAGCATTACCTGGTAGGGCACCAGGTTGGCCACCACTTCTCTCCTTCCACCCCAGGGCAGGGGGGTGAGGGGTTTGGTGGCACATGGATTTTCTCTTCACTCTTCCAGACTATTTTCCTTCTTCCTGGCAGCACTCACAAAGCTTCAGGAAGTGACAGGGTGCAGGAACTGGATCTCATGCTATTATTGAACAGATGAGAGTCCCTGAGATTTAGAGCTATTTCTTCCTTAACAAACAGTGGGAGCCTCAGAATTCCCAGCATGCTGGATGGCTCCAGAGAGGTTGAGCAGCATGGGGTGTGTGCTCGGTCTACAATACACTATTTAGGTTGACTCTGGGAAAAGATTAAACAGCTCTCACAAAGAACAAAGGGTTGCAGCTGCAATATCTTACATACTGAGAAACAGCTGGCTCTTGCCTCTGAGGCTCTGTGACTGCTCCCCATTTCTTCCACATGAGTAGAGAGAAATTGCTCTATGGTCAGAGGCGCCTGTTTCTGGTCCAGTGCCCTTCCTGACAGTTAAATTGAGCCCATCATTTTTATCATTGAGCTTTAGTTTTCTTGTAGATAAAATGGGTAAGGATACTTATTCTATAAATGACTATTTATCAAATAATATAAAGGAATTATTTATAATTTTTGTGGTGTAATAAGAGAATCATGAAAATAAGGTTACCTGGAATTTGTTATAGAATAATGAAAAAGTAAAAGAAGGGAAGCAGAAGACGAATAAAAACAGTATTGGCAAAATGATAATCGTTTAAGGAGGAAGCTTATTTCTGGGTTTGTTACAGTCTACACTACTTTTGTGTTTGAAATTTTTATAATTAAAAATTAAAAGAGTAAGACCCATTTTACATCCCAATAGGATCAACAGGATAATATATATGAATATCCTTTTGGAAATAGTATCTTGCTATAGAAGAAGTTGTCTCTATAGTGGGGCTCTAACTCAAATGTAGATGTAAGGATTGTAACATATCCAGGCAAATCCATAGAGGAGGCCATCTTCACTGCCCCTGTTCCCAGCTCTCTAAATGAAGGGAAAATCAATAGCTTCTTATGTGTCTATCCCAGACAGGTTTCAGCTGTTTCTCACTCTTTTTCCTGTATGATGGGTTCTCTGCTACAAGTTTGTGACTGCCTGTCATTTCCTCTTAGATCTCTTGCCTCCTGTGCCTCAGGGAGATTTTTCAATTCCCTCCTCTCTTTGCCCTTGTCCTCACATTTAGGAGAGGCAGAGTAGGTGGATAAGAAGATACTCAGTCACAGAGAACTGGGTCAGGTCAGGGGCAAGGATCAAGACCAGCTAACTTATATGAGGCAAGATTCCAGGGATGCTGTCAGGCAGGGAGCAGGTTTGTCAGAATCACTGTGTTTTAGCTCCAGGAAAGCACCATGCTGGGTACTGGTTCTGAATGGATGATAAACACAACCCCTGTCCTAAGGAAGTCATCATGTCTAGTGCAGGAGAAAGGTAAACAGATGGTTATTAAAAGAATTAAATTTCAGAGATAGACTTATGTAGAATGGATTAATAGAATCTCAGAGAAGATGCCCTAACCTTGCCTCTGGGCACTTAGACGGCAAAGTAGAGAGCTGTGTGAAAAGGGCAGCTTCCCAGAAAGAGTGACTCCTTTGAGAATAAACAAATCATCTTTTTTGTCAAAGAACAGTTTAGACAGCTGCCATTTTGAACCACATGGATCGGAATCCACCATGTTGGTCACATTGCTTGCAGCTACCCTGGGGGCTGCCATATTGAAACAGCAAAGGCCATCCCCTCCCTTTGAATTAGCCAATCGAGAAAGACTGCGCCTGAGCTCCAATCAAGAGTAAAGGACAGGTCGAGTGTGTAAGAGATTATAAAGCCGAGCAGACTGCCTGTTTGGTATGCACAAGCTTCCAGACCATGTGTTTGCACTCTTCTAAGTAGAAGTAAATATGTTTGCCTTGCTGCCTGGCTCCTGAGTATTTTGTATTCTACCAGAACCCCTGACTTGGGTGGCTCGCCTTATTTCTAACACTCCTGAAGTCTGTGTTGAAAGATGAGTAGTTGGGAGGAAGCATAAACCTGTGACACAGTATAGATTTGAAGGAGTACCTAAGTGGACAGACATTCTTCTTTGTCTTGTTCTGTAGCCCTTCTATTGGAAGAATTCTGTAATCAAGTCTCAAATCCCCACATCAGTCAACAAGAGTCTTAGGTTGCCAAAGGAGGAACATACAAGGCTGGAGTGATGAGGGATTACGAATTTATTTGATCAGCTGCACACTAGGTGGCTGAGCCTGGATGGCTCCAGAACCCAGGAGGGGAGTCAGCCACTTTTAAAGGATGTTTGGTGGGCTTTTTCTGGACAGAGACCTCTTTATGCATACCCAGAGGGAAGAGAATGGAATGTGGTCACCACAAGTGAAAGCTAGAATGTTAGGTTTGATGGAGCAATTGAGTTGATACCCTTCCCCAGGAACTCGCTTTGCAGGACATTTCACTATGGACATTCCCTTTGCTGAAGACCACTTTTCACTTGCAGCAACTTGTTCTGGGCTTACCTCCAAATCCTACTCAGGTGACTCGATTGCCAGCCTTGATCAGGCATTCCTCCCTTATGGGGTACCCCTCAGCCAGCCAAGGAGAATGCCACACTGGGAATCTCTCCTTCTCCATCCCCCACTGGTCAATCTTTTCTAGGTTACACAATTCCCCTTGCCTTGGGTCTTCTTCCCCCCCTCTCTCTGACTTCCTGGAAGTCTCTCGTCTTGAGAGTCCTAGCGTTAGGCCAGAAGACTCCTCGGCCATTTGGCTTTGGGTCCTTCTGGGTTGGGGACATCCAGTCCAGAGGGTCACCTCTCATTTCTCATGGTGATTTGTTTAGCATCAGGGACACCTGCCCTAAATAGTCACCTTCGGATTTGTTGTCTATCACTCACCATTCCTCTCATGGGCCACGCCACACTCCCTCTGTACACTCGCGGGTGAGATCATGCCCAACCACCTCACTTTATTTTGTAACACTGTTTGGCCACAATATAAACTAGATAATAAGTCTCAATGGCCTGAAAATATCACTTTCAATTTTAACACACTGAGCAATTTACATAATTGCTGTCACTGCAATGGAAAATGATCACAAATTCCCTACATCCAGACCTTTTTCACCCTTCAGTACCAATCCTCTCTCAGTCCTGCTCTATCCATCTTACCCCTAACAATTTTGTTTCTGAATCTACTCTTGACTCAGCAGACCACCAACCTCCACCCCTTTATACACCCTCTCCCTCACCTGCAGTAGATTCCCAAAACCCAGACCCTCCTAACCAGCACCTGCCTTCTCCCCAGTCCCTGAGAGCCCAAATCCTGAAAACAAGAGCTCCAAAATAGCCTTTCCCATATAACACTCATTTTCAGGCCACCCATAGACTGTCTTCCTCAACAACCTCTTCTATTCCTGTGTTCATTCTACCCCTGAGGGATACAGCTGGAACTAAGGGCATAGTCTGAGTCCACATCCCATTCTCACACAGATTGAAAGGCATTTAGAAATTTTCCCACTCACCCAACAACCTTTACTAAGGAGCCTGACCCAGTCCTATGTCCTGACCTGGCATAACATTTATGCCCCCTGTTCTCTACAGAAATTACCACCTTAAACCCCACCTCTCCAGAGGAAGCCCTTCTTCTAAATACCCACTTTATATTCCAATCAGCCCTTGACATATGCCACAAACTTCAAAAAATAGATACAGGTCCACAAACCCCTCAAAAAGACCTTGTTAACGTGACCTTTAAGGTCTTTAATAATAGAGACAAGGAGACTCAAGTCCAAAAACAAAGGTGAAATCAGGACAAGGCTGAGGCCCAGAAGGAAGCCTTCTAGCTCCTAGCCACCACTCCCACAAACCCCATGCATTCCTCCTTCGGACCTACAAAGAGGATTAACTTTCTTAATTCATCTCAATGAAACTTAACCAGAGGTTGTTAGCAAGTTAGAACTACAAAAGAGTACAGATTGGTTTGCAGAAAAATGAATTTTTCACATGGATCACAAAAGGACTGGATAATCCTGGGACCATACTCACTCTGGCTGGATCACTGGACCATAGTACCCATCCAGGATGAAGGATATTTTCAAACATTTTAGGTTCTTTTTGTTATTTTCTCCCACTAACAGGAAAACCTGTTTGTTTTCCAGGTCCAGAATAGTGTCTGTCACTTCTATTTCCTGTGTTAATTTTGAATGATGTAGTCTGATGTTTCTCTTCATTATACTTATCTTTCTTTTACTCTGGGGTCTATTATCCTGTCCACATTAGCAATGTTAGTTTATTATTCATAAGTTTTAGAAAGCACAAACAGAAGAGAGTCATTAAAAATGTTAACACTTACTATGAAAATATGCTTTTGCTTATTATTGTGCATTGGGCACAGTAGATACGGTTACTTCCTGTCCTCAAGAGTCTGCCCTTGGGTCTTCCTTTATATCTATATGCCCAACCAAGATAGTCTAATCTTCCCACTTTCAATTTTGTTGATGTCTCCCAATTAACAGGTCTTTCGCTTCCACCTAACTCTTTTTTTTTTAAATATATTTTATTGATTTTTTACAGAGAGGAAGAGAAAGGGACAGAAAGTCAGAAACATTGATGAGAGAGAGACATCGATCAGCTGTCTCCTGCACACCCCCTACTGGGGATGTGCCCGCCACCAAGGTACATGCCCTTGACCGGAATCGAACCTGGGACCTCTCAGTCTGCAGGGCGATGCTCTATCCCCTGAGCCATACCGGTTTCGGCCCACCTAACTCTTGAGTTCCAGACCTATCTATCCAACTGATATTGGACATCACCATTAGTATATTTCATGGGCTCTCCAAGCTTATCTTTGCACCTCAAAGTTGCTCCATTTTTTATATTTTTCCATTGCCAGCCATGTTGGGCTGCTCCCTTCCACATTTATTGATTCTTCTCCCTGGAATAGCCTAATTCTTCCTCTCAGTTTGTCCCTTATAAGAAGAAAAATTCATTAGACAGCCCCAGGACTTTTGCCTATTTCATTTATTCAAAAATTCCCACATATTTACTGAACATTTGCTACATGTCAGGCATAGTTCTAGGCAGCAGAGCTACAATAGTTAGCAGAACATAAAATCCCTGTCTACTTGGATCTCACATTCATAGGTGTGGGAGTGGGAGGGAGGCAAGAAAAAACAAACAAATAGAAAAGTAAGTGCTGTGTTAGATTGTGAAGAGTGTCATGCCCACAAAAGATGTGTTGAATTTAAAATTAAATTACGCATATATATATGATTTTGAAATGAAATTAGTCTCTACCTATTTACATGTTTACTTGGGTTCCAAAGTAAAACTCAATGGGCCATCATTGTAGAAGCTGGGAGCTGTCCAAGGCCTGAGGTGACTCCCTGTCCATCCCACTCCCTCATCAGGCAGGGACTCTTTTCTCTTTACTTAACTATATTTTGACCACAGGGGCAAAGGAAGGAAGAGGAACAACTCAACCAGAGTGACCCTGGAAATGGTGAATTCTGCTTCCTTCAGCATTGCCCAGACAGCTTGTTTCAAAGTCAGCCCTCTCGGAAGCAGTGAGAAAACAGGGTTTGTGGTGGTGAGAAGCTGCTTTTTTTTTTTTTATCTCCTCAAATTTCACTCCAAACAGAAGAAAAATATATCTTACATAATAATAGCAAATTGAACCCAATAATTGATTGAGCTTAGTGCTGTTTTATATATATTATCTTCTTTAATTCTCAGAATAAACTTATGAGGTAGGTATTATTAATATTTTCATTTAATAGATGGAAAAAATACTTAGGTTCAGATAAGAGCTCATGTGGTTATTGCCAGCAATGAATACATCATCTTATGACACATGAGTGATAATTTCTTAGAGAAAACACTTATATTTTGAACCATTTATTTATGTCATGTTTCTAAAATTAAGTTTATAATTTCTCCAGCATTTATTTTCAACTTAATACAGCCCATGAAGTGTTTATAAAACTTGCACTTGTTTCGGAGCATTATTTACTTCAGTGGTGACTTTTACATAGCTTTTTGACTATTTGCTTAAAGGTTTAGAAGTTTTTTAAATATGGTTAACGATGTGTAAGACTGAAGACCTGTAAATACTTCCCAGCCATAACCAGTTTGGCTCAATGGACAGAGCATCGGCCTGCAGATTGGAAGGTCCTAGGTTCGATTCCACTCAAAGGCATGTACCTTGGTTTCGGGCATATCCCCAGTAGGAGATGTGCAGGAGGCAACAGATTGATGTTTCTCTCTCACCAATGTTTCTAATTTTCTATCCTTCTCCCTTTCTCTCTGTAAAAAATCAATAAAATGTATTTTTTTAAAAAGAAAAGAAAATGCTTACAAAACAGTAGAGGAACGATAGGACAGAGACCCAAACCTGTAAAGAACACCGAGGAACAAAAAGAAAAATCAGAAATGAGGTGAGAAGAGAAAATGACATAAAGCTTATGCAAGTTCCGGATGAGAACAACCAATAAGCAATGAGCCAGGAAGTGCCCTGACTGAGGGAGGATAGACTTGAAATATGAGACCACAGTATGAAACATCAAGAACAGAAGCAGACCTGCCTGGTGTGTTCATTCAGTGGTTAGAGCTTCGGCCTACTCACCAAAGGGTTTCAAGTTTGATTCCTGGTCAAGGGTACATACCTGGTTTGCAGGTTCAATCCTCCGCCCTGTCCTGCTGTGTGCAGGAGGTTACCATTCAATGTGTCTCTCTCACATTGATGTTTTGATGTTTCTCCCTTCCTTTCTTCCTTCTTTCTCCACTTCCTTCCATTCTATCTAAGATATCTGTAATACTATCAACAATAAAAATATATTAAAGAAGAGATACAGCTAAAACTTCAATAAATAAATAAATAAAATGGGAAAATATCCTCATATGAGGATTAAAAACAAAAAAGAACATAAGCAAACATGTTGTGGACACACTGGAGGCCATCATGAGAAAGGCTTCACTCAGGCTTGCTTTGAGAACACTCGAGAGTTCTTCATGCATGAAGCAACTAGAACTACAGCAATCATGTGCAAGTCCCCTTACCACTGGTTTCTTGTCAAATACACCACACTGGTTTTTAGATTCTTTAAATGTGTTATCTGAGAAAAACATGATTGTTTATTGCTCTTGCAATGAAATAAATGAACATAAATTATATGCATGAATTCTTTTATCAATATCTGCTCAACCATCTTATGTTAATGGATTATGGCCAAGAGTTTCCCACCTGCCTTTGATTAGATGCCTTGAACTTTTAGGTGTCATGTGCAGGGACTGAAGTTGACAGTCCTCTGCTTGTGTGACCATTTCAATCTGTCTGCTAAGTCACTTCCCTTCTGAGTTAAATTTAGTCAGCCTGATTGAATAATTTCCCACCTCTACAACTCAGATAACTGGCAAGGTTAGTTAACTCCATAAAGTAGTTGTGTGTGTGTGTTTTGTAGGAATATTCATGTTACAGAAAAAAATCACAAATTTGCCATCATTGTAGTGTTCTAATTTTTGCTACCTACACAGAAATCTATTTTTTAAGTAGAATTTTGCAAAGAAGAAAGCATTCTTCTTGATAAGGATGCATTACAATCCACCCTCAGTGATTTAAAATCAAATAAAGCATCTACTTCACAAAGAAGGGATATTGTGTTAGTAATTGCTGGGGGTCTTATCCAGCATCTAGAAGGGTTCAGGAATCTGGAGAATGGCTGAGGTAAATTATTAAAGAATCTAGAAACAAAACATAATTTTAGAAGGCATTTTGAGAAACCAGAGGAGACTTAGCTAAAGAAACCAAATCCTCCTGAATCTCGGACCCTTAGCTCTTCATTAACACAATTTGTCCTAAGGCAAGGTAGATATACACATCAAAGGCCAAGGGTTAGTATAAAGAGGCATTGTTGGATTGGGGGTACTGCCTATGGCTGTTCAGGTGTTTGGCCAGCAGGAGGCAATAACATGTAGATTGAAATGCCCTCAGCTATCTGACAGCAAGCAATCATTTATGCATCCTTTTCAGGTTTGGGGAAATGCCTCAGCCATTCCTGATGATTCAGCCCTGCTGACATGCTGGAATTATCTTCTGGCAAGTAATATTAAACATTTTTAAAAATTTGGAAGTACCATAGTATCTGAAGGTGTCTGCTGAGTCATGTCATCCCAAAAGGTGACAAGGTAGCACAAAGCACTTCTCACCCATTGTATGAGTACCTGCTCATCACAGGCCTGACCTTCAGCTATTGGCCTGAGGGTTTCTCTAAAAAGTGGAGACCAAAACTGGTGGGAAGTTCTGGAGGCAGAACATTTGGGAGCAGCTTTCAACCAACCACCAATATAAGGTGATATAGAAATAGTCTAGTTCCCTTGTACCTTGCATGCAATTACTCTGAGGAGACTGGTTCCCAGAGTCCCAGAAGTATTTTGTTCACTTACTCACAGTGATGACCTGCCTGAAAACACATGCTTCCTCTGCTTTCGCACTTCCCCCTATTTTATTGGCCTCTCCTTCATCTGGTAACTAAACTACCTGTACTCAAATCCTCGTATATTGGGTCAGCTTCTGGAGGAACAAAAATTAAGACAAAGTAAATGTTGCAGATATTAATATTTAATCTAGAATCTAAACATTTCTAATTCTTATGGACCTGTAGACCTAAGTAATTCTCAATATCCTAAATCTTGGGGGAAATTCTTGATTTAAATTTCACTGTAAGTAAAATTTAACTGTCTGTTTGAACACTTCTATGTTTTCTTACTGAGCAATTCCTTCAGTAAGTATCTCTAAGTACTGAAAATTACCATCGTGCTACTTGATGTCTTAACTGATATTGCACTAACTAATAGGACCAAAAATTCTGAACAGCACAAAGTGGCTTCATATTTATCAAGAAGTGATAATGGTTGTGCAGGACCTCTTTCTCTTCTGCCTCTCCCCACCCTCCTCTCTCTACAGAACCCCAAATACCTCTACTGAATAGAACACATCACAGAGTCTGGAATCTGGCTTCTGGAGTAACTGATGACACACAGGAAAATATAGGGTGTACACTCCCAGGGGATTAGAGTATGACCAGGGGTCCCCCGACTCTTCCTGAGAAATCCTGACTGCCCAGTGAACATGCTCCTGAGCCACTACTGTGTCTCTAGCTTGTACAATGCAACACATCACAGCCTCACTTCCCTTTTGTCCTGTGTCCCCCGGCATTAGGCTCACATCTCTTGCACCAATGTAATAGCTTAACTCTGCCTCAGGCTTAGCTTTCTAGAGGATTCAAAAACTGTTATGATGATCCAATTCCTTTGTATTTTTTTTTAAATGTCTATTTTAGGCATGAATTCTGTGTTTTGTCTCCAGAATTAACTTGCATCTAGACTATTCTTTGCTTCTGGACTATTCATTTAGATTCTGTTTATTTGGGTCAGAGTATGTTTGGAAGGCACTTTAAAGACCTTAAGAAGGTTGTAACAATTCTGATTTTTAAAAGTTTGGATTCCTTTGGTCAAGCATTACCTAGAAGACTTAGATCCAGACCAATTTGCCAGTTGACTTTCAATACTAACCAATTATTCACTGATTCAATAGGAACCCATTTGGGAACTTCAGTTTCAAGTGTAAAGTGGTTTGTAAATGGGATATTTGAATCTATTGTCAGAGCCTCATTTTATGATTGTGAGGCTTAAATTTTTAAAAATATAAAAGTGATTTATATACACACACAGGGTTGTTATTGGTATCATGAAATATGTGGCATAATGGTTTTATAATGCACAGTAAATCCTTAACACATCATATTGTCTCAGCAGCATGAGATGTCAGAAAAATAGGCCCAGGGGCCGACTTTGAAAATGAGCATCTCCTCCTTTAATCCTTTATATGCTTTTTGTTCTGCCTTTTTGATAACATTCTAATGAAGATTGCTAACACTCCAATTCCTTCACCTATCTAGTCATGGTCATCCTGCTGATCAAGGTCCTATCTGGCCTCTGGACCAGGCATCTTTGTTCTCCAATCAGGGCCTTATTACTTGTTTGGAATCAAATGTTCCTTATTTTATGAGATGATGTAACAACAGAGGACAGATTTTATTGTTTCTTTAATAAAAATAAAAAATTGCAAATCCCTACACAATCTTGCTTTTTTTTAAATGAATATTTTTAAAATATATTTTTATTGATTTCAGAGGGGAAGGGAGAGGGAGAGAGAGATAGAAATACCAATGATGAGAATGATCACTTATCAGTTGACTCCTGCACACTCCCCACTGGGGATCAAACCCACAACTTAGGCATGAGCCCTGACCAGAAATTGAACCATTACCTCCTGGTGCTTAGGTCAATGCTCAACCACTGAGCCATGCCAGCTGGGTTTAAATGAATATTTTATAACTAGAGGCCCATTGCATGAAGACTTGTGCAAGAATAGGCCTTCCTTTCCCTGGCTTCACTTCTGGGCCCCCTAGGAGCCTGCAAGTCCATGCTCCTGGCCGCCTGGGAGCCTGCAAGTCTTTGCTTCCAGCCAGAGCACTGCTCCTGTAGTTCCCTCCACCCCTGCCCTCCCTCTCATAGCAGGTACCCACCCTGCCATTCCATACCTATTGGGTTAATTTGCATATCCACTCCTGATTGGCTGATAAGTGTCCTGAATGTGTGGCCAATTTGCATATTTCTCTTTTATTAGTGTAGACTGGATGTTAATGTCTGGCCCTCACAGCTCTGACTTTCTTCTGCAAATGGTGCTTCTGGTATTGGTTTCCAATGCCGACCACCTGTTTGTCCATACCCAGTTAAGGTTTAGCTTTGTGATAAATAAGCTTCCTACAGTTGGTTAAAGATTCATCATTTGGTGAGAGGTATAGTGTGAATTCCCACTGCTTGGAGTGGTTTATAGTCTCTCTTCAAGGAAGGTGTCTGCCTTTAAGATTCAATGATTTGAACCATTTTAACCAAAAGCTCTCTCTACAGTCTGTGCCTGAAAGACCTGCTATTATAGAGTTCTTTCCTTGGATTAAATTATTCTGTTTCATGAAGTAAAAAAATAAGATACAAGACCAACATAATGTTCAACCTACATCTTAAAAATTTGAGAGGACCTGGAACTCTGAGCAATGAATATAAATGTAAGCAAAATTTAGGACAGCTGAGTAATGATGTGAAGTTCCACACTATAAGTAAAAAAGAGTTGACATTTAACTCATTTAACTTGCCTGTTCTGTACATAGTCTTGTATTCTGCACTAAGTGAGGATGAAAGGAAGGGAGAGTTTTATAAAGGGAAATGAAACTGGCAGATCCCACCTCTGCAGGATGATGGCTTTCAAAGGCCAGGGCCTGGAGATGCTGCTGACTTAGAAAGGTATCCCCTCAGCCCAACCTCAGGGGATGACTGCCTTCATTAGGACAATTTAAGCTTAAGAACAGACATGATATCAAGAGGCCTCCATCCCTCCCATAGAAAGTGTTTGCTCATGCTTAAGAAATGTCATCACACAAACACCACCAAAAGATGCACATTTTCTAAATCCATAAACTCTTCTTTCTCCACACTATTTTCATCTTGTAAGTTTCCACACAGAAAAAGTTTAAAAAGTACTTTTTAAGTAGTTCAATGAACACCCATGTGTTCTCCACTGAGGTTGAACCTAGAACAATCCTCCACCTGGAACAATCCTCCACCTGGAAAAACTTTCACCTCGATTTGACTCTCACACTCTCTCATTATTGATAAATTAGCAGCATACTCATAATGCTTTACTCCTTTGGCACACATCCCTGAAAAGAAGAACACTCTCTTGGTGACCTCAGTGACATTGTCATGCCCAGGAAAATTAACAATAATTCCATAGTATCACACAAGAATCAGCCATATTTCAATGTTTCCAATTGTCTCCAATGTCTTTGAAGGCCAGTCTCCTTTATTTTATTGAACAAGAATCTAATTGAGATTTGCATCTTGGTTTGGGGTTTTACGTCTCTTTCATCACTTTTCATCTAGGACAATTTCCCAAACTTTCCTATTTGAATAGCCCAGCTCAGTTTTCTTGAAGAATGTTTCACCTTCAGGAAATATCCAGTGTGTGCATTTTGGTATAATTTAACTCTACTGTCCCCTGTATTTCCTATAAACTATAAGTTAAGTCTGAGACACAATATCTCCTTAACCTTCAATGGCATTGAAACTGTTCTTCCTGTGGAATAGCCACCTTCAGTCACATTCCCAGATTACATAACTCTTTTGAATTTATGATTTGTTATTTAACCAGCACAAGTATGGTAGTTATCTCTTTGTCATTCACAGCCTCTGGGAGCAGATTAACTCTGCACCAGATGGAAGACATCCCATAAGAAATATGCTATCTTGTGAGTGAGGAACACAGCACAAAACAACAGAGAGCACCACTGATTTCTGCCTTCTTTCCTTCATTACATGAAAACAATTAGTCCACGGTGTGAAAGCAAAGGAGACTATTCAATCCTGGAAAAAAAGTTCTCTCTTAACCCTTAATCTCTTTCAGCCTGAGCCTGCAGTGAGCAGGGCCTCCTCCCCCTTCTAAGATCCCACATCTGGACACCATTTACTCCAAGCTCTTCATGAGTGCAGGTGTCCTGAATCCACTACCATAGTTGGTGAGCAGTGGAAGAGAAACTTCAGTGTGTGCAGTGTACAGAACTCCTAACCGGAGCCTGAGCACCTTCCCAAGTGAATCCTGCTGCTTCAAGATTGAGTCATTGCAGGGAAACTGAGTAAGCCAATAAACCGGATAACATAGGTCAATAAAGGGAGAGAGAGAGAGAGAGAGAGAGAGAGAGAGAGAGAGAGAGAGAGAGAGA
>JAAGEH010000032.1:11066243-11125347 GCA_011751065.1 Lasiurus cinereus
AGAGAGAGAGAGAGAGAGAGAGAGAGAGAGAGAGAGAGAGAGAGAGAATAACTTCTGAGGAATCCTAGAGCTTCTAGTTCACTATTACTCAGACCTGAAAACAAATTACAGGTTTTCCATATCAGGATACTTGGAGTTGCCGCCTAGTTGCACTAATACCATTTATTGAATGGGTTCTTTAACCAAACACTCATCTAGTAGGTACTTATCCTATTTGAAGCCTCATAGCCTATGAGTTAGTTATAATTATCATCTGTCAAGTCTGAGACACACACAGGTTAAGTGGCTTTCTCTAGGTCACACAGCAATTATTTGAAGGAGTTTAGATTCAGACCCCAGCATATAAGATTCATGAGCCTGAGTGTAATTATTATGCTACATGGTGATTTTTCCATGTGGCCCAGGAGAAATTTTTGGGGAAAGAAGAGACTGCCACTGTGTCATTCTTAAGTCAGGACCAATGCAGGACCTCAAACATTCCTGTTTGGTGCTCTGACCTAATGGGACACCAGAAACAGCTGGAGGCACGTGGGTGAGCAAGTCAGTTGAGTGGCAGTCCCTGTCACAACAAAGGAAGTAAATGTGGTCTCTAAAAATGACCAAGGAATGTGACAAGCAGCTGGAAATCTGTGTGCAGCTTTACAGACTCCCTTTCCCATCCACCTCTCCCTTAGATCTACTTGTTCTATACCTGCTGTGACACCCAATAGGATCACAACAAGGCAAATACAGTGAGATAAAGAAAACAAGCAGAGTGCTAATCCATGCCTTATGGATGAAAATCCAGAGTAGTGGTTCTCAACCTTTCTAATGCCACAACCCTTTAATACAGTTCTCATGTTGTGGTGACACCCAACGATAAAGTTATTTTTGTTGCTACTTCATAACTGTAAGTTTGCTACTGTTAATGAATCATAATGTAAATATCTGTGTTTTCCGATGGTCTTAGGCTCTACAGCAATGGTTCTCAATCTGTGGGTCATACATTACGATTCATAACAGTAGCAAACTTACAATTATGAAGTAGTAACGAAAATAATTTTATCGTTGGGGATCACCACAACATGAGAAACTGTATTAAAGTGTTGTGGCATTAGAAAGGTTGAGAACCACTGATCTAAAAGCTGTTCCCCCACCTCTTCACCCCACTGCCAGCCCCAAAAAGTGAAAACAAAGGATTGCTTTGAGAGTGTGTGCATAGGTGAGCCTGACTTTGTTAAGTGCCAAGGCCCAACCACAGTGTTTCTGCAGTTGACAATATCTATGTAATGGGTGTCCTGTGGACAGGATGAAAAGAGTGGCAGAGTAGGACCTGCCTAGGCGACATCATCAGTGTTTCTTCATCAACATACCATCTCTTACCTCACCTATGTTGTATTTTCTCAAAACTTACCTGCTTCATGAAAATATCTGGAGAGTGGAAATAACGAGGTCAAGGGACACAGAAATAGTCCCTTTCATAGATAGTTGATCAAATATAAAGAACTCTATGGAGAGCATGGTAATATCTGTAAAAAAATTTAGTCACATATCCTTTGACCCATCAATTCCACTTCCTGGGATTTATCTTACAGATATATTTGCACAAGTGTACAAAAATATATGACTAAAGAATGTTCCCTGAAAGAATCCAAGATGGCGGCATAGGTAAACACCTACACTGCTGCCTCACACAACAATTTCAAAACTACAACTAAAAGACAGAACGGACATCATCCAGAACCACAGGAAAGCTGGCTGAGTGGAAGTTTTACAGCTAGAAGGAAAGAGAGGGGCTCACAGAAACCCAGAGGAACTGCAAAAAGCTGAGGTACGGAGACGTGCACGCTGAGAGAGCGGGTGCCGGAGTACCTGGCTGGCTTTCTCTGGCAGGAGGGAAACAGAGACTCCCAATGGCATTGAACTCCTTATCTTATGACACTAAACCCCAGATCCAGCCGAAACTCATACAGGGGGAGTTTGGACTGTGAAAAGGGAGAGGTGCACGGAAATTTAGGGGAGTCGCAAAAGATCAGAAGTCTGATGGCGCACACGGCACTGCGCAGAGGACAGATTGCTGGTTGTGCCACTGGCTTTTGTGAGTAGGCAGGAGACAGACACTCCCAACTGTGCCACTTCTGACTTCACTAAGCCCCTGTTTTGGCAAAACCCTGGGGACCTAGACTCGTGTGGTCCTGGTGCGCAGGGGAGCCAGAAAGGCAGCGGTCTAGAGGCACTGTGCGCACGCACAAGGACCGCTCCAGCAATTACCCAGTCACGTGAGACTCAGGGGCCGTGGAGGGCGGGGCTGACTGGAAGGCAAGGAGGTCCCTTAAGCCCTGAGACTCCACCTATCCCAAGCTCAACAGAGGCTTCTGCGGCTTTGCAGTCTGGTATCATAAGGCTGAATTCAACACAGAAGTTCCCCCGGCATAGTGAAAATGCTGAGACAAGGGAAGGGATCACAAACAAAAGAAATGGAGGGGAAAAAATGACTGGATATAGAGTTCAAAACCACACTTATAAGGTTTTTCAAGAATATGCTAGAAAAGATGGATAAATTTATCAAGTCCCAAGTGGAGATGCAAAAGGACCAACTAGAGATGCAAAAGATCCAACTAGAGATGATGGATAAATTTAGCAAGTCCCAAGAGGAGATGAAAAAGGACCAACTAGAGACACTGACTGAAATAAAAAATATTATACAGTCCTAACAGCAGACTAGAGGAAGGCAAGAATCAAGTCAAAATTTGAAATATAAAGAAGCAGAAAACACTCAACTGGAAAAGCAAGAAGAGAAAAGAATCCAAAAATGTGAAGATAATGTAAGGAGCCTCTGGGACAGCTTCAAGCGTACCAACATCAGAATTGTGGGGGTGCCAGAAGAAGAGAGAGAGTAAGATACTGAAAACCTATTTAAAGAAATAGTGACTGAAAACTTCACACATCTGGTAAAAGAAATAGACTTACAAGTCCAGGAAGCACACAGAACCCCATATAAAAGGAATCAAAAGAGGAGCACACCAAGACACATCATAATTAAAATACCAAGAGCAAAAGACAAAGAGAGAATATTAAAAGCAGCAAGAGAAAAACAGTTCATTACCTACAAGGGAGCACCCATACGATTGTCAGCTGATTTCTCAACAGAAACAATGCAGGCCAGATGGGAGTGGCAAGAAATATTCAACGTGATGAATAGCAAGAACCTACAACCAAGAATAATCTATCCAGCAAAGCTATCATTCAGAATTGAAGGGCAGATAAAGAGCTTCACAGAGAAGAAAAAGCTAAAGGAGTTCATCAGCTCCAAACCAGTATTATATGAAATGCTGAAAGGTACTCTTTTAGAAGAGGAAGAAGAAAAAGGTAAAAGCCAAAAAATTATGAACAACACATACATATCTATCAATAAGTGAATCTAAAAATTAAGTGAATTAAAAATTTGATCAACAGAATAAACTGGTGAATATAATAGAATCAGGAGCACAGAAAGGGAGTGGACTAATCATTCTCAGGGGGAAAGGGGTGAGGGGTGTACCGGGAGAGACTGGACAAAAATCATACACCTATGGATGAGATCAATGGGAGGGAGGTAAGGACAGAGGGAAGGGTGGGAGCTGGGTGTAGGGGTGCTATGGAGGGGGAAAAAGAGAAACAAATGTAATAATCTGAATAATAAAGATTTAATTAAAAAAAAAAGAATGTTCCCTGCAAAATTGTAATTTAAAAAATCTATGTATAACTTAAATGTCCATCAATAGGGGACTGATATGTAAATTATAAAGTACTTCTTTTAAAGAGTACAATATAGCTAAAAAGTAAATCTGTATGTGTTAAAATAAATAATTCCAAGATAATTATTAAATATATAATAAATAGTCATTAAAAAAAGTATCATAACAGTGTATACAAATCTTACATTATGTTTTTTCAATGTCTGTGTATGCATAGAAAACTCTGGGAGTGTTACAGGATTTCAGGGCAGGAGGAATAGGGAAACTGAGATAGGAAAGTTAAAACTAATCCAGACAGTGTGAACAATTTGTAGCCAGTTTGTAACTAACAAGCTGTTATTTTCTTGAGCGAGGGACACAGAGCAAATGGATAAAATCCTCCCTAAGGAGAGAATGCAGAATGGGAGGGGGAAAGGGGAAAGGAAAAAAAAGGCGGTTTTACTCCCTAAGCAGAGAACCCAGCCATCTTAAGGCTTGGCAAGATAAAGTTGCCAGGAGCTTTTCATGAATTCTGGGAAGGCCACAACAAAGTTTTTTTAAAAAAAGTACCTTAAGATTAATCTGTATCAAAATGGTCAGCAGAAGAATTGTGAAGCCTATAGACAATAGGGTATATAACACATCGGACCCCCACCCAACTTGCTCTTCAGATTAGCAGAGAGCCTCTCTGGGCTTCATAAGCCAGATGTATAGACTTGCTTGTTTGGCTTTTTCAACAAAAATGCTTGCTTTAATAAATTGGCTTTTCCCAAATCAATCAAGGTCTCTTATATAAATTCATTTATATGAGAAGGCAAGGATCGAAGTTGGGGACAGACCTCTCCCATTGGCCTAGGGGGCTGCCTTGTCCAGCAACACCTCTCTGGTATTGTTGAGAAGTGCCTGTGGCAGAAGGACATATAAGGAATTGTTAACAGTGCTTATCTTTATATAGTGGGCTGTCATAAAGAAAAAAGATCTTTGAAGTTTTAAATGGGCATGTACTCCATTTATCATTTTTCAGAAGCAGTGATATTGGAAATTCCTAAGGCATACTCAGAATTTCCACACTCTTTTCTTCTGCAGAGCAGTGATTTCAACCCTTTTCATCTCATGGCACACATAAACTAATTACTAAAGTTCTGTGGCACACCAAAAGATATATTTTTTGCCAATCTGACCAAAAAAATAGATATAATTTTGATTCATTCATACCAGATGGCTATTGTGTTGGCTGTTGTGTCTTCTTCTTCCTCTTCTTCCTCCTCTTCTTCCTCCTTCTTCTCCTTCTCCTTCTCCTTCTCCTCCTCCTCCTCCTTCTCCTTCTCCTTCTCCTCCTCCTCCTCCTCCTCCTACTCCTCCTCTTCCTCCTCCTCCTCCTCCTCTTCCTCCTCTTCCTCCTCTTCCTCCTTTTTCTTCTACAATCTACAGGACGGGAGGTCAGTGCCCCTGACTAAATTAGTCAGGAATTGCATGTTTTAAAAATTTTTGTGGCACACGTATTGAAAATCCCTCTATACAACATAAACCACAAATGCCTCCTAAGGCTGAAAAAGAAACAATTACAAAAAAGGAAAGCAACGGATGTCATGAAATCTCAAAAGGCCTGTTTTCCTGCTGTCCTCAAAAGTCCTTCCAGTTCTATTTATTGGAGAAAGCTCCATCATCCACCTGTGCTTACCTGTTCCACAGACTTTCTCATGTGTCAGGTGAAGTTGATCTGGCATTCAGTCTGACAATGGCCTAGGCATAGGCAACATGGATAATGGGGGGATGTTCCTACACTAGGTCTCCCTGTGCCCTTCTTTTGACTCTGATACTCAAAGAAGATGAGTTTGTCTCCAAATGGCCCCCTGTAGTTCCTGGGGGCCTGGGCACAGTGGGACAGAGCAAAAGCTAGTTTACCACTGAACTGATGGGAGACAGCAAAGTGTGGAGCAAGGAGCAGACTGGAGTAACTGTTTTGTCTTTGTGGGTGGGTGCACATTGTTCAGGCCAGAATGTGATTATCAGGTTCAGATCTGGCTGGAAAAGCTTGTGCTCCACTATTCAAAAACAACTTTAGCAGAACAAGAACGCCTAGCTTTCCATATTCCATGTAAATGAAAGGGTCTCCTACCAGCAGTTATCTTGTCATGGAACCCTGTTTAATCAGTGGAGAGGCAGAAAAACCGTTGATAACCAATCTTCAGTTTTTTATGCCATAGATTTTTCTGCTACAATTTTTGATTCAGTGTTTTCATTTTCATACTAAATGCCAATAGAGAATAAGAGATTGAGAGAGGGAGACAGAGGGAGACACACACAGAGAGAGACAGACAGAGAGATGACTATTGCCAGGACTTGCTGTAGTCCCTTGTTTATATAGGTTTTTACTACTGATCTTAATATATCACCCAGAAAACACAGAAATTAAAAACAAATGGCAACACAGAATTCTTCTCTAAAACATGTTTTCAGAGTTAACTATCTGAAGATAAAAACAAGCAATACACAATTTTCTTTTCCAAAACTGTTTCCTTCTTAGATCAGATTGCTATGTACTAGTAACTATACCAAGAGATAAACACACATGTAAAAAACACAAACAGCATAATATCCTTGAGATTTTTCTCTTTATCTAAATTGACCCAGTTAAAAATACAAATCTCATGTCAACTATAAATAAGTGAAAAAGAAAAAGAATAACTTGTGAAACCAAATGTAAGGTCACAACAAAAGTTCAACAAACAAATATTCTATTTCTGACCATTTCTATAAGAATTCAACAATTCCTTTATAATACCAGCTAAAGTCTCAGAATTAGATAAAAGATAGCAATTGCTTTTAAAGCCAGAGCGATATTCAAATTTTGGAACTATTAAAATACCATGTAATAAGTACTATAATAACAATATGAACTTAAAAAAAATACTTTAGCTGGAGAAAACATCAATTTTTGCATTTCAAAAAGTCTAGTTATCCAGACATTGTGGTGATTGTTTCACAATATATACAAATATTGAATCATTATATAACAAATAGAATTTCATAGTATTAAAAATAATAATGTTAGAAGTGGTATCATGCAGTGCTTATATAAATAATGATAGGTAATTTTCCAATTCAAGAGAAGATCCATATGATGAGATGAGATGTTGAGATCAGTAATTTCTAGCCAGCAAAGGGGTACTCTATGCCTTTTGGAAAAGCTCCTATATTAGTTCTGATAGCCTTACTATCTACATCCCCCTCTGTCCACTCTTTTTCCTACCCACCCATGATGGGTGGGCCTAGGACTCAGATTTGGCATGGGGAAAGTAAGCAGTCAAAGCTCTAAAGTGACCCTCATCCTGGTATTCCTTCCCACCCCTGTGCCCCTGCACCTCTCAGGTAAACACTTCTGACAGGATAAACTACTGCGAGACTTCGTACTATGCTTCCCTTCCTTCCCCATTCAGTATCTCAAAGAACATTTCTCTCCCCAGACACAGAGAGACCAGACTCTGTTAGTAAATTCACAGACCTGGAAGGGAATTCAGGTAACATTTATTTTATCATCCTTTTGCCTCTAAGCAAGGCTATACCTGCATTTATGGTCTCTATTTTTATATCAAACTCACCAGGTCTTTTTATGAAAGATACAGAGTCCTGGGAGGGGAAATCCAAGATGGCGGCATAGGTAAACACCTATACTGCTGCCTCGCACAACAATTTCAAAACTACAACTAAAAGACAGAACGGACATCATCCAGAACCACAGGAAAGCTGGCTGAGTGGAAGTTCTACAACTAGAGGGAAAGAGAGGGGCTCACAGAGACCCAGAGGAGCTGCAAAAAGCTGAGGTACAGAGACACATGTGTGGAGAGAGTGAGTGCCAGTTGCCTGGCTGGCTTCCTCTGGCAGGAGGGAGACGGAGACTCTCAAAGGCATTGAACCCCTTGTCCTGCGACACTAAACCCCAGATCCAGCTGAAACTCATACGGGGGGAGTTTGGACTGTGAAAAGGGAGAAGTGCACGGAAATTTAGGGGAGTTGCAAAGGATCGGAGGTCTGGTCGCGCACGGCACCACGCAGAGGACAGATTGCTGATTGTGCCGCTGGCTTTCGCGAGTGGGTGGGAGACAGACCCTCCGAACTGTGCCACTTCTGACTCCACTAAGCCCCTGTTTTGGGCGAAACCCTGGAGACCTAGACTCGTGTGGTCCTGGTTCGCAGGGGAGCCGGAAAGGCAGCGGTTAGAGGCACTGCGGGTGAGCTCGCGCACAAGGACCACTCCAGCCATTACCCAGTCACATGAGACTCAGGGACCGTGGAGGGCGGGGCCGACTGGAAGGCAAGGCGGTCCTTTAAGCCCTGAAACTCCACCCCTCCCAAGCTCAACAGAGGATTCTTCGGCTGAATCCAGCACCGAAGTTTCCCCGGCACAGTGAAAATGCCCAGACAAGGGAAGGGATTACAAGCAAAAGAAATGGAGGGAAAAAAAATGACTGGATATAGAGTTCAAAACCACGCTTATAAGGTTTTTCAAGAATATGCTAGAAAAGATGGATAAATTTAGTGAGACCCAAGAGGAGATGATAAATACACTGACTGAAATAAAAACTATTATACAGAGTACTAACAGCAGACTAGAGAAAGGCAAGGATCAAGTCAAAAATTTGAAATATAAAGAAGCAGAAAACATTCAACTGGAAAAGCAAGAAGAGAAAAGAATCCAAAAATGTGAAGATAATGTAAGGAGCCTCTGGGACAGCTTCAAGCGTACCAACATCAGAATTGTGGGGGTGCCAGAAGAAGAGAGAGAGCAAGATACTGAAAACCTGTTTAAAGAAATAATGACTGAAAACTTCCCACATCTGGTAAAAGAAATAGACTTACAGGTCCAGTAAGCACACAGAACCCCAAAGAAAAGGAATCCAAAGAGGACTACACCAAGACACATCATAATTAAAATGCCAAGAGCAAAAGAGAAAGAGAGAATATTAAAAGCAGCAAGAGAAAAACAGTTTATTACCTACAAGGGAGCACCCATACGACTGTCAGCTGATTTCTCAACAGAAACGATGCAGGCCAGACGGGAGTGGCAAGAAATACTCAACGTGATGAACAACAAGAACTTACAACCAAGAATAATCTATCCAGCAAAGCTATCATTCAGAATTGAAGGGCAGATAAAGACCTTCACAGAGAAGAAAAAGCTAAAGGAGTTCATCAACTCCAAACCAGTATTATATGAAATGCTGAAAGGTACTCTCTTAAAAGAGGAAGAAGAAAAAGGTAAAAGACAAAAAATTATGAACAACAAATACACATCTATCAACAAGTGAATCTAAAAATTAAGTGAATTAAAAATCTGATCAACAGAATAAACTGGTGAATATAATAGAATCAGGAGCACAGAAAGGGAGTAGACTGATAATTCTCAGGAGGACAAAAATCATAAAGCATCAAACAGACTGTGAAATTATAGCAGAAAGATTAAAGTTAGGTGAGGTAAATAAGTGATCAATCAAAGGACTTGTATGCATGCTTATAAACATAACCAATGATCACAGACACTGGGGGGTCCGGGTATGCCTGGGAGGGAGGGGGGGCAATGGGGAGATATGTATAAAAAATTAATAAAAATTAATTTAAAAAAAAAAAGAAAGAAAGATACAGAGTCCTGAGCACCTTTCTCAGAGATGCTGATCCAGTGGACAAGGGGCCCAGAAGTCTGCATTTTAAGCAAGCACAAAGGGGGCATCAGACAGCACTTGGGGAAATATTGACCTAACACAAAAAAAGAGACTGAAATAATAAACTGATAAAATGACCAAAGAAGAAAGCAGAAAACTCTAAAGTAGTGATTTTTCAAACCTTTTAATGAAATCTTTTGCTCAAAGAATTTTATTTTGAAGCCTAATATGCAAAATAAATAATAACCAACTCCTCTGCTGTTGAGAAAGGCTGTACCGGCGCCCTCCTGTCCCAGGGTTGACAGTCCCTGCTCTCACATGCCTGGGAAATGCTGAATACTGAGTTTTGGTGAAAGACATAAGAGAAAGATAAAGTCAAGAGGCCTTTCTGTTTGCATCAGCTTTTAGACACAGGCCCAGCAAGGATGGGATATGCAAGCACTCACTCCCTAGCCAGCCTTTCCGGCGCGCCCTAAACAGCTCATGAATCCCAGTTCATATCCCTAACCGCGTCCTTTCTCTGGAACCCCAGCCTCCTACAGCAAACTGTCTACTCCACAAGTCCATTAGTCCACAACTAGCAGACACCACAGACACAACTTACTTATTTCCTCAACACCCACCCACTCGACCACCAGCTTCTTCCCTGTGATAGTAAATAGCACCAACAGTCACATTTAAATGGATTATCTTTGGATAAATGGCGAACTGCCATTATTCAGAAGAAGCTTTCACCCAAGTCTCAATATAGCAGGCATTGCCATAGTGGCTACTGGCTTGTTTAGGGCCATCCCATCCTTTCCTGAGTTCTTAAAACACTCTGAAATCAAAGGAAGACTTTGGAATCTTCCTACATGAGGTGTCATGGTGATTTTCAGACATGGAATCTGAGGCTGGGAGCTAAGAACTGAGGAAGCAGAAAAGTTCAAGGAGAGTCCAATAGAAATAGAATGTTAGCCAAAACTGGTTTGGCTCAGTAGATAGAGCCTCGGCCTTCGAACTGGGGGGTCTCAGGTTCAGTTCCGGTTAAGGGCATGTATCTTGGTTGCAGGCACATCCCCAGTAGGGGGTGTGCAGGAGGCAGCTGATCGATGTCTCTCTCTCATCGATGTTTCTGACTCTCTATCCCTCTCCCTTCCTCTCTGTAAAAAATCAATAAAATATATATTTTTTAAAAATCGATAAAATAAACTAAAAAAAAAAAAAGAAATAGAATGTGATGGGGGGGCGGGCTAGACAGAAAAAGTAGTGAGAAGAAGAGAAAAAGGGAGCAGATGAAAGCAAAAGTAGTTATGCTTCCTCTCTCTGTGAACTTTGAAAAGACTTCAGCCTCAGGTGAAAAGCCAGCTAGGCAAGCATAAGCTTGTTCACACACTGTGAGTTCTGAGGAAGTAGCAGCTTACTAAATCAGCTTAGTAAAAAGACAGCAGCTTACTAAATCAGCCAGCTGACTAGAGCCTGTAAGAGGAGGCAATGTCCTTCAACTAAGGGTTGAAACAGGATTCCTAGCTCTTCCCATGACTCAGCACAAACAACGGAGTCCCAAGATGGCAAAAGCTGAACACAGGGCCAGGTCCCTAAGGCAGCTCCCAAAAGGTCTGGGGATTGCCATGAAAATGAGTGTTTCATTATTATTTTCTCTGTATCTATCTGTAGCCTTCTCACAATTTGATATTTGTGTAGTATAGTATTTTCTACTTATTTAATGTTTTTTTTTTCCTTTTAATCACCTTTATTGAGATTTAATTTAATTCAATAAAATGTACCTATTTAAAATGTACATTTTGATGGGTACTGACAAGTTTGTACAACCAAGTAACTACCACTACAATCAAGATATAGAACATTTGCTTCACCCCAGAAAATACCCTTGGGTTGCTTCCCAGTTAATCCTTCCATCCCAGCTCTAGGCAATCACTGATAAGCCGTCACTGTAGATTAGATTTGTCTTTTCTGGAATTTCACATAATGAAATCATACAGTGCAGACTTTTTCATGTGTCAGGCTTCTTTTTCTATTGAGATTCAATATGGCATTCTATATAGCAGTAGCTTTCCTGTTTTTTTTGCTGACTAGCATTTCATTATATGAATATACCTCAATTTGCTTATCTACTTACCTATAGATGAAATTAAGTTTGTTTCCATTTCTTGGCTGTTATGAATTCAACTTCTATGGACATTTATCTACATGTATTTCTTCGCATATCTAGTTTCCTTTCTATTAGGTAAATATTAGTTAGAGGATTGCTAAATATATGCTTTAAAGTATATCTTTGTAAGACTTCCTTCTCTTTTTCAGCCACTTAGTATTCCATTGTGTAAATGTACCATAGCTTTTTTATCCACTCTTCTGCCTATGGGCACTTGGGCTATTTCCAGATCTTGGCTATTGTATGCTGCTATGAACATAGGAATGCATATATTCTCTCTGATGGTGTTTTGGGATTCTTAAGATATATTCCCAAAAAGTAGGATTGATAATTCAAAAGGCAGTTCCATTTTTAATTTTTTGAGGAAACTCTATACTGTTTTCTATAGTGGCTGCACCAGTCTGCATTCTCAACAACAATGCACAAGGGTTTCCTTTTCTCCATATCCTTGCCAACACTTGTTTGTTAATTTATTGATAGTAGCCATTCTGGTAGATGTGAGGTGATACCTCATTGTTGTTTTTATTTGCATCTCTCTAATGATTACTGACCTTGAGCATTTTTTTCATGTCTATTAGCCATTTGTATGTCCTCTTTAGAGAAGTATCTATCCCGGTCCTTTGCTCATTATTTAATTGGATTGTTTGTCTTCCTTGTGTTGAGTTATAGAACTTCTTTATATATTTTGGAAATTAATACTTTATCGGATATGTTCTTTCATACAGTGGGTTCTCTTTTCATTTTGTTGATGGTTTCTTTTGCTGTATAGAAGCTTTTTAGTTTGATGTAGTCCCATTTGTTTATCTTTTTTTGAGTTTCCCTTGCCCTAGGACCGTGGTCAGCAAACTGAGGCTCTTTGGTCCCTTGAGTGTGGCTCTTCCACAAAATACCACAGCCTAGGTGAGTCTATTTTGAAGAATTGGCATTAGAAAAAGTTTATGTTTAAAAAATTTGGCTCTCTAAAGAAATTTCAATTGTTGTACCATTGATATTTATCTCTGTTGACTAATGAGTTTGCCGACCACTGCCCTAGGAGATATATCGGCAAAAATATTGCTATGAGAGATGTCCAAGATTTTACTGCCTATGTCTTCTTCTAGGATTTAAATGGTTTCATGACTTACATAGGTGTAAGTTGGTGACATAGTTTTATTTTTTTGCATGTACTTGTCCACTTTTCTTATCACCATTTATTGAAGAAATTGTCTTTACTATATTGTATGCTCTTGTCTCCTTTGTCAAATATTAATTGGCCATAAAGGGTTGGGTTGCTTTCTGGGCTCTTTGTTGTGTTCCATTGGCCTATATGTCTGTTCTTATACTAGTACCAGGCTTGATTACAATGGCTTTGTATCTGGTATTGTGATATTTCCAACTTTGTTCTTCTTTCTCAAGATTGCTGAGGCTATTAGAGGTCTTTTTTGATTCCATACAAATTTTTGGAATATTTTTTCTAGTTCTGTGAAATAGGCCATTACTATTTTAATAGGAATTATATTCCATCTATAGATTGCTTTTGGGTAGCATGGACATTTTTAATTATGTTAATTCTTCCAATCCAGGAACATGGTTTATGCTTCCACTTGTTTGTACCTTCCTCTATTTCTTTCTTCAATGTCCTATAGTTCTCCAAGTACAGGTGTTCTACATTCTTGGTTAAATTTATTCCTAGATAACTTATTTTCTTTTGTTGCAATAGTCTATAGGGTTGTTTTATTAGTTTCTCTTCCTGAGAGTTCATTATTGGTGTATAAAAATGCTACGAATTTTTAGGTGCTTGATTTTGTAACTTTTAATCCATTTTTAGATCTACTAGTTTTTTGATTGAGTCTTTAGAATTTTACATATATAATATCATGTCATCTGTAAATAATGACAGTTTGCAACAGCATGGATGGACCCAGAGAGTATTATGCTAAGTGAAATAAGCCAGTCAGAGAAAGACAAATACCATATGATCTCACTAATATGTGGAATCTAATGAATAAAATAAACAGATGAACAAAATGGAACTGGAAACATGAATAAAGACTGGCTGGTGCCCAAGGGGCGGGGATTAGGATGTGACTATATAAAGAAAGTGAAAGAAATAGCTAAGGAACACATATGCTGCCTAGTTGGTGTGTCTCGGTTCATTGTGCATCCTCTCATGCACCAGGAGGTCATCAGTTTGATTCCAGGTCAGGGCATATGTCCAGGTTTTAGGTTCAGTCCTCATTAGGGGCTGTGCAGGAAGCAGATGATTCATATTTTTCTCTCATTGATGTTCTGTTTCCCTTCTCTCTTTCTTCTCTCTGAAATCAGTAAATACATACTTATTAAAAAAAAAAGGAATATATATGCATATCCCATGGACAGAGACAATAATTTGGTAAAGCCCAAGGAAGGGGGAAGGAGGAGAGGGTTGAGGTGGGCAAAGGGCGTGGAGAGGGATCCTCCTGTAATAATGTCAAAATTATGAATTTTTTAAACAAAAATAAATTAATTAATTAAATTAAATGTATCTTTGTAAGGAACTGCCAAATTGTTTTTCATAGCAGTTGCACAAGTTTGCTTTCCCACCATAAATACATGAGAATTCTATTGCTCTACATCCTTGCTGATATTGGCTATGGATCTGGTTTTTCTTTTTAATTTCAGACATTCTAATAGGTGGGTAGTGTTTTCTCTTGTGCTTTTAATTTGCACTTTTCTGATAACTAATGATATTGAGCAACTTTTCATGTGCTAATTGACCATTCTTGTATGAAATGTCTCTTCAATTTTTCAATCATTTTTATTGGATTGTTTCTTATTATTACGTTCTATGAGTTCTTAAATATTCTAGTATAAATACTTTGTTATATGTATTGAAAATACATCTATATGAATAGCATTTTGGAAAATCTATCATTTCCTCCATTAAATTACTTTGACATCTTTGTATGAAATCAGTTGTCTGTATTAATACTACATTGTCTTGATATCTATAGCTTTAGGGTAAGTCTTAAAATTAGGTAGTGTAAACCTTCCTATTTTGCTCTTCTATTTCAAAATTGTTTTAGCTATTACAGATATTTTGCATTTCTATATACATTTTAGAATCAGCTTGTCTATTTACATATTTTTAAAACCTGCTGGAACTTGTATTGGGATTGCATTGGTTGTATGGATCAATTTGAGAAGAATTAATATGAAAATAATATCTTTCAATCCCATAACATTTTCCCCCATTTACTTAGGTCTCCTTTATTTAGCTCAGCAATATTTTGCAGTTTTCATCATTTAGATATTGTGTATATTTTTCAAAATTTCTCCTAAAATATTTCATGTCTTTTGATGCTACTGTCAATGATACTGTTTATTGTCATTTTAATTACCAACTGCTATTGCTAGTTCAGTAGATGTTTTAATATAACTTTCTGCTAAAATTGTCCTTTATTTTAGTTTTTAACAATAGCAATGGGCAAAGAGTATGTGCTATCCATAGCATTCTTTTTTTAAATTTTTTATTTTTTACTAATGTATTACATGTGTGCATATCTTCCCATTCCCCCTCCTCTGGAGCATTTTTGAACCTTCTGAAGAAATTAATAAAAAGTGTGTATAGATGGAAATGCCTAAGAAATGGTTTCCCCAATAGTGACTCCTCAACCAGAAGCCAGTCATGGTCATTTAGTCATCCTAGAGACCCAAATTCAGTTAGTCTAACTCTGTGGAAAGAGGAGTTCAAGGTTTTTAAATAGTTGTTCACAAACTTGGGGGGAGAGGGAAGAAAGAAATTCTTCCCCTAAGCTTCTCAGAATCTTCTGGACAATTTCTCAGAATCTCCAGAGTTTCTGATATTTAATCCTCAGGCAGGTATCCTGCCTTTTGTTCCCACTCTTGTGATCACTATGAACTCAGGCCAAGTTATTGATGGGAGAATCGTGGATCTCTCAGTGTGTGGAGATAGAAAATAGTTCTTAATGGCATAGGGTCATTGTCAATATAAGAACTTTGTGTGAGGCCATGAAGAAAAGTCATTTTGAACATGTAATTCCTGCTCCAATGCTGTTATTGTTCCACAATTTGGAACTGGTTCTGGTGGGAGTGCTTAAATCCCTTGTTACCAGTAAAATGGAAATCCCTGGGAGGTGATAACCTAAGTAAGTCATTTCAAATGGTAACACATGAACCAACCAGTAATATGGTTGAAGGAACCATCATCACCTTAGAATAGTCTATAGCATCCTGTGGATAAGGTTTGGGGATTTTTTTTTTTTTATGGGAGAGGCATTAAAAAAAGCAGCTACATAGAGGAAAACTGGAGCATTCATACACTACAGATAAAATTCAAAATACTCCCAATAAGAGAAAAGAGCAAAGAAAGACCAGTTAAAAGACTAAAAACACACCACCTGCCTCCTTTCTATTTGTAGAGCCCAAGTAGTTGACTAAGCCACCATCTGTTAGCTGGACCTGAGGGGCTGGATCTGCCTACTAATTAAAGGAATATAAGAATATTCATGCAGACTGTCCAAAGATTCTGTGTTAGCCTAACAAACTTCTGTCCATCCTTCTAAGCTCTTCTCAATAGCACTGCCTCTGTGAAAACCATCCTCAATTACCTACATTAGGAGCTATACCTCTTTCCTGCTCACATAGAATTTATTCACAACTCAATTTTGCACTTCATTGAATAATTATAACTATTTTATTTTCATGTCTCTCCCCTGCTATTTTGGGGTCAGATTGCTTCAATGATTATTTTTTACCTTAGACTTTGTCCCTGAGCTTGATTCTTCTGAAATCCATCTGCCTTTACTGACATGTCATTTGGATCCAACGAAAGGATCTCAAACTCAAAGTATGCAAGGCTAAACCTACATCTCTTTCTTTTTCAGGGTTTGCACTCTCTTGGTGAATAGCTTCTCTGTTTCTTTTGCTGGCCAAGACAAAAATATACAGTTATTCTTGATACCCATATCTCTGTCATTCTCCACACCCATATTACTCTATGATTTTACTTCCTAACTACCTCTAGAATCACATCATGTTCATCCATTCTTGCTGGCATCATGCTAGACCAGTGGTCAACAAACTGCGGCTCACAAACCACATGAGGCTCTTTAGCCCCTTGAGTGTGGCTCTTCCACAAAATACCACGTGTGGGCGTGCATATACAGTGCGATTGAAACTTCGTGCCCCATGCGCAGAAGTCGGTTTTTGACTCTCAAAAGAAATTTCAGTCTTACTGTTGATATTTGGCTCTGTTGACTAATCAGTTTGTCAACCACTGCCCTAGGCCAAGATTGCAGCATCATCTATCTCTCTTGCACTCTTGCAATACCCTGATAGTGACCTTCTACATGCATTCTGGGCTAACTAAAAACCATTTCTTCACTGTAGCTGGTGTGATCTCTGCAAAATGCAAATATGATCCATCACTGTCCTGCTTATAACCCTTTAATGTGTTCCTTTTTTTCTTGGAATAAAGAATCAAATCTCTAACTTCACCTACAAATCCCCAATCCCAGGCTGCCCCTGCCTTACCAGCCTCTTCTCACTCCCTACCCTCTAGCTGCACTGACCTCTTTTCCTTTAATGCCTTCTCTTTTTTAACTTTTTATTTTTAAATAATTTTGACATGCAAAAAATTGCAAAAATAGTACAAAAGTTTCCCATACACTCTTTACCCTGCTTCTTTAAACATCAACATCTTACATAACTGGAGTATAATTATCAGAAAGAGGAAATTCACATTAATATGCAATACTATTACATAATCTACAGTCTTACTTGACTGTAATGTTTGGTTTAGGTTGCATATAGATATCCTGTCTCCTTAGTCTCTAATCTGGAGGGTTCCCTTTTTTCCTTTGCGTTCATGACTTTGACAATCTTCAACACAGGCCAGTTATCAAATAGCATGATTCTCAGCTTGGATTTGTCTGACGTTTTCTCATGTTTAAATTCAGGTTATACATAATCTGGCAAGAATATTACAGAAGCAATGTTATATCTTTCTCAGTGTATCATATCAGGAGGCACATGATAGTAATGTCTCATTACTGATGAGGTTTACTTTGAGCCCTTGATTAAGATAATGTCAGTCAAGTTTCTCCATTGTAAATTTAGTCTTTATTGGGGGTTGAGTAGAATAGGAGATATTTTTAGTTTATGTATGCATTCTATTTCTCATCATACACTTATCCACCAATTTTATCATCAATTAGAAGGCTAGTGTACAAAAATTTGTGCACTCGAGGGGTGGGAGGGAAGCGGGGGCGGGGGGGAGTCCCTCAGCCTGGCCTGCACCCTCTCTCCGTCCCCTCCAGGAATGTCTGACTGAGGGCTCCCAGTGGGAGTGAGTCTAAGTGGCAGTCTGGTCTCCCTCTGTGGGAGGTGACCAGCAGGCCGATGAGGAAGTGGGGATGGCGCCAGCTGAAACATAGTAAACAGTAGATGTTAGCTATTGTATCAGTCCAAAATTGCTAGGCTTTGATGAAGTAACAAATTATCTCAAAATATCAAAGCATGTTTTTTTTTTTTCTTTATTGTGCCACTTGCCTGTTGCAGGTGTCGTAGAGGCTCTGCTCTGCATTGTCCTTACTCCGGGACACAAGCTGACAGGCTAGCCATTGTCTGAAGCATTGCTGGTCTCTGTGGAGGGGAAAAGAACTCTCTGGAGAGACTAGTGCAGGCAATTAAATGCTCTGGTCCAGAAGTCACACACATCACTTTAGTACACAGCTCACTAGCCAGATCTGGTGACCTGGCTTCACAAGGCAGCCAAGTGGTAAAATGCTACCATGTGCCCTGAAGGCAGAGGACAGAGTATTTGGGGAACACCATAATATTACCATATGTTTTATTGTTGTTGTTATTATTAAAAATTATAATAAAAACATATCCTGTGGCAGAGAACACCATCGCTGTCTATTCGCATACTTGTTTTTTTGTAATATAACCCCAATTTTGTTCAGGTCTCTCTCCTTTCCCCTCACCCCCCACAGTCACAGGGCCTCAGGGGAACATGACTGACACTCTCAACACCAGGGTGAGCCTGATTTGTCAAGGGGCACTGCCATCTCCCAGGCTGGTGATTGATTTAGAAAAGAGCACATAGAATTCAGGTCAATGGCTTCCAAATAGGGGGTTCAAGTTCTTGGGGGCTTAGGGAAAATTTATTTCCCAGTCTTGTTAAAGAGCTTCCAGAAATGACTTTTTCTTTCTTCTGGTGGACATTATTGTCAAGCCCATACAGGATGTCTGGAATCAGCTTGAGAGTGAAGCTTGCAAAAGACACAGAAAAACAGACCTAGAGCACTAGACTGAGAGACTCCTAAAAACCTCTGGACTTCCCTCTTTGGAACCTCACTATTGAGGCCAACAGGATGAGGATTTATGTTACTTTGAGCTGAAAGCAACTTAACCAATCTACTATCTCCCTATTAACTAAAGAGTAATGTGGAGTTGGGGAAGGAAAGTGTTGGTACAACTAGCATCACAGGTGACAAGAACACAGCAGTAGGGACAATCAGAAAGTATGCATCAGCAAGCCTGTCTACCACCCCCAAAAACCTAGCATTTTGCTGGCCTACTCTGCAACTGTATCTTAATCTCTTAGGAAAGATCTATTACACTGTCTGGAAGAAACTGCTGTTCTTAAGACCCAGGATTAACCCCAGATTTTGATCTTCAGCACAGATTTCCTATGAGGCTTTTTTTTTTTTTTTTTTTTTAGCTCTCTTGAGGGATGTGCCTGAAAGGTTTAACTGTGATTTCCAGGAGCAGGTCATAAGGCAATCCTGAACCTTGACTGGAAACCTCCTGATTGTGTTGGCTGAGCTCCTGCATGCAAACCTGTCCAAGCATGATAGGGGAGGCCTTTCCATTTCCACTGACTCAGGTCGAAGTCAGCCTTGGATGATTCAAATATGTTTTATGTCATGTTGGTTTAATTTTCTAGAGTTGAGTTTCTGTAAGCCTTTTCTTACATCATCTTCTTCAAGACTTATCAGGTTAGGGTCAGAAGGCATGTCTTAGATCAATATTCCCAGCAGAAGAGGGCTCTGCCAGCCTCTGACTGCATGGCTGGTCTTTTATTTCCTGTGCTGTTCTAGTTCATATGGAATGACTTGTTTTTTATCCTGCCATGTTAAATAGAATCCTGGTTTAGAGTTAGGCAAGTTTTTATGAGGATAAATGGGCTGTTTTTAATAAACAGGGGTGGAATGATAAACATCTCTATAGTAGCTCAGTGATAGAACAAAACACCAGGAACTCCAGTTCTGTTAAGAATTATTGTTGGCTGCATAATCAACAACTAGCAGTTTGCTGTCTCACCCAGGAATAGAACTGGAGGAAACGGGCTTAAGTTCAAGAAACTTTCAAAACAGCATAGATTGTGTTAGGTTGTGGTCTGTCTCCTGCAGTTGTGTCATGGTGGGGAGTGGACCACCCCAGGACACTCACCGGACTTGTGGAATCGGAAAGGATCACTAGATCAATCTTGAGCAGGTAAGGATGGCTTTGTCAAGGTCACTTAGGTGGTCTTGTGCTGGCAAAAAAGCAAATGTTTACTCTCTGAAGCAAATAGATAAGGTAACAAGACACTTGAAATGCTAACAGGTCTTCCTGAGGTTTTCTTTTTTCCTTTCTTCACTGGCTAATTTCTAAATATATGTCACGACTTAGTCTCTTGTAGGTGTCCCCTGGCATCTCTGCTTTCATGCCTCGGCTTCAGCACTGGCACAAGGCACCATTGGAGGCACTTGAGCCCAACCTCTGGCACATCTGGAAGTCAGAGGTTATGAGATTAGCATTGAGAGGCACCCCTAAGGGGCTCCACTGATGGCAGGGGGCAGAAAATAAGATAAGCAAGCCTGAGGATCCTGGACATTACTTAGAAAGGAAACAAAGGGCAAAGGCAATTTCCTTTCGGTCAGGCAGTGGAGGTTGGCCCATAAGGGGCTTACAGTCTCTTGGGAAAAACAAAATAGAAAAAAAACTCAGACATCCTCAGACTTCACTTGTTGGTGACAATGAATAATGAATATTTCCTTAGTTATCTCAAATTCAAAGGTGTCAGTCTATAACTTTTTTTAAAAAATGATTTTCTACCTAGTGTCTGGCACAGGGCCTAAGGAGCTCGTGAAAAGTTTGTTGCAAAAAACTGTGAAATGCTTATGATGGTGCACAAAGGGACCATCCCAGCATCCATAGGCTGATGACAACTTTGACCACATCTGAAGCAGTCTGCATTCCAATAAGTGATTAACTGAGAAGACAATGACTGAAACTTTCATTTATAACTAAATCAATAGACAATATTTATTAACCACTTACCATGTTTGAAGTATTGTTCTGTGTGGTTTTTTTTTGTTTTTTGTTATTGTTTTTTAAAATATATTTTATTGATTTTTTTTTTTTTTTTACAGAGAGGAAGGGAGAGGGATAGAGAGCCAGAAACATCGATGAGAGAGAGACATTGATCAGCTGACTCTGCACGCCCCCTTCTAGGGATGTGCCCGCAACCAAGGTACATGCCCTTGACCGGAATCGAACCTAGGACCCTTCAGTCCGCAGGCTGATGCTCTATCCACTGAGCCAAACCGGTTTCGGCATGTTCTAAGTTTTTGACAACAATCCTCAGAACAGCTGCTCTTATTACCTTCAGTTTATAGGTGAGAAAACTGAGGAACAGAAAGGTTAGATAACTGGCCCAAAGTATCACAGCTTTGAACCCAAGCAGGCTGGCTCTATAACCCTGAGAAGATAGAGAAGCAAGTAAACTTCACTGTTAAACTAGAAACAGGCTGTAGCCAACAGGAGGCTAGGTGAAGCAGAGTGGGCAAAAAATCAAGTTGGCAAAAGACTAAGATTTACTACCAATTTTAATAGCCAAAAAAAAAAAAAGTTGTAACCTTGTACAAGTTAAATTTGATTTAACTTCTGGTGCAGCGGGATAAGTTATTTACACTCAAAGTTTATGATGCATTCTCAAGTTTGGTCTAAGTCAGGTGCCTCTCCTATTATTTATTTACTTATGTAACTTTCTCCCCATACCCTGGGAAGAACTTGACCTTGGGCAAGGCAGCTCTGTGAAGCAGAAGGGATTCCCAAAAGGGTTGCCAGCTTAAGGCTGTCTGTTGACTGTACTCCCAGCAGCAGGACAAGTTCTCCATGAAAGGGGATCTGGGCAGTGTATCTTCATGTTCATCGAAGTGATGAAACTCAGCTATCAGTTCTAATAGTCTGTCTGTTGATTCTGTCAACTTTTCTAGATAAATGTTTTCATTGTTTGCAAACAATGAGTTTTAGTTCTTCCCATCTATGGTGTTAGTGAAAAACTCCAGTGCTATGTTCAGTAGCAACAGTAACAGTGGTCATAGTTTCATTATCACTAATATTTAAAGGAATATAATAAAAATTTCTTCATTAAGTGTAAAAAAGAAAAGTTGCCTGTGCCAAAAGAGGCAGCAACATAAAGAAAATAGGTACATGGCCTCCTACAGCAGCTGCTTTGAAGGAGATAAAGAATTTCTGTTAAGCTAGTTCTGTCGTGCCTATGTTTTTCATTTTTATTACAACATTCAGTTATCTATTCCTTTTGGTATCCAAACTACTGTTCACTTTCAAGGTAAAAAAGGCTTAATCAATTATAAAATAATTCAGAATAAGGAGTGGAGGATGAAATATAGCTAAAGAATCATCTTTGTATTTAAGGAAAAAATTCAATTGATACCTATTTAGTTCAGTTCAGATGTTTGAGACATGCATAGTGTTATAAATAGTAGCAAAGAATATTTAAGCCTCTAGGAATTTTCCTAAATGCCTATTTTTTTTTGTTTTGTTTTGTTTGCCAACCCATCCTGGTGTGTGTGTGTGTGTGTGTGTGTGTGTGTGTGTGTGTGTGTGTGTATTTGTTTGTTTTCCAAAAGCTGAGGAAGAATCTGGAACCTGTTTTAAAGTTTTGTTAAAACTCATGCTTGCCACAGTCTGATTTATTTCAGACTTTGTCCATTTTCTATGATTAAATATAATTCTATAATAATATTCATGGCCAAGTGTATTTCTATTTAGAAGCAGGAGAATAGAGAAGTTGCCTTCTAGACTTTCTTTAATTACACACACAACTCACATATATGGCTATCTCTGGTCCACCTTATTTGACTCTCTTTTTAAAAATCTTGTTCTTATTCCTCTGGCCCAAGTTTTTATTCTTCTAATCTGTTCATACCAGAATGACTTAAGCAATAAAAAAAATAGTAGCAATAATATGTATTCTTTATTTACAGGGCAACTTTCTTTTACAGATTCTAAACTTTAGACTAGGGAGTGAGAAAAGCACCTTTTAAATATTTGCGGGTTTGATCTAGGTTCCTTGGTTGAAATCATTTAATATGGATGGAAATACTTGGCATAACTCTCAAGGTTATAGTTTTATAAGGGCCACTTGTTACTTTTTGTTGTTGTTACATAATTTCATCTCACTCCTGCCCCTCTCTCATTAGGCATCCAGACTTGTGGACTATCAGACATTAGAGAACTCAACTTTTGAACTGAGCACAATGTGTGAGCATTGCCTTACATTAGAGCAAGCACTAATTTTATTTCAGCAAAAGTTATCTTAAAATTACATGCTTTTGATCTTGGAACGTTTGGGATAGAATCAGGGTAGAAAAATCCCATGTTGCTGCACCCTTGCTCATGTTGATGAACCTCATGAAATACCAGCAATGCCCGGGGACAAACTAGGCCTCCCTCCCCTTCTCTGTGCCACTAATCTAATTTCTTTTTATTCCCTGACAGATTCCAGCTGAGACAATGCCTCACATCTATCTTGCATATTTTCATCCATTTCCACCCATATACCAGTCAATAAAAGCACTTATGAAGCACCTATAGTGTGCAGTGGAAATTCTGTTTCACTCTCCACTCTGCCAATTCCTTGATTAAAAGACTAGCATAGAATATCTTTTTAGAAAGTGTTCTCTGCTTAATGCCACCGTCTTCAATGTCTCCATTCAACATGCGTCCTCTAGTGAGCACAGCTTGGGCATAGCCTGAAATAGTGTCATTCCAGGTTTTTGACCATGACCCCACAGGAAGGAATAAATGTGAGTAACACAATAATCCTGTACACACACACACATACACACACACACACACACACACACACACACTCACAAATGAAGTTAACTAAAATAAACATTTCATGAAAACAATTCTTACCATGTAAGATACACTTGAGTATTCTTAATTCTAATCCTAGTTCATAAAACAAAAATGCTCATCTTTACCCTCAGAATTGATTTCATGACCAGCACTTTTAAAAACTCTAAGAAGGGAGAAACCAAGATGACAGCATAGGTGAACACCAAAACTGCTGCCTCACACAACAATTTCAAAACTACAACTGAAAGACAAAACAGTCATCATCCAGAACCACAGGAAAGCTGGCTGAGTGGAAATTCTACAACTAGAAGGAAAGAGAGGGGCTCATGGAGACCCAGAGGAGCTGCAAAAAGCTGAGGTACAGAGACACATGTGTGGAGAGAGTGAGTGCCAGTTGCCTGGCTGGCTTCCTCTGGCAGGAGGGAGATGGGAGACTTCCAACTGCACTGAACCCCTTATCCTACGGCACTGAAGCCCAGGTCTGGCTGAGACTCACACAGGGGGAGTTTGGACTGTGAAAAGGGAGAAGTGCATGGAAATTTAGGGGAGAACCTATCATTCAAATACAAGGTGACTTTAGAGTGTTCACAAGTGTCAGAAAAGTGAAGATTGATCCAAATAAGGTATTTGCAAACTAATACTCTTTGACCAGATCCTCTGAATTTCTAAGAAGTAATTTATTCCTTAGAACAAACTTAAAAATTTTTATTTTGAGCATCAAGTCCAATCTAGACTTCAAACATACAAAAATGGATAAGATTCTTACCTACCAGGAGCTGGTGGTTTAATGGCAAACATAGAGAAGTGACACAGTAATTATGGCCCAGGGCTCTAAGGACTATTACTGAGACCCATAGGGGCTTTTGTGGGAGCAGCAAGAGGGTCCCTCATTCAGAAAAGATTGGGCAGGCTTCCTGGAACTTGTGACTCCTGGAAAAGGCTAAATGGGGTAGTGACACCTCTCTAGACCAAGAAAGTGCTCAGTATTTGTGTTCAGAGGGCATAGAACATCGTGAATCTTCAGGGCATGATGTGGGGTGCTTATGGTTGCAGTGAAGAGCACAGATAGAGAATGATTAGAGATGAACCTCTGGAGAGAGGTGAGCAAAGAAGCTTAAATTTTCTCTAGGAACATAAAGGGACTCCATTGAGGGGTTTCCAGTTTTGAAAAATTCCTCAAGAAGAGCTGTGGAGGATGCTGGCCAAGGATCCAGGCTGGAGCAGTAGTTCTATTTAGCAGGCTGGTGTTGAAAACCAGAGAAGAAATAGTGCAAAGAGTACTGGCCAGGGCAATAGTAGTGGGAATGGGGAAGAGGGGAGATCTCTGAGAGGCACTGAGGGCACAGTAGTGGCAGGTTAAAGCAGGTCATGTCTCCAATCAATTCTAGGGTTCTGACAGGCAAGACCAGTGGTATTTGTACCACCCATGCAAACAGGAAATGCAGAGAGAGGGGACAAAGTTTGGAGAAAGATTTCAAACTTTCTACACACTGAGTTTGGACTACCTATCATGATGCAATACCTACTTGGATCTGGAGCTTGGAGAAAGGTCTGACCTCATGTTAGATGAAGCCACAAAGCAAATATATGAAGTAGGACCAGCAGAAGAATGGGGATATGACCTTAGGAAGGCTCCAAATTCAGGACAATTACTGATTTGCTCAAGGTCAGTTATTTGGATGGCTCTAGTTAGTGTGGGGTCAGTGTGAATAGCCCTTGTCCTCACTTCCTTACTGCCTTCTCTAAGCTGTAAATGCACCGGAGCTCTCATGAGTAATGAAGAATCTCTAATGTATTTATCCCTACAGTCCTTCCTTTCAGGAACCTTCTGGAGATGACACAGGTGCCAGGCAGAGGGCATAGCTTCAACCTGGCAGGACAAAGGTAAGACTCTCATTAACAAAGAGTAAAAGACCAGTTCTGGAATATTTGCTGGGTAGAGGGTCCCAAATTCCTGACAGAGTCCTAATATTTTTGCAAATTGGAGTGTTGTTCTACTGTCTTTCAGAGGATCATAAACTGAGTTGTGATGGTTGTTTCTTTATGAGATTAAAAAAAATAAGTTTTTACTGATTTTAGAGAGAAAGGAAGGGAGAAGGGGAGAGAGAAACATTGACTGGCTGCCTCCCAGACCCCCTTCCTGCCCCTCCCCCCCCACTGAGAATGGAGCCAGTGGCATGGCTGAGAATCCAACCTACAACCTCTCAGGTACATGAAATGATGCTCAACCAACTAAGCCATACCAGTCAGGGCTCTTTACGAAATTGTTAGTCCTTCCAGATCGAATCACTTGATTGCCTTTGTGCCAGTGCACAGCTCAGCCTTTAGTGGAGGGCATAGGGATGGAAGAGAGAATAGGGAAGGCAGAAGTTCAATTTCTGTTCTAGGATCTTAGGGACCCTGAAGCTTACTGTTATGGCCTGAGTTGTGTGTCTCTCACCCCCCTCCCCCCAATTCATTTATTGAAGTCCTAACTCCCAGTACTTCCGACTGTGACTGTATTTGAAGGTAGGGTCTTTTAAGAAGTGATCAAGTTAAAATGAGGTCATACGGGTGGGCCCTAATCTAGCAGGAAGAGGAGATTTTGGACACATGCACACAAAGGGAGAAACAAGTGAAGGCACAGGGAGAAGATGTTCCTTACAAGCCAAGGAGAGACTTCAGAATAAATCAACCCTGTTGATACATTGATCTTGGATTTCTAGTCCCCAACAGGATAATACACTCCTCACCTTTCATTTTTCTGATGGGGGCTTATACACATGAGCTTGGTGTGTCCTCAAGAGGAAAAATGAAAGAGCTTAACAGTCTGAGGAAAAGAAGAAAGGAGAAATTAAAAGTGAACACTACCCACTGAAACACCCAAGTAGCACAAGTGGATTTAACATGTTTAAATTTGTCTACTGCTTAGCAAATTATCAAGTACTCCACAAATCCTGGGAACCCGTTAGAAACTCAAATTCTCTGGGCCCTTGAGGATTTGATTAAAGAAACAGAAAGGAGGGATGTCTGGGAGTTGGCAGCAATCTGTTTTAACAATTCTAAGCGATTCTGATGAGCTAGTTTAATTTGTGAGAAACACAGAGATAGGGTATGGTCCCTGTCAAGACCAGTTGGGAGGTGACGTGACTTTTTCACGGTTGTTAGTGGTCTCCTTGACAACTGGGCCAGGAGCGCAAAGGACTCCAAGGTTCTAACACCTCGGTGGCTTTTTTACCTAGCAGAGCCACTGGGCACAGCGCGGCCACTCGGGGTCTCTAAGGTGAGCGGCGCCCTCCAGCCTCCTGGCAACAGCGTGGCTGCCACGGGTGAGAACCGGGAGCCGGGGAAGCCGGGGAGCCGGGGCGCGTGCGCGCGGGTGTGAGCCGCGGGGTGGGTGGCGCTGGCCGGCCCGCCTGGCCCGCTCTCCGAGCCACTCAGAGCGCCCGGCTGCGGACACCCAAGGCGATACAATTAATACCCGGCGCCGCCCGCCGCGCAGGACTCCTGCGCCCGAGGTCCGGGAGAGGGGAGCCGGGAGCGCCCGACAAGCCACGAATCTTGCTCTGCTCCCGCAGTTGTGGCGACTGGGGCCAGGCAGACCCTCTTGGGCCCCTCGCAGAGAGCCAGGTAGTGCGGTGACTGCGCCACTGTCGCCGAAGTTACCCGTGAGCGTCCGCCCGCGGCAGAGCCGCCCCCTTGGTCACCGCGGGGAACTTCGTGCGGCTGCCAGCCCGACAGGTGGGCTAGGAGACGGCGCAGCTCCGGCTCTTCTGCGGCGCGCGGAGGAGGTGAGTGGGGTCGCTCCGTTGGGGGGTGTGTGGAAGCGCTCCGTGGCAGAACTACCAACCAGGTTCCCTCCAAAGTTTACTCATGACTTTGGGGGCGGGTCCGGGGGTGTTTACACGGATGAAAGGGAGAGTCACCTGGACCCACTCCTCCTGGCCGGCCCGGCCTCCAGCCCTAATTGCTCCACCAGGGACCTCGGACCTCGCTACAAGCCTCTCCCTAGACCTAGGACCCGTGACAGGCCACCGCCCTCCCCTAGGAGCCTCTCATTGGGGCAGAAGAAGGCTACTGAGATACAAGACACAAACTTCCTTGGCCCACGGCACGACTGCCTTTACAGTGTTTTAAAACAGAACGAGCTACGCGAGTCATCGCGATTTCCTCAGGACACCCCAGGAGGCGGGGCCGAGTGGGGCGACTCCGGGCACAAATGGGTGCCTTGGGGCGGGCGCAGTGTCTGGCTCCGGCCTGGACTTAGCGGCTCAGGAGGAACCTAGCAGCACGCCGACCCTTGTTCGAGAAAGGGTGCCCTGCGGTGGGAGGCGCGGGGCTCCTCGCACTGGGTTGGGCTCCTAGTTCCCGACCCCTCTGCCCTGCTCCTCGCTGTCGCCAGGGTGCCCCCCCTCGATGACCCGGCAGAGGGCGCCAGCGCCCAATGGTCGCGCGGGCCAGCAGAGGGAGGGGACTCGCGCGGGCCTCCAGGTGAGGAGCGCAGTGAATCACCCGGAGACGGGACCGCTCCTTGCCCCGAGAAAGGAGGCGGGGAGTGGTGGGAGCGCTGTGGACAAGTCGGGGCTGGCGAACAGCTGTCGGCGGGAAGCGGTGATTCTGCCTAGCAGCGGGCTGGGGAAGCCTCGGGAAGGTGAGGAACGTCCCTCCACGCGGTGGCCAAGGGGCAGGGAACGCAGCATAGGGTTAAGGCTGGTGACGCTAGGACACGAGGTGCGCGCTCTTCTCCGGGGCCAGTGTGGGGTCAGTTTTACCACGGCGGGCTGGGAGGGCTGGCCAATCGCCGGGACGCGGCTGCGGGTATGCCCGGCGGCCCGCAGGGTCCCCGAGCTTGGTAACAAAGGCGCTGCGCAGCCACTCCTCCCATCCACTTCCGTCCCGGCGCGCCCCGGCGCGCGCAGTCCGGAGGAGTCTGCCAGGCCAGGGTTTCCCTTTGCCGAGTTTCGGGAAGTTAGCCCCGCAGCCCGTTACGTGGGGAGGAGGGGCGGGACAGGGGGCAGCCAGGCGTGCGTGTGTTCAGAACTGCGACATCGCCTGTTTCCTTTTCGGGCGAGTGGCGAGAGCCGCCGTGGCCCGGGTACCTCTCCTCCAGGTCCTTGGGTCGCGCGCGATTTTGAACTTCTAGCGCCGCGCGGGCCCAGCCGTCCCGCGGCCCACGTATCCTCCCTGCAGATTCTGGACGCCTCCGGGCCCCGCGAAGGGAGTTGTTTAGTCCCAGGTGACTGCAAGCAGCCCCAGGCACCCTGAGCGGAGCTCCTGGAGGCGGTAATTGCATTACTGAGTTAGCGGCTGGCAGGCTCCAGTCCAGGCCGCAGTCTGGTCAGGTGCGGGGTTAAGCACTCTGGCGCAGGCATTCACAGCTCTGGTGAAGTCTGACAGTTTATTGCCATTGGAAGTTCCCAAGAAGGGAGAGGACAACAGGGGAAATTAGGAGAATTTCTACGCGTGTTGGTAACTGTACACCCCCCAGCACATGCACAAGTACTGCCACTGAAATGGGAGGGCAGGCTCTCCTCCCACCATGCGCCAGACATCACGGAGCTGGACGCAGAGGAGGAGGTGCTGCTGAAGGGAAACCCAGGGTCCTCTGCTCAGGTGTGAAACATCATCTCTCCTATCAATGGATAGAATTTATTTGTTTTATCTGCCGCCACTCCCTTCTCCTGTAGTAGGGAAAATGCAAAAACTGGTTTGTCTGAAGAGCCTAAAATAGGGAGAGGATCTTACAAGTTCACTTTGGAAGGCTTTCTTTCTTAAACCTCACAGTTTGCTCCAAAGGGGTTCGTTCTTTCTGTTACAATGAGGAAACTGAGGTTTAAAGATATTTATAGGATCCAGGGTCTGTCCTCCTCCAAAAAGTACTACTTCCTGTTTGCTCACCCCAGTCTTTGCCATAGGGTGTTGCTGAAAAGTATTTTTGTGGATTGCTGATGGAACAATAGAGGTATTTGCTGTCACCCTAGGTTGGGTTTGATATTAGGCATTAGGGTTAGATTGACTTTTCACTTATTGCTTGCTTTTGTTAGGACCAGTGCCTCAAGTAAAACAATCTTAGTTTAATGCTTCGGGTATATGAAGACAATTAAAACTCTTAGAATTATCTGACCACTGCAGAGAGTCAGAAATAGCTGTCCTTTACTTTCATGTGGTGTCTCCTTAGGCAAGTGGGCCTCACTGAGTTCTGTTGCCTTCCCTGCCCCAAGGGCCTGTAGTTCCCCACCTTGTTATAATTATGTGACTTTGCCATCTTCTCAATATGTGTTTAAAATTAAGTGACGTTTGCCTTGGAAATATGGCCAACCTTAACTGCCTGATGAGTTAAAACTCCAAAAATCCTTTTAGGCTTCTAAGAACATGGTGGTATTCACACACCTTTATCCCTTCTCATGCTCAAATATATGGTATGGGTCGTAGGTATTGTCTTGCATGTACTTAAGATGGAATGTTTAAGGAAATATGTTGTTTGAAGTCTGGAATGACAGTCTGTGACTCAGAATGTCCTAGTGCAGTGTCATCAGTTGTGGAGGTGGTGAGGCATGGTGATTGAGGGCAATCCTCTGAAGTCTGAACAGCCAGCTCCAAAAGCCATCTGCACCCTTTATAGCTATGTCCTGTTGGGCAAATTGCTCAGCCTCTCTGAGCTTCAGTTTGCTCTTCTAATATAGAGGTGATAGAACTACTTCTGGTTTCAAACTGTGTAGCTGCTCAACACATTTTTACTAATAACCATCCTATCTAAGAAAGAGGTGCTATGCAAATTGACTGTCACTCCAACACACAAGATAGCCACCCCCATGTGGACACAAGATGGCTGCCACAAGATGGTCTGTGGGGAACAGCATTGTGGGGGAGACCAGGCCTGCAAGAGATGGCAGTTATGGGGGACCATGCCTGCAGGGAAGGGCAGTTGGGAGGGAGCAGGCCTGCAAGGGAGGGCAGTTAGGGGTGATCAGGCCTGCAGGGAAGGACAGTTGTGGGGGGCACCCAAGCCGGCAGGGGAGGGCAGTTGGGGCGGTCCAGTCCTGTAAGGGAGGGAAGTTGGGAGCAACAGGCCGGCAGGGGAGGGCAGTTAGGGGCAACAGGCTGGCAGGGGAGTGGTTAGGGGGTGATCAGGTTAGCAGGTAGAAACAGTTAGAGGCAATCAGACAGGCAGTGTTGATGAAGAAGAAAAGGGAACTCAAGAGAAGTGTCCACAATTTCACTTTTTTGGCTGAGGGAAGGAAGAAAAAGAGTCTGTTCATAAACACTCTTAAAGGTCCAGTGCACGAAATTCATGTACGGGGAGGGGTAGTGTCCCTCAGCAGTGTAGTGCAGTTAGTGATTCTTTCTCGTCAAAAAGTGGTCATGGTGATGGGGGTGGTTGGCACTGATGGAAAACTTTGTCTAATTGCCCAAGGAATTTACAAGAAACTGTAGAACTCTCCTCTGAGTTTTACAACTGTGTCATTTTGTGGCCACCCCTGCAGTCATTTCTCTTTCCTTTAAATTTGAAGCCAGAATTTTAATGACCAAGATGATAGGACTTTAAAAAACAACAACAACAGCAACAACAACAACAACAACAACAAAAACACCTAAATCAAACAAAATGGAGAAAAGGAAACAAGTATTCTCTTTGCTCATTTACTAGCCATTTATAACACTAAAGGAAATTATCAGCTTCTATGAAAATTATGCTGGCACAGTCTTGGTTTAAAGGTGAGCCACCAAATTGATAGTGAAAGGAGGAGAGTTTGCCATAATATTTCAAAAACATTTGCTCAAATTTGAAAATTGCTAAACTAACTTTTGGAAGGTGACAAAAAGACACATCTATGTTCAGTTAAGTGAAACTAGTCAACAGACAGTATAGCTATTTCATGTGTTACAAAACTGAAATGCTTTTCCATTTAGCAAATACAGGAGGAAAAAATGGTTTTCTTTTGATATGTCAAGTTGTTTTTGAAAGACCTTTTCCAACTGCTGTTTTATAATTCTTGATTTTATTTTTGCATTTACCTTTTAAACAATCATGGGCTAAAGTACTGCAAATGTTATAATGTCCTTAAGCATCACCAGATCATGAAACTTGTTACCAAGAAGTGCCATAGCACTGGAGCACAGGGAGGGATTGCCATTTAAAGACTGTATCAGTTTTACACTTGGCTACAAAATACAGCTTTCTGTCCCACTGGAAAATGAGCTGGTTGAGTAACCAAATGACAGTATGCAAAGGATTAGGAGCAAGATCCCTGCTTTTGTGCATCTCACTTCATTTGTAGGTACTTGTTGAACTCCCACAGGGAAGAAAGCAGCTGCAGGGCATGCACCAAACCTGCCCTGGGCTGTCTCTTCCATTGTAGGAAGATGAACAGGCAGTTTGTTCAAGAGCATCTTGCATTCCCCAGCTGTTCCACAAACTTCTTCCCATATAGAAGAACTTGACAGCTGTTGTGGCAACTGTAATTAAATTTGCTGCGTTTGTTCAGAAATCAAAGAAGGTAAAAATCCAAACACTTTTGTTAAACTGTAGCCATTTTAAATAGTCTGTTTGTTTTTGTTATGTCAATGGTATTCTAGATACAGTCTGTCAGGGGAGAAGGTTTAAAAATAAATGTCAGAATTAATATATTTTCCTGAATAAATTTTTTAAGGATAACCAACATATATAGTTTTTCTATATTTAAAACCTAGCTGCTTTTGTATTTCATTGACTAATCAAGGAGTGGGTCTAATATTAAAATTAAGGTGCGTGCTTTTTTAAATGGCCATATGAATCAGGTTTAGTTATACGTATACATTTTTCTATTGCATGAAATGTATAAAAGTTACAATGTGTGTCTAGACATTGCCTTTTTGTTTTCAGAAGATTAGGTTATTTTTCATTTGTTAGAGTTGAAGGTTAGAAGGTACTTTGTCCACACTCCTTGTCTTATCCATAAGAAAACTTGAGTTTCTGAGCAGTTTCACTTATCCAAGGTGATTTGGCTCTTGAATTAATTGAGAGAATCTTTTGCTGAGTGTTTATAGTGCTGCAGGCCTGAAGAACTCTATAGATAAGTAAGGGCGTAGGCCCAGCCCCAGAAGGACTCACAGTTGACAAACAACAGACTTAAATGAATACCACCGGAGGGCTGACACAGGGCAGCACTTTTGTGTGCAATTACCTCTTCAGGCACTTTTTTTGGTAATAATTTTGGTGGTGTAGTCCTGTCAGCTCAAATAAAGTCTGAGTTACAAGTTGGCATGCTAGTCAAAATCGAGGAGACTCTGGGTACAGGAAGAGAGAAGAAGCATTATGTGCTTTATCAAATTGTGAGTATCTGTACTGAAAAGAGAAGGCTTTGTGTTTTGTATGGAGACCCTAAATTCTAATTCAGCTTCCCTGTCCCAGAACTCCCACCCACTTTCTAATGTATTTTGCCCGTCTAATTAGTGTGAATGAAGGTGAATAAGTGATCTCTAGAAGATACAGCATAAATCATAGAGTTTTATGGGAATTCAGTCAGCTTCCATCCCTTTGTTCTAGAGGAGGTTTTACAATAAGTCATAATCACTCGGATATATGTAAGACCCGCTGACTCTGAGTCTCAGCTAATTCTTAGAGGCTCTTGAACTGGAAATTGCTGTTGTTTCAGATCCCCAGCTACTCACAGTTGCTGAGTTAGACCCACAATTTTAAACCCTTTAATCCCTTTGGGTTCCATTTGCGCATTCGAGTATCTTTTATCTCATCTCATCTGTTTTGCACAGTGACATTAGATTTTCACAATGTTTCAGCTTTCATTGGTTTTATTGGCATTTTCATTTGAGACTCAAGAACTCTGTTAGGCTCTCAGGGTTGATGGTCCTAGGGGCTCTGTTTCACATAAGTGGAAACTGAGGCTTGGCACCTGAGCACTTTGCCTGGGCTAGGATTAGCATGTAAGTCTGACTCAAAACAGCACTCTTGCAGCCGGGGTCTCAGAAGGATCAACTTAAATCTAGAGAAGTTGAGTCACCTCCTTGCTCAGCTTCACTGTGCATGTGGACTACAACGATCCTCACTGGGCTCTTTCCCTGAGATAACTGTTTCTTATTATATTTCTTGTGCATTTTACTAGTTCACTCATTGATCATGTTACATTTTAAGTCTTGGCTCTCAAGTGCCAGCTTTCTAACACATGGATCCCTCCTTCCCATCACACAGGCATTCACACAGATACACATAGAGGCCCAACAATGGCTATTGGATCCATTATCCAGCCAGCACCTTTCAGAAGATGACCTCACATTTATTTCATCAAGGTGTTTATTCTTGGTTAATAGTTTGGAATGCTACACAATTCTTGATGGATGTCAGCTATAGATGCATGGTTAGAGTTTACTATTGTCTTTTCCGCAAGGGGGACAGTTGAAACATGAGCCAACACCCGTTGGTAATGGGAACCATACTCTCCTTTCAACATTGTGCTCAGTAGAGGTTAGAAACCCTTTAAGAGTTGATGAGCTTTGGGGGTGCAGTAGAGGGCTCTCCTATTTTTAGGGCTTTTCTAATACTACTTGTGCAGTCATCATCTTGTTCCTCACACACACCCTGACAGTCCCCCTGCTGCTCCCTAATTTTGGCAGCTTCCTCCTCATTCTGAGACCCTTTGTTTTCCCTCTGTCATGCTGCCCTGCCTGCTCCTGGTCTGTTGCTGCTCGCCCAGTCACCTCCTGGCAGTCATTGGTTTCAAGTGTCTTATGGATGGATGCTTTGCCTTGGATGCCCTTATCTCCATCTGTCATTGGTGTTTAATTGCTTTCCCTCATCCTCCAGCCTGTTTTTGACACGGGTTGGTTTTCCCACTTGCTGTTTTTTCTGTTCACTTCTGTCAGCTTTTCTCCTGGCTGATGGGGCTGTCCCTTTGGGCCTGCACTTTCCCTGCATTTCCAGAATGTGTCTTATGTCTTTGTTGCTATCCAGAGCTACCCTGCTCTTTCTTTCTCTCTTCCTCCCTACACCCCCTTTTTATCACTCTTATTTTTTTTTTGAGGTATAATTGACATATAACATATATTAGTTTCAGGTGTACAGCATAATAATCTGATGATCTTTGTGTATATTGCAAAATGATCACCATAGTAAGTCTAGTTAACATATATCATCGCTTACAGTTACAAAACTTTTTTCTTGTGGTGAGAATTTTTAAGATTTGCTCCCTTATCTACTTTCAAATATATAATGCCTCCTCCCATTTTTGACAGTGCTTATTAAGAAGTAGATCCTTCTGCCTCATTTGTTCTTCTCAACAATTTGCAGGTGTAATCTGGAGCCAGTCCTGTTTGGCTGCCATTTGCACTGGGTATAATAATTAGGATAACACTCCATCACAGTTTTTATTTAGAGGAAACTTTGCTTTTAAAAATACCATTCTTTGGAATTGAAACTTGGATACACCAGTTTTGAAGCTGGTCAGGTCAGGGCATTTCAAAAGCCTAAACTTTGGGGAAAAGGGTTTGAAATTTATTTTGGCTTTCCTTTCACATGGCAGTATCTGGAAAGTAACTGAACCATGAGCTTGTTTTTGGATAACCCTTCCTTTGCAAATGGAAATTGTACATACACAGAGCAGAATTAACATTTTCTTCTTCTTCTAAAAAAAAATTATTTCTGAAAGATCTTGGGAGGCAGCTTGTACTTTGTGGTCACTCTGGCATGCATGTAAGTTATGAGTGATTGGTTGTATAACATTGTGCTGAGGCATTTGTTCCAGAGGCTCATCTGGGCTATCTATATATATAAAAGACTAAGTGTCCATCTGATGGTAGTTTTGGTGTGCACTGACCACTAGGGGGCAGACGCTCAACGCAGGAGCTGCTGAGCTGCAATGATTTGGCAGTGTGATTCTTGGGTGATGCACCCTGGAACCAGAGAGGAGGGAGCCTGATTCCTCGCAGAGCCACGCGCATGGGTTATGTTGTTTCAGGGGTGCTGTTGGCCCTGAATCTGGTTTACTGCCCACTTGCATTTGCAGCAACTTTGCAGAGTGCCCTCTCACATTCTGGGACCCCTCAAAGGATGTCAGAGAGCTGGTTTTGGCCCTATCCCCGCAGGCCAGGCTGAGGGACCCAACCTGCCAGAGGGACCCTCTTTATTTCACAGACGCCCTTTGAGCTGTGTGGCCAGGAGGGACCAAGGGAGGTTGGTTCCAGGGTGTATCCAACCCATCTTGCCCAGTCTTGCCCTGGTAGCCACCTTCTAATTAATTTCCTTTCAGTGTGCACAAATCTATACACTGGGTCACTAGTTTCCCAATAAGGATCCTGTGTCCATGAGAAGATCCTGAAGAAATGTGAGATATTTGATTTAGGAATTTTTATTTTTTTTCCAAAGCTTTGAACATGGAAGGGCACCCTTAGGGTTAAGATTGGAGTAGGTTGGCTGTTAGAAGCAATGGGAAAGGATGTTCTCAGCCTGCCTTGAGCCAGAGCTGCAGGAATAGCATCCAGGCCTGGTGAGGATCCAGCCAAAATGTTTGCCTTGAGATACTGGTCAATCCCACCTGGTATTTAATCACTGCATGAGAATTTCTCTTTTCTGATTTCTTTTTTCTTTTATGTGTGTGTATGTGTTAATTTACACCAAAGCTTTTTTTTTTTTTAAGATTTTTTAAAATTGCTGTTTAGAGAGAGAGGATGGGAGAGGGAGAGAAAAACATTGAAGTGAGAAAGAAATATTGATCAGCTGTTTTCTACCCACAACTCAGGCATGTGCCCTGACCAGGAATCAAACCTGTAACATGGAGCTACACTGGTCAGGGCTCTTCTTTCTTTAAGTTCTGAAAAAAGTGAAAAGATTTTTACCTTTTTTGGTAAAAATGGAATTTGGTTTCTTGAACTTTCCAATTATGAGGGAGCCCAGTTGTCTTGCCCCAATTAGTATAGATTTGAGCTCACACAGACCAAGATTTCATTGTATCAGCAACATTCTTTAATTGGTATTTTAGCAGGATCTGGATGTGGTCATCAAGTTTAGTTGACCATCTATAACAACATCAAGAGAAAAGTTTTGAAAGTTAGAATTATATAAAAATAAGAAAAAAAAGTAATCACATAGACTATTCATTCATTTACTCTTTTATACAGCAAACATTTGTTAACCACATCATGAATGTGTGCATGTGCATGTTTGTATTAAAAATATAGAATGACCTAGAAACTAGAAGCATCAATCAGAAAGGATATATGCACACCTATTTTCATAGCAGCACAATTCACCATAGCTAAGATTTGGAAACAGCCTAAGTGCCCATCAGCAGATGAGTGGATTTAAAAACTATGGTACATCTACACAATGGAATACTATGCAGCAGTTAAAAAGAAGGAGTTCTTACCATTTGCAACAGCATGGATGGAACTGGAGAGCCTTATGCTAAGTGAAATAAGCCAGTCAAAGAAAGATAAATATTATAGGATCTCACTCATTTATGGAAGATAATGAACAACATAAACTGATGAACAAAAACAGAGCCAGAACTGATCCAAGATGGTGGCATACGTAAATACCTACATTGCTGCCTCACACAACAATTTCAAAACTACAACTAAAAGACAGAATGGACATCATCCAGAACCACAGGAAAGCCGGCTGAGTGGAAATTCTACAACTAGAAAGAAAGACAGGGACTCACAGAGACCCAGAGGAGCTGCAAAAAGCTGAGGTGGGGAGACGCGCATGGAGAGAGCGGGTGCTGGAGTGCCTGTCTGGCTTTCTCTGGCGGGAGGGGGACGGAGACTCTCAGCTGCATTGAACCCCTTATCCTACAGCATTAAACCCCACATCCAGCTGGGACTCATAGAGGGGAGTTCGGACTGCGAAGAGGGAGAAGTGCATGGAGATCTGGGGGAGACTCGAAAGGGCAGAGGTCTGGTGGCGCACACAGCACTGCGTGCAGAGGACGGACTGCTGGTTGTGCTGCTGGCTTTTGAGAGTGGGCAGGGGACATAGCCTCCCAACTGCATCACTTCTAGCCCCACTGAACCCCAGATTTGGGCGAAACCCTGGGGACCCAGTCTCATATGGTCCCGGAGCACAGGGGACCCAGAAAGGCAGAGGTCTAGAGGCACTGTGAGAGAGAGCGCAAGCACGCCCTTGCACATGGACCACTCCAGCGATTACCCAGTCACATGAGACCCAAGGGCTGTCGAGGGCGGGGCCAACTGGAAGGCAAGGCGGTCCGTTAAGCCCTGAGACTCCACCCATCCCAAGCTCAACAGAGAGGCTTTTGCAGTTTTTCAAGTCTTGTATCATAAGGCTGAATCCAACACAGAAGTTCTCCTGGCATAGTGAAAATGCCGAGACAAAGGAACAGATCACAAACAAAAGAAATGGAGGAAAACAAACGACTGGATATAGAGTTCAAAACCAAGGTTATAAGGCTTTTCAAGAATATCCTAGAAAAGATGGATAAAGTTAGCAAGACCCAAAAGGAGATGAAAAAGGACCAACTAGAGATGGAAAAAAAACCAACTAGAGATGGAAAAGGACCAACTAGAAATTAAACATACAGTGATACCTCGAGATTCGAGTTTAATTTGTTCTGTAACCTTGAGGCGTGGGAAATTATGAGACGCTTGAGTCGAGGTAAACTGGTGGGTCGTGTGCAGCCGGCCAATCCACACGATTACTCCTATCTCAACTGTTGCTCGTATTTCAAAGCAAAAATCGCTCACTCGACGGCTTGTATCTCAAAAATCTCGTATGTTAGGGCACTTGTATATCAAGGTACCACTGTACACTGACTGAAAAAAAAATATCATTGAGAGACTTAACAGCAGACTAAAGGAAAGCTAGAATGAAGTAAAAAATTTGAAATATAAAGAATCAGAAAACACTCAACTGGATAAGCAAGAATAAAAAAGAATCCAAAAATGTTAATATAATGTAAGGAGCCTCTGGGACAGCTTCAAGTGAACCAACATCAAAATTGCGGGGGTGCCAGAAGAAGAGAGAGAGTAAGATACTGAAAACCTATTTAAAGAAATAATGACTGAAAACTTCCCCCACTTGGTGAAAGAAAGAGACTTACAAGTCCAGGAAGCACACAGCACACCATATAAAAGGAATCCAAAGAGGACCACACCAAGACACATCATAATTAAAATACCAAGAGCAAAGTCAAAGAGAGAATATTAAAAGCAGCAAGAGAAAAACAGTTAATTACCTACAAGGGAGCACCCATATGACTGTCAGCTGATTTCTCAACAGAAACTATGCAGGCCAGACAGGAGTGGCAAGAAATATTCGAAGTGATGAATAGCAAGAACCTACAACCAAGACTGCTCTATCCAGCAAAGCTATCATTCAGAATTGAAGGGCAGATAAAGAGCTTCACAGATAAGACAAAACTAAAGGAGTTCATCAACTCCAAACCAGTATTATATGAAATGCTGAAAGGTACTCTTTAAGAAGAAGAAGAAGAAAAAGGTAAAAGACAAAAAATTATGAACAACAAATACATATCTATCAACAAGTGAATCTAAAAATAAAGTGAATTAAAAATTTGATGAACAGAATAAACTGCTGAATAGAATAGATTCAGAAGCACAGAAAGGGAGTGGACCGATAATTCTCAGGGGGAAAGTGGTTAGGGGAGTGCAGGGAGAGACTGGACAAAAATCATACACCTATGGATGAGGTCAATGGTGGGGGAGGTAAGGGTAGAGGGAGGGTTGGGAGCTGGGTGGAGGGGAGCTATGGAGGGGGAAAAAACGGAAACAAATGTAATAACCTCAACAGTAAGGTTTAATTTTAACCCCCCCCCCCAAAAAAAAGAAAAAGGAAAATGATTTAGAAATAGAAACACACACACACACACACACACACACACACACACACACAAAACAGATCCAGAGTCAGAGACACATTGATCAGAACATTAAACCTCAGAGGGAAGGTAGGGAGGGTGGGGGTAAGTGAGAGAGATCAACCAAAGCACTTGTATGCCTGCTTATAAGCCTAACCAATAGATACAGACAACAGGGGGTTGAGTGCATGAGTTGCGGGGATAAGAGGAGGTAATAAGGGAATAAGGAGACATATGTAACACCTTAATCAATAAAGAAATTTTAATAAAAAATATAGAACGAGACCTGTCTCACAGAGCATACAATCTAGAGATGCCAGGACTGACCAGCAGACCCTGAGTGATGGATGAATAGATTAATCTGACACACATTTCTGTGAAAGAGAAGGCTAAGGGATTGTTTGGCTTTAGAAACCAAAACAGCCTTGATTGCCTGCCTCATTAGGCTTTTATTGTAAAAACAATTTGAACTAAAATTAACTTCTAGATACAATCAGCAGAGTAAGTATCCTTGAGAAAGCACATGCTTTTACAAGGTTGGGTTTAAAGACAAAACGTAGAGATTTCAGCAAAACACCCAGGGGCTTGGACTTGTTTGGAAACGTCAAGGCAGGGGTTGCCACCTTCTGCAGGGTCCCTCTGAGTGGCCCCAAACTTTTGGAGAATCCTCTTTACAGACTTTCCAACCAAGTCCCGTGCTTCCCTACTTAGAGAGATATTTGTAATCACAAAAACATAGGATGGTGTCACCAGTATTGTGATAGAGGTATATTCCAGGAGTGAAGAGACACAGGATGTGATGGTGAGGGTGCTGAAAGCAGCATCATGGATTGACTGTAACATATGCCAGGTTGTGTGCTGAGGGTTTGGCATGCTATACCTCTTAATCAGTAGGATCGTATAAGTGGAAGCCTTGATAGGTTAAGTATCTCAAATGAGGTAAGGTAATAAGTACAACCTAGGTTTTAATTCAGGTTCAAAGTCATAAACCTTATGCAGTAAATAAGAGAAGGCATCAGTATCTTTCTAGGTTTATTTTCCTGCTTTGTCCATCTCCATCAGTAAATATAATGAAGGAAGAAAGAAATTGGAGGGCCTTTTTTGGGTAAAGGATGTGCAGTAGGCATCTGGACTATGACACTGTCATATAAAAGATATACAGTTCACTGTTGAACAATGTGGATGTGGGGTGCTGGAACACTGCACAGTCAAAAATTCAATTATAACTTTTGACTCCGCAGTCATCCCTCAGTATTCATAAGGGATTGATTCCAGGAATCCTGTGGATATCAAGTCCTTTTTGCTCAAGTCCCTTATATAAAACTAGAGGCCCATTGCACAAAGATTTGTGCAAGAATAGGCCTTCCTGAGGAGGAATCCAAGATGGCGGCATAGGTAAACACCCACACTGCTGCCTCGCACAACAATTTCCAAACTACAACTAAAAGGCAGAACGAACATCATCCAGAACCACAGGAAAGCTGGCTGAGTGGAAGTTTTACAGCTAGAAGGAAAGAGGGGGGCTCACAGAAACCCAGAGGAGCTGCAAAAAGCTGAGGTACGGAGACGCGCACGCTGAGAGAGCGGGTGCTGGAGTACCTGGCTGGCTTTCTCTGGTGGGAGGGAAACGGAGACTCCCAACGGCATTGAACCCCTTATCATATGACACTAAACCCCAGATCCAGCCGAAACTCATACAGGGTGAGTTTGGAGTGTGAAAAGGGAGAGGTGCATGGAAATTTAGGGGAGTCGCAAAAGATCAGAGGTATGGTTGTGCATGGCACTGCGAGGAGGACAGGTTGCTGATTGTGCCGCTGGCTTTCGCGAGTGGGCGGGAGACAAACCCTCCCAACTGTGCCATTTCTGACTCCACTAAGCCCCTGTTTCGGGCGAAACCCAGGAGACCTAGACTCGTGTGGTCCTAGTGCGCAGGGGAGCTGGAAAGGCAGCGGTCTAGAGGCACTGCGGGCGCGGGCGCGCACAAGCACCACTCCAGCGATTACCCAGTCACGTGAGACTCAGGGGCCGTGGAGGGCAGGGCCGACTGAAAGGCAAGGCGGTCCCTTAAGCCCTGAGACTCCACCCATCCCAAGCTCAACAGAGGCTTCTTCGGTTTTGCAAGTCTAGTATCATAAGGCTGAATTCAACACAGAAGTTTCTCCGGCATAGTGAAAATGCCGAGACAAAGGAAGGAATCACAAACAAAAGAAATGGAGGAAAAAAAACAACTGGATAGAGTTCAAAACCACGCTTATAAGGTTTTTCAAGAATATGCTAGAAAAGTTGGATAAACTTAGCGAGAGCCAAGAGGAGATGAAAAAGGACCAACTAGAGATGCAAAAGAGCCAACTAGAGATGGAAAAGGTCCAACTAAAGATGAAAAAGGACCAACTAATAATTAAAATACACTGACTGAAATAAAAAAAATATTATACAGAGTCCTAATAGCATTCTAGAGAAAGGCAAGAATCAAGTCAAAAATTTGAAATATAAAGAAGCAGAAAACACTCAACTGGAAAAGCAAGAAGACAAAAGAATCCAAACGTGAACATAATGTAAGGAGACTCTGGGACAGCTTCAAGTGTACCAACATCAGAATTATGGAGATGCCAGAAGAAGAGAGAGCAAGATACTGAAAACCTATTTAAAGAAATGACTGAAAACTTCCCACATCTGGTAAAAGAAATAGACTTACAAGTCCAGGAAGCACACAGAACCCCATATAAAAGGAATCCAAAGAGGACCACACCAAGACACATCATAATTAAAATACCAAGAGCAAAAGACAAAGAGAGAATATTAAAAGCAGCAAGAGAAAAACAGTTCATTACCTACAAGGGAGCACTCATACGACTGTCAGCTGATTTCTCCACAGAAACGATGCAGGGCAGATGGGAGTGGCAAGAAATATTCAACGTGATGAATAGCAAGAACCTACAACCAAGAATAATCTATCCAGCAAAGCTAACATTCAGAATTGAAGGGCAGATAAAGAGCTTCACAGATAAGAAAAAGCTAAAGGAGTTCATCAACTTCAAACCAGTATTATATGAAATGCTGAAAGGTACTCTTTTAGAAGAGGAAGAAGAAAAAGGTAAAAGACAAAAAATTATGAACAACAAATACATATCTATCAACTAGTGAATCTAAAAATTAAGTAAATTAAAAATTTGATCAATAGAACAAACTGGTGAATATAATAGAATCAGGAGCACAGAAAGGGAGTGGACTCATAATTCTCAGGGGGAAAGGGGTGTACAGAGACAAAAATCATACACCTATGGATGAGATTAATGGGAGGGAGCTAAGGGCAGAGGAAAGGGTGGAAGCTGGGTGGAGGGATGCTTTGGAGGGGAAAAAGGGAAACAAATGTAATAATCTGAATAATAAAGATTTATTAAAAAAAAAAAAGAGTAGGCCTTCCTTCCCTTGGCTGTGACACTGCCTTCATCAGGGCCAGAGCCGCCTTTTCCCTTTCGCTCAGGCCTGAACCTACATTTTGCCTCTTGCCATGTTACCTTGATTTGCATATTCCTTCCTTATTGGCTGTGGGCACTGCCATCTTTGTCACAGAGTTATGGTCAGTTTGCATATTCTGTCTTTATTGGAGCCTGCCTGGCATGGCTCAATGGTTGAGTGTCAACCTATGACCTAAGAGGTCACTGTTTTATTCCAGGTCAGCACGCATGACCAGGTTTATAGCCTCCATCTCTAGCAGGGGACATGCAGCAGGCAGCCCATCAATGATTCTCTTTCATCATTGATGCTTGTATCTCACTCTCCCTCTCTAAAATCAATAAAAATATATATTAAAAATTTTTATAAAAAACAAATAAAAAATAAAATTGTATGTATAACAATGCATACAGTTGGCCTTCCACATCTGCAGGCTCCCACCTGCAGATCAAAAGTACCAAAGTTTGTTTTAATCTGAAATGTGGAAATCTTGGGGATATGGAAGGCCGACTATATTTATGGGAAAAAAAAAAATCTGAACACAAGTGTACCCGTGAAGTTCAGACTGTTTGTTCAAGGGTCAAAGATACATGGGGATCTAGTCTAGACAGTGACTGTGAGTCTGTAATTATGCATTTTCTCAGAGGATCCTTTATAGTCAGTATTTTGCCAACTGTATTTCTAAAGAAGCTTTCTTTTCCCTTTGCTAAGCTTTGCAGAAACTGCCAGGCTCATTGTCACCCAAGGAGGCTTGTACCCCACAGCGCTCTGCCTCTTTTCTTGATGCAGTGCATTTAGCCAATAGCCTCTGGTTTCTGCCTTGCTGGTTCTCATCTGTTTGGATGAGGAAAGAGATTTTATTGTAGGCCCATTGGAGGGAAGAGTAACTTCCTCATAAAGCAGAAGCTAGTCAGTGCGCACTTTACCAACTCAGTCTCCTTTTCATATCCAGCAAAGTGTAGGCTACCTTTCTTTATCTCTAGTTTTCTGCCTTTTGAGGATTGCAAGTCTATATTTCTGATCAAACCTCTTGGGATTGTAAGAAGAGGCTCAAAAGGGAAGTGAGATCCTGCCTTCTTCCTGAGGGAACCAGTGAGAACAAGGGGTGGCCTTCTTCAGGGTAAATCACTCTGGGGTTGAAGAAGAAACTTTGGGAAGTATGTACAGCTTTAGGGCTGAGTCTGTATGTCTTCATTCAGATGCAGCTCTTTTTTATCTGGGTGTGACCCCATCTAGAATTGAACACCTGGGACCCTTCAGTCCGAAGGCCAATACTCTATCCATTGAGCCAAACCAGGAAGGGTCAGATGCAGCTCTTGATAGCAGTATAAGTAGAAAGACAGACCTCTGCCCCTGAATTGTGGCTACACAAGGAAATCCCATGATTGAAAATTTGGAACTAAACATGCTTTTCTTTAAAAACTGTATTTTCTTTTAGTTCATTGGATTTTAAGTCCAAAATCTCTAAAAATAAGGCTACCTGCATTTCTGGGGGGGAAAAAAATGATAGGCCAAGAGTTCAAGTTTAGAGAGACTTTAAGCAACATTAGATCATTTCCCTCCCATTTCTAAAAATGAATTTAATGTAAGACTTTTAGATAAAATTACATATGTGTATGTGTGTTTGTGTCTCTGTGTGTGTATAAATATATATATGTTTCATTCTGATCTCAGAATTATCCAATTATAATTATCTGTTGAAAAACAATCATCATTATATACTTCTGATATTGATTTTCTAGGAAAAGAGATTTTACATGCTTGACAAGAAAATTGTATGGTAGAAAAATGTTTTGGTTGATTATGTAAACCCAACATCTGTGTGTTTTTTAAAAAAAGACTTCCTCATCACTTAAAAGAAAAAATAAAAGCTTTCATCTTGTGTCATGTTTTCTATACTTGGTTCTCACAGTTACAGTTTGGAAGAAAACGTGTTAGTGACAGCAAGCAGTGAAAGCACTCACGCCCCCCTGCTCTCCCCTCTCCCCCCTTTTCCCCCCCACCTCCCCAGTGAACAAATTAGTTCCATCTCTAATGTCTAGGCTTCTAAAAAAAATACTCAGAGGAAACTGCAAACTTGTCGACAACTTCTCACTTTCATTTTGAGCACATATACTGGTTCTAAGTTTAAATAGTAATATTCTTCATCTGGTTATAGAAATACTAACATTTATAAACCCACACATGTTTCTTTTGCCCCATAACCATGGTTTCCAATATACATTTTCTTTGCCAGCATTTCCAATTTCAGTTAGAAGTTGGCTTTAACAAGTTAAGTGCTATGTTTGTATAAACAACACCCAGACCTTTTTCTTCTCCAAGTCTTTTGTTTTGTCCTCTTGGTTGCCAAATTCTCATGGATTGCTGATATCTCTACCTTTAAGAATGGCTTTTCTGTTTCATCCTATATTTTCCAAGTAGTTTTCTTATTGTTTTAGATTCTAGGGGCAACTGGGGAGAGTTATTGAGCTGTGGAAGAGTTGCCTCCCATTGCTTTTAGACTTACCTAATGAATTAGCTATCATCACTAAATATGAGGATGCTTCAGGATAGATAGAAGAGGGGAGACAGTTGAAAAGATGAAAAGATTTCATAGTATAAGATAATTTTTCTCTTTAAAAGGCTTTGTCTATTGTTATTGTTATTATCATTACTTGAAATATTAGTAATATGGTGGGACAAATAGCTCTTGCTAAGAGTAATACCTTCTTAACGATGAATACTGAAGTTTCAGTTAAAGTACAATGAAGATTATTTCTCATGAATAGTTTGTAGATATTTATGAGCACATTTCTGTGCAGGCCACTCTGTTAGCCCCTTTCACATTTCTGATGTCATTTAATCACCACCACCATGTGAGTAAGTAGTGTTATTCCAAATTCATAGAGAAGCACTTTTAAGGCTCATGGGAATGAAGTGACTTGGCAAAATCATTTATGACAGGATTGAGATTCAAATTGAGATCTTCCAACTCTAAAGTCATGTCCACTCCCCTGTACACAAAGCTGATAAATAAATGGTGGTGATATCACATTGAAGGTCACACATGTATTAGAGGATTTTAGAAGTACAGCTTGAAGCTAATGTAATACGATTTTAAGAATAAACCTATCAAATTGGAATTGGAATTTTTAGTGCTCTTTAGTGCATGTTAGGTTTGGAGAATAGGATTTAGTATTTACCTGTTTTTTGGTAAAGGCATTGATTGTTTCACAACTGTGTCCAACTTGTTTTAATATGTGTATCCTCCAAAGGCCACTGCCCTTTCCCTCCTCTCCCTTTCCCTTTCTATCTTTTCTTTCTTTCTTTTCTATCTTCTCCTTTCCTCCCTTTCCCCCTCCCTATCTTCTTCCTTTCTTTTCTTTCTTCCCTTCCTTCTTTCTTTCTCCTTTCCTTCCCTTTAAAACACACACACACACACACACACACACACACACACACACACACACACAGAGTTTTATTAGGGTATAATGTTGCTGTTGTCTTCTTTTAGTGGGGTTTTTAGATAATGCTTGAGCCAATGTTAAGCCAACATTTTTAAAATTTTTATTTAATCTTTATTATTCAGATTATTACAATTGTTCCTCTTTTTCCCCCCTATAACTCCCCTCCAGCCGCCTCCCACCCCTCCCTCTTCCCTTACCCCCTCCCCCATTGTCCTTATCCATAGGTGTTTGATTTTTGTCCAGTCTCTCCCTGTACCCCTTAACCCCTTTCCCCCCGAGAATTGTCAGTCCACTCCATTTCTATGCCTCCAATTCTATTATATTCACCAGTTTATTCTGTTCAGCAGATTTTTTATGCACTTGATTTTTAGATTCACTTGTTGATAGATATGTATTTGTTGTTCATAAATTTTATCTTTACCTTTTTCTTCTTCTTCCTCTTCTTAAAGAGTACCTTTCAGCATTTCATATAATGCTGATTTGCTGTTGATGAATTTTAGTTTTTTCTTATCTGTGAAGCTCTTTATCAGATCTTCAATTCTGAATGATAGCTTTCCTATGTAAAGTAATCTTGGCTGTAGGTTCTTGCTCTTCATCACTTTGAATATTTCTTGCCACTCCCGTCTAGCCTGCATAGTTTCTGTTGAGAAATCAGCTGACAATCATATGGGTGCTCCCTTGTAGGTAATTAACTGTTTTTCTCTTGCTGCTTTTAATATTCTCTCTTTGTCTTTTGCTCTTTGGATTCCTTTTGTTTGGGGGTTCTGTGTGCTTCCTGGACTTGTAAGTCTATTTCTTTTATCAGGTGGGGGAAGTTTTCAGTCATTATTTCTTCAAATAGGTTTTCAGTATCTTATTCTCTCTCTTCTTCTGGCATCTCCATAATTCTGATGTTGGTACGTTTGAAGTTGTTCCAGGGGCTCCTTACACTATCTTCACATTTTTGGATTCTTTATTCTTTTTGCTTTTCCAGTTGAGTGTTTTCTGCTTCTCTGTATTTCAAATCTTTGACTTGATTCTTGCATTCCTATAGTCTGCTGTTATGTCTCTCAATAATATTTTTTTTATTTTAGTCAGTGTATGTTTAATTTCTAGTTGGTCTTTTTTCATCTCCTCTTAGGTCTCTCTAACTTTATTGACCTTTTGTAGGAAATTCTTGAAAAACATTATAACTGTGGTTTTGAAATCTAAATCCAGTCATTTGTTTTCCTCCATTTCTTTTGCTTGTGATCTGTTTCTTTGTCTTCACATTTTCACTACTTCCCTGAGTTGGTAGAGTAGCTTTGTGTGCTAGGTGTCCTATATGGCCCAGTAGCTTCGCCTCCCCAGTTACCTGAGGTGGACCCCTTTGTGCACCCCTTTGTGGACTGTGTGTACAGCCTTGTTGTAGTTAAGTCTTAATAGTTGTTGGTATCACTGGGGGGAATTGACCTCCATGCCAATTAGTTGTGAGGATCAGCTGTGTCTATGCCGAGAGAATTTCTGTGCTGGAGTCAGCCTTATGATACAAGACTTGCAAAATTGCAAAAGCCTCTGTGTTCCACTTGGATAGGGCAGAATCTCAGGGCTGAGCAGATAGCCTTGGTTTCCAGTCTGCCCTGTCCTATGCAGCCCCTGCATCTTCGTGTCCCTCGGTAATTGCTGCAGCCCTCTCTGTGTGCACTCGCACTTGCATGCCTCCAGACCTCTCCCTTTCACTGCTCCCCTGAGTTTCTGTGCACTCCAGGGACTTGTATGAGTCTGGGTCTCCAGGGTCTCACTCAAAACTGGGGTTCAGTGCAGTTGGAACTAGATTTCAGTGCAGTTGAAAGTTCTGTCTTCCTCTCACTAGGGAAAGCCAGCGGCACAATCAGCAGTCAGTCCTCTCTGTGCCTACTTGTGCATGCCTCCAGACCTCTGCCTTTTGTGGCTCCCCTAAGTTTCCATGTACTCCTCCCTTTTCACGACAGCCCAGACTCCCCCAGTATGAGTTTTGCCTGGATCTGGGGTTCAATGCAGTTGGAACTGGGGTTCAGTGCAGTCAGGAGTTTCCATCTCCGTACCTTAGCTTTTTGCAGCTCCTCTGAGTCTCTGTGAACCCCTCTCTTTCCTTCTAGTTGTAGAATTTCCACTTAGCCAGCTTTCGTGTCGTTCTGGATGCTGTCCGTTCTGTCTTTTAGTTGTAGTTTTGAAATTGTTGTGTGAGGCAGCAGTTTAGGTGTTCACCTATACCGCCATCGTGTTTTCTCCCAAGCCAAAATTTTTTAACTACTAGGGCTTTTTGATATAGTATCAGCTGAGTTACTTAAACTAATTCTTGTTACTGCACTTCTTTATTAATTTCAGATAAACCTTTTCAGGAATGGTTGCTGACACAATATCATTGAGCACATAAATCTAAAAAGTAGAAAAATAGTAGCTTGATATTGAACAGTTTTCCCTCTTCAGTTTTCTCTTGATTTTCTATATTAATAGAAGGAACCAGGACTATAATCACTCAAAATATTTTACACTGAAGTATGTTCTCTTATAGATGAGGAATTAAGGCTTAAAAAACTCCAAGGCCCTCGCTGATTATCTCAGTGGTTAGAGCATTGGCCCTCTGACCTCAGGTCATGTGTTTGATTCCCTGGTACCTCTGTTGCAGGCTTGATCCCCTATATGGTCAAGGTGCTTGAGGGGAAACAACCAATCCATGTGCCTTTCTCACCTCTCTCTCTCTCTTTTCCTCCTTCTTCTCCTCCCCCCTCTTCCTCCTCTCTTCCTCCTCCTCCTCCCCTTTCTCCTCCCCCTCTTCCTCCCTGTCCTCCTCTCCCCTCTCCTCCCCCTTGTCCTTGTCCTCCTCCTCCCTTCCCACCCTTTCCCCCCCTCCTCCCTTCCTCCTCCCCCTCTTCTCAACACTCCTTTAAAAAAAAAAAACATGAATGGAAAAAATACCTTAAGGTGAGGATTAAAAGAAAAAAACAAAAGTTCCAATGAAAAATTTTTCTGCAAGATCATAAAGAAAGCAGGTAACAGGGTCTGGCTTAGAAATCATATCTTCTAATTCCTAACTCTGTTTTTTCACTCTTGATTTGATTGAGTCAGTAACAAGTGATAGAGATTTTCCAATGGGATCTTTTAAAAAGTTAATTATGGTTATTTATGATGTATCACAATTTAAAACTTTGTTATAAAGATGTCCAACTTCCTACTTTCTTTATAAATCCATTATAACATGTAAGACAACAGCTGATAGAAAAATGTAGACTACTACCATAAATAAAGTAAAGCTCTTCTTTGAGGGTTAGAAGGAAAAGTATCAGCTGGTGTCTCAGAATTTTCAGTGACTGAAATGGAGGAAATACTCGCATACTTTGTTGAAGATTTTGACCTTCCCTATTCTTATTTGGATTATTCAAACAGATGTGTTAAATAGTTAATCTCTCCACTAGGAGTGTTCATATTGACTAGTCAGTACTGGGAGGAAGGAAACTAATATGATTTTTTTTTTTTTTGAGCATGCATTCTGTGTTAAGCTTTGTGTAAGGCATTGTCTAAATGTTAACTGACTATAGCTTTTAACAGAGTTCCATAGATGAGTACCTTAATCTCAAGGAGTTTAAGTCTGGTGGGACTGGTGTTATTTCAAGGTCTGTAAGGTGATTAAGTGCAGTCTTTCAACTCTACCATTTCTAAATTCTATGATTTATTGCTTTATTTTTAATTAGCTTTCCTGAAAATGCCTTCTTCTCTAATCCCTAATTAGCCTGGAAGCCAGACAAAAGAGCATTAGATGACACCAGTAAGAAGTGAGAAGAAAAATTTTTCAAATCTTGACCTTCTCACTATCAGTTGTCTACTCATTATGGGTAGTGAGTAGCAGTGCTTCTCAAATTTTAATGTGTATACAGATCACCTGGGGATCTTGTTCAAGTTTTTATATATTCGCTGATCTTTTGTCTGCTTGTTCTACTTGTTGTGTTTAATATATGAGAGGACAGTGTTAAAATATCTGACTATTGTGAAATTTTTGTTTTTACATTTTTTTGCTTCTAATATTTGGAAACGTGGTTGTTAAAATGAATAGATACTTAGGATTCTTATGTTCTCTTGATGAAGTGAACACTTTATCATTTAGATGATATTCTTTGCTCTAAAATATCCTTTGTCTGATATTAATAAAGGAACTTTAGCTTTCTTTGGATAGGTGTTAGTATGGTATCTCTTTATCCATAATTTTACTTTTAACCTATTTATGTCTATTATACTAAAGTGCATTATTTGCTTATATGCTGCCTAGTAAATAGTAGGGTTTTACTTTTATTTTTCCAATATGGCAGTTTTTATCTTTTAATTGCAGGTATTTAGACCATTTACATTTAATGTAATTATTGGTAAGATTAATGAATTCTATCCTCTAGCTATTATTGAATTCTATCCCCTATTTTTCTTATGTTTTATCTTCCTGTTTTTTACTTTCTTTTGTATTAGTTGAGTATTTTTATGATTCCATTCTTTCTCTTTTGAGGGATATTAGCTATATATTTTTGTGTAGTTATGTTAGTGGTTGCTTTAGGATTTAAAGTTTGCATCTTTAACTAATCAGTCTACCTTGGGTGATGTTGTACCACTTTATATATATAGTATAAGAACCTTCCTATATAATAAAGAGCTAATATGCAAGTGGTCATCATTAATGGCTCAAACACGCACCACTGGAAAAATAGGAATAGGGGCCAGCCAGGCACAAATGAGCTCATGAGAGAGAAATGGGGACCAACCAGACAGAAATGAGCTTGCAAGAGAGGAATGGGGACCAGCCAGGCTGTGGTCCAGGAGAGAGACAAGCTGCCCACTGTGGGGTCCTGGGTGCCAGTGGCTGCGCCTGTGCCTGCAGCCTGGGAGAGGGACAAGCCGCATGCCCTGCAGTCCTGGGTGCCAGTTACTGTGGCTGCAACCCATGAAAGGGACAAGCTGCCCTCCCCTCAGTCCCAGGTGCCTGTAGCTGCAGCCCGGCCAAAGCCACCTGCCCACAGTCCCCTGCAGCTGTGGTTGGCCTGGGCAAAGCCAGCTCACATCCTGGGTACCTGAGGCTGGCCAAAGGGAGGGAATCCTGGGTCCCAAGTGCGGGGTGAGGCAGAGGCAGTTAGAGGTGATCAGGCCAGCCGGGGAGTGGTGAGGTGTGAATACAGGCAGGCAGAGGTGGTTAAGGGTGATCAAGCAGGCAAAGGTGATTAGGGGTGATCAAGCAGGCAGGCAGGCGAGCAGTTAGGGGTCAGGGGTCCCATATTGTGAGAGGCAGTCGGACATCCCCGAGGGGTCCCAGATTGGAGAGGGTGCAAGCCAAGCTGAGGGACCCCCTCCCAATGCAAATATTTTGTGCACTGGGCCTATAGTATAATAATAAACTTGCTTTTTGACCTTTGTGTTATTTTTGTCATACATTTTACTTTTACATATGTAATTAACTCCACATAAATTGTTATTATTTTTGTTTTAGAGGTCACTTTCTTTTAAAGAGTAAATTATATGTTTACTTAGATAATTGCCAATTTCAATCTCTTCATTCCTTTGTGTATATCCATGTTTCTACTTGATATAATTTTCCTTCTGCTTAAAAGGACTTCCTTTAACATTTCTAGTTTTGCACAAATGCTGGTGATGTATTCTTTCTATTTTTTTGTGTCTGATAAAGTCATTATTAGACTTAATTTCTGAAAGATATTTTGATTGAATAGAGGATTCTAGATTGATAGTTTTTTTTTCTTTCAGTTCTTTAAAGATGTTGCTTCACTGCCTTTTCACTTGCATTGTTTTTGACATTAAATCTGCTTTGTCATTCTTATCTTTATTCCTCTCTGATGTATCCTTTAAACCGTGCTTTTAAGATTTTTTTGTCATTGGTTTTGAGCAATTTGATTATATGTGTCTTGGGTGTATTTTTCTTTGTGTTTATTGTGCTTGGGATTGGTTGAGCTCCTTATTTCTTTGGATTTACATTTTTATTGTTTGGAGGCTTTTCAGCCATTATTTCTTCAATTATTATTTTCTGCCTTCATCCCCAGGGTTTCAATACATGTGTACACATGCTCTGCTCATTTTTATAAACGATTTTCTTTGGTTTTCATTTTGGATATTTCTATTGCTATATCTTCAAGATCTCTATTCTTCCCTTCTGTGATATCTGCTCTGCCATTTATCCAGTGTATTTTTTAAAAAAAAATTTTATCCAGTGTATTTTATATATATTCATGTATATACATATATACATATATATACACACACATATATATTTATGTATATATACATATATACGCATATATATACACACATATATATAATTGATTTAGAGGGGAAGGGAGAGGGAAAGAGAGATGAATCATTGATTGGCTGCCTCCTGCATGCCCCCTACTGGGGATTGAGCCCACAACTGTACCGTAGGCATGTTCCCTTGACCAGAATCCAGCCCAGGACTCTTCAGTCTGCAAGCCAATGCTCTATCCTCTGAGGCAAACCAGATCAGGCTGCAGTGTATTGTTTATCTCACACTGTAGGTTTCATCTCTAGAAATTTAATTTTTGTTTTTATATATTCACATCACTACTTAAAATCTTGAATATCCATCCCTCTCTACTGATTCTATCATGTCTTAATTCTGGGTCAGTTGCAAATAATTTACACTTTTCCTCATTATAAGTTGTTCTTTCCTACTACTTTGCATGCCTAATAATTTTTTATTGAATGCCAGACATTGTGAGTTATTTTCTTGGGTTCTGATTGCTTTTGTATTACTATAAATATTCTTGAGCTTTGTTTGAGACATAACTATATTAATTGGAGACAGTTGATTCATTTGTATCTTGCTTTTAAGGTTTGTTAGGTGGGACTGGAGCACTGCTCAGTCTGGGGCTAATTATTGGCTTACTTAAGACAAGATCATTCTGAGACCTAATGCCTCTGAATGATGAGGTTTTCTAGTCTATCTGATGGGAACAGTACAAAGATAGTTTACTCACATACATGCACTGGTCAAGTACTCAGCTAAATACTCCAGGGTGACTCTCTGTAGATATCTCGAGTTCTCTTTTTGTGGAGCTCTCTCCTCTGCCCTCTAAACACTAGTTGCCTTGTCAACACTAGCTGGCTTTCAGCTCTGTATCATTATCAGGGAATCTGCTGGACTCTTTTAGGGTTCTCCCTCTCTTGTCTTGGCTAGTAAATCATTAAAGCAATAAGCTGGGACCATCATAGGCTCACTTCCTTTGCTTCTGATGTTCTGTCTCCTGAAAAGCATCCTATCTAATAAAAGAGCAATATGCAAATTTACCATCACTCCAACACACAAGATGGCCACCCCCATATGGTCAAAGATGGCGACCAAAAGATAGTCGGCAGGGGAAGGTAGTTGTGAGTGATCAGGCCAGCAGGAGAGGGCAGTTGGGAGGGACCAGGCCTGAAGGGGAGGACAGTTGGGGGGCACCAGGCCTGCAGGGGAGGATTGTTGGGAGGAGACCAGGTTGGCAGGAGAGGGCAGTTGTGGGGGACCTGGCCGACAGGAGAGGGCAGTTTGGGGGGGACTAGGTTTGCAGGGGAGGGCGGTAGGGGATGACAAGGCTGGCAAGGGAGGGCAGTTAGGGGTGACCAGGTCTGCAGGGAGAGAAGTTGGGAAGGACCAGGCTGCCAAGAGAGGGAAATTAGGGGTGACTGAGCCAGCAGGGGAGGGCAGTTGGGGGCAACAAGACCTGCAGGGGAGGCAGTTGGGGGGGGACCAAGCTGGCAGGGGAAGGCAGTTTGGGGGTGAGGCCTGCAGGAGAGGATTATTAGGGCACCAGGTGCTGCAGGGAAGGGCAGTTAAGGGGGGACCAGGCTTTTAGAAGGTCAGGCCTTCAGGAGAGGGCAGTTGTGGGGGAACCAGGCCAGCAGGGGAGGGAATTTAGGAACAACCAGGCTGGCGGGGAGGGCAGTTAGGTATGACCAGGTCTGCAGGGGAGAGAAGTCGGGGGGGAGGGGGAAGGCTGGCAAGAGATGGAAGTTAGGGGTATCTGGGGAGGGCAGTTGGGGGTGACCAGAACTTCAGGGGAGGCAGTTGGGGGGGGCAGGCCTGCAGTGGAGGGCAGTTGGGGGCACCAGGCCTGCAGAGAAGGGCAGTTGAGTGGGACCAAGCCAGCAGGGGAAGGCAGTTGTGGGGGACCAGACCTGCAGGGGAGGATTGTTGGGGTACCAGGCCTGCAGGGGAGGGCAGTTGGGGGGACCAGGCCTGCACCAGAGGGCAGTTTGGGTACCAGGTTGTCAGGGGAGGGCAGTTAGGGGTGACCAGGTCTGCAGGGGAGGACAGTTAGGAGAAACTAGGCCAAAAGGGGAGGGCAGATAGGGCAACCAGGCTGTCAAGAGAGTGAAGTTAGGGGTGAGTGAGCCTGCAGGGGAGGTACAGTTGGGGGGGACCAGGCCTACAGGGAAGGGCAGTTGTGCAGAACCAGGCCTGCATGGAAGGGCAGTTGGGGATGACCAGGCCTTCAGGGGAGACAGTTAGGGGCGACCAAGTTGGCAGAGGAGGGTAGTTAGAGGCAATCAGGTCAACAGGGGAGCAGTTAGGCGTTGATAAGTCTAGCAGAGGAGTGGTTAGGGGATGATCAGGCTGGCAGGCAGAAGCAGTTCTGGGCAATCAGGCAGGCAGGTGAGTGGTTGGGAGCCACTGGTCCTGGATTGTGAGAAGGATGTCCGACTGCCTGTTTAGGCCCCATCCCACTAAGATGGGGCCTAAACAGGCAGTTGAACATCCCTTGAGGGGGTCTCATATTGGAGAGAGTGCAGGCTGGGCTGAGGTACACCCCCTTTCCCCCGTGCATGAATTTCAAGCACCGGGCTTCTAGTCTCTATATATATAACAGGCTAAGCAACAAGCCAACTGGCCAACTGGACTATAGGTATGACACGCACTGACCATCAGGGGGCAGTTGCTCAATTCAGGAGCTGCCAATTGACAGCAGCTTTGCAAAGTGCTGTCTTGCACTCTGGGACCCCTTGGGGGATGTTGGACTGCAGGTTTCATCCCAATCCCCGCAGGCCAGGCTGAGGCATCTCACCTGCTGGAGGAACACTCTGCTCACTCCACAGATCCCCTTCGAGCCCCGGTACCGTTCCAGGTGCGTCTGACCAGCTGGCCAGGGAGAGACTGCGGGAGGTTGGCTCCAGGGTGTGTCCAGCTCATCTTGCCCAGTCCCGCCTCACCAGCCACCTTCTAATTAGTTTCCTTTCAGTGTGCACAAAACTGTGCACTGGGTTTCTAGTTGTTTCATGTATTTTGTCCAGTTGTTTTGTATTTTTTTAATTTAATTTTTAAATATCTGAGACAAATAAATAAATCTGTATTGTATTACTTCATCTTGGCCAAATATGGTATTTTTAATGCAATTCAGATTGTGTTCAGTTTATTTCAGCTGGCGCCCAAGATTCTGCATTTCTAAGAGACTTGAGTTAATATTGATGCTTCTGGGAAAAGGTTATTTTGAGTAGCCAGGGTCTCTCACTATTCAGTTGAAATATAACAAGCCACATATATAATTTAAATTTTCTAGTAGTCAAATTGAAAAAAAGTTAAAGAGATAGGTGAAACTAATTTTAATAGTATATATTTTTTAACCCAGTCTACGCAAAATGTTATTATCACAACATGAACTAAATATAAAAATATTAATGGGACATTTTATTTTTATTGTACTGTTTTGAAATTTGGTATGTATGATAGAATTATAGCAATTCAAAACTCAGACACTCCTTTTTTTACCTGAAATACTTGTTCTATATTTAGATTTCATTAAATTTATACAGGTATACCTCATTTTACTGAACTTCACTTTATTGCACTTTACATACGTTGTATGTTTTTTACAAATTAAAGGCAAGCCCCTCCCTTATATTGTGTTACTTACTTTATTGTGATGGTTTGAAACTAAAAACATAATATCTCTAAGTATGTCTGTAGTTGAGAAAGAAGATTTGTGTAATTAAGTTCAAAACATACATTTTCAAGTAAGTGAGTCAAGTGTCAAAAATAAATTTTCTTAATATTTATATCCAGATTGATAAACTAGTTCATCTATTTTAGAAGACTTGATTTGACTTTTTGAAACAAAAGCATATATATTAATGTATAGGTTTCAGAGAGAGGAAGGGCGAGGGAGAGAGAGAAATATCAATGATGAGAATAATTGATCAGCTGCCTCCTACATGCCTCCTACTTGAGCCTGAGCCCACAACCCAGGCATATGCCCTTGACCAGAATCAAACCCAGGATCCTTCAATCTACAGGCTAATCCTCTATCCACTGAGCCAAACCCCAGCTAGGATCAAAGGATATCATTTTTTAAAAATTATTTTTATTGATTTCAGAGAGGCAAGGAGAGGGAGAGAGAGATAGAAACATCCATGATGAGAGAGAATCATGGATTGGCTGCTTCTTGCACGCCCCTATGGGGCATTGAGCTCACAGCCTGGGCACGTGCCTTTGACAGGAATTGAACTCTGGATCCTTCAGTTCACAGGCCAGCGCTTTATCCACTGAGCCAAACTGGATAGGGCAAGCATATAATTTTTAAAGCTATGTTTGCTTGCACTATATAAATTTGCTAACTTACACCAACTCATAATTACTAAAATCAAATTCAAAAAGATATTGTAAAAATTCAAAATTAACTCTAAATTTATCAGTCTCAAAAAAGTGTTCAAATTTTTCTTGTAGATTTTAAGAGAATTTTATATAATGCTCCTAATTCCAATTAAATCTTCTCCATAGAATTATAGCAATTCAAAACTCAGACACTCCTTTTTTACCTGGAATACTTGTTCTATATTTAGATTTCACTAAATTTATACAGGTATACCTCATTTTACTGAACTTCACTTTATTGCACTTTACATACGTTGTATGTTTTTTACAAATTAAAGGCAAGACCCTCCCTTATATTGTGTTACTTACTTTATTGTGATGGTTTGGAACTAAAAACATAATATCTCTACGTATGTCTGTAGTTGAGAAAGAAGATTTGTGTAATTAAGTTCAAAACATACGTTTTCAAGTAAGTGAGTCAAGTGTCAAAAATAAATTTTCTGATTTAAGTTAAAAATATATAAAGCCATTATATTTTACTTGTCATATGAAAAGTATACATTTTTTTAAATAGCAGCTACTTAAAATTTTTATTTATTGATTTGAGAAAGACAGAGAAACATTGATTTGTTAACTCCACTTATGCATTCATTAATTGATTCTTATATGTGCCCTGACTAGGGATTGATCCCACAACTTTGGCATGTTGGAATGACACTCTAACCAACTGAGCTAGCTGGCCAGAGCCTGAAAAGTATAAACTTGATATAAATTCTCATATTTGTCTAGCTATGTCATAAATAAGCATTTCCTTTTCTTGGAGCTTCACATTTAGCTTGTTTATATGTAATGTGAGATCTATGAGAAATATAAATCACACTGCTATATTATTTTTGGTCTTTATTATTTGGCAAGCATTCTTTTTGTTTAAAGAACATTGTGAATTGGAGTTAACTCTACAGTGAATTTTTGTAAAACTGCCATTACTCAACCAAAGATCATTGTAAAAGATGTGTTTATTGAATTCAGTGTCTTCAATTTCTTTCAACAATTCTGTAAACTGTTGGTAATGCATAGTATTTATATGTGTATATTGAACAATCTAACAATATTGATGACAGTTTATATAGACTGTACTTCAGCAAATTGGCTATAAATTAATATCATCTACACTAATAAAAGAGGAACATGCAAATTGTACCTCTGCTATGCCCACAAGCCATGCCCACCAGCCAATCAAGAGCAAGCATGCAAATTAACCCAACCAAGATGGCTGCAGCCATGGAGCAAGAGGAGGCTTGGGTTTCCTGCAATGAAGGAAGCCAAGGTTCCTGCAGCCCTGGCCTGCACTGGCCTCCATTCAAGGCTACAAAATTTCAATTATAGAAGATAAATAAATCCCAACAAAAATGGTGGCAGCCACAAAGATGGAAAGAGCAGGAACCTTGACTTGCCCCTAGCGATGGAGGAAGCCAAGTTTCCCGGAGCCCTGGCCTGCCCTGGTCTCCACTCAAGGCTACAAAGTTTCAATTATAGAAGATAAATAAATCTCAGATACCAGGGCCTCTTCTTGGGTTGCCAGGGGGCATGGCCAGTCTGCAAACCACAGGACCTTCGCTCAGGCAGCCCCATGCACCAAGGGAACCCCCACCCTAATCTGGGACACCCTTCAGGGCAAACTAGTTGGCCCCGACCCATGCACCAGGCCTCTATCCTATCTAATAAAAGAATAATATGCAAATTGTCTATAACTCCAACACACAAGATGACTGCCCCTATATGGTTAAAGATGACTGCTCCTAGGTGTACAAAAGATAGCCACCACAAGATGGCCAGCAGGGGAGGGCAGTTGAGAGGGATCAGGCCTGCAAGGAAAGGCAGTTGGAGGCAATCAAGCCTTCAGGTGAGGGCAGTTAGGGGTGACCAGACTGGCAGAGGAGGATAGTTGGGGGCAACCAAGCCTGCAGGGAAGGGCAGTTGGAGGGGACCTAGGCCTATAGAGGAGGGCAGTTAGGGGTGACCAGGCCTGCAGGGGAGAACAGTTATGGGCAATCAGGATGGCATGGGAGCAATTAGGCATCAATCAGGCTGGCACGAGAGTGGTTAGGGAGTGATCAGGCTGGCAGGCAGAAGCCATTAGGGGCAATCAGGAAGACAGGCAGGCGAGCAGTTGGGAGT
>JAAGEH010000032.1:11125447-11184677 GCA_011751065.1 Lasiurus cinereus
TTGGAACATGCTAGTAGTTTGTCATGATGAAGCTTTTTGTTTTCATATCCACCTGAAATTATTCTTTGACAGATGTAATATATTTGAAAGTATCTATGCCATGATTTTTTTAGGTTGCAAATTGACAATATTTCTCATAAACCTTGAAAATCTTTTGAGACAAAAACATACTCAAAATACTAACTGCACAGTGTCTCTTATTTTACACTAGAGGACCAATGCCCAGATTTATGCTATGGTGGGGTCTGGCTGGCCTGTCCTGATCTGGTTGATTGGGCCCAGACAGCGGGGGTGGAGGTTGGGGGGAGAAGGGGACATTCAAGGTTGGCTGGCCAGCCCTGTCCCCTGGTCGAACTCCCAGTCAAGGAGACAATTTGCATATTAGCCTTTTATTATATAGGATTACTCATCTAAACCTAAAGAAAAATATTAGAGGTTTTTCAAATTTAGAATTTATTACCTTCATATTATCAGAAAGGTATTATATGGGCAATTATTTGGTTGCTCAATTAAAAATCTGTCACTTTTTGTACAATATCTTTTTTATCTTTTCTCATAATTTTCTGACCAAGTTTCCATAATTAAAAATGTCTTTCACCACCTCCCTATGTAAAAATGGTGGTTAGTTTTGTTGTTATCATGCAAGAATCCAAGATGTTTTATTGTTGTCCAAAATTACAAGCTCAGATTTTAAGAATCATTAAAAAATTAAAAAAAATATTTTTGTTGGCCATATAATTCTGATTTCAGTTGACCAATTTCATTGATTTCTTTTTGAGTATTGAATTGAAATTAAGCATCAGATTCACTATGTCTTTGCTGAAGTTGTCTGCTTTATCTTTGAATTTTTGACGTAATAAACAGCATTTTCATTTTGCTCTGATATAGCAAATTATAATTGTCCATGGTCTTGACATTTTTTCCTTCCACTCCCTTTTTCTTTTATTGTTCTGATCATAATACTAGCTTTTGTATCTTCACTTGATTTTATGGCAGAATTTAGAATTGGTTTAAATTGGGAAATTTTACTACATGTATTTTATAAACTAGGAAAATAATTTAATAAAATATTTTGTTAAAATAAGTATTTCAATTTAACTACTAATTGTGATTTATGTAATTATCATGATAATTTCTACTGTCCACATAATATATTCCAATGAACACATGATAATGTTTTATCAGTGGGTACAAAAAAATCATTTAAACTGAATTATCTTGTTAACACCAAAATAGATCAGTGCTTGTTTGGGTGTAGAGTCATACAATGCCATACACCAATACCATCTTAAGCAATATAGCAAGCAGTTAATGTGAAATATAGCCCGGCTCAATGGTTGAGCATAGACCCCTGAACCACAGGTCAGGGTTTGACTCCAGGTCAGGGCACATGCTCAGGTTGTGGGCTCAATCCCCCCAGTGCAGGAGGCAGCCAATCAATGATTCTCTCTCATCATTGATGTTTCTCTCTCCCTCTCCCTTCCTCTCTGAAATCAATTAAAAAATCTTTTTAAAAAAGTGAAATGTAGTGCTCCCAAAGTAATACATTTGTGTTTAACAGGAAAACATTTTACACTGCTTCTGTTTTTAAAAACAAATACAATCAATTAAAATTAATTAAAATTTCACATTCATTTCCTCAGTTACACATGCCACATTCCAAATACATGTAGTCTTATGTGGCCAGTGGTTCTTGTATTGCACAGGGCAGGCCCGGGGTTGCTCACATTTAAATCTAGGGACCTCATGTCAGCACCTGTAAGGTTTCTCACTTTTTTTACTTTGCAGCTGCTGCTTCCTAGTCTATTTCCATAGCGCCTAGACAGAAATGAGATAAAAAATTTCAGATAGGGTTCTGAAAACATTTGTAGCCAACTTAGCTAAGGGATAGCTTTTGCCTATCCCACATTAATTGTGCAAAAATGAAACCAGTTTTTTCCACAGCTATGAGAAAATTATTTCTGCTGACAGAATTCCCATTCAACTAAGTCTAGGTCAGATTGCTCCATAGGTCATTGGTTAGTGTTAACCTATGGGAAGAGGAGGAGGAACTGCAGTTGACCTACAGACCTTGCCTTGGCCCTGTCCCAATCTTTCAAACCACAAACTGTCTCAGGTCAGAACTCCAGCCCTAAGATTTGTCCTCATAGCCTAGCAAAGTAGGAAGTTGCATGCTCATCAGATCCTTCAGAGACAACAAATCACACAAGACTTCCTTTGCTGTATTCCTAGAATTCCTGGGTGCTATGGAAATAGACTAGGAAGCAGCAGCTGCAAAGTAAAAAAAGTGAGAAACCTTACAGGTGCTGATGTGAGGTCCCTTTTGGTTTACTTCTTTAGTCTGTTCTAATCAAGAATAGAGCTTTTGCTGTTATTTGATTTATTATGAAACTGTCCTTTTTTCAGAATTTGAACTAATGGTCATGACAGATAACTCATATTCTGGGTTTGCTTCACTGGTTCCTAATGACTTGATTCAAAGTGAAGACTTTTGTCCAGAAGGGCTGCTGTGCACTTCTTGTGTGGTCACATCAGGAGGTAGGGGTAATGAGGTTATCCTACTTTGAGTAGCTCAAAGTGTGATCACTTAGGTGCAAATCATAAGATCTCTCTATTTTCAAAGGAACAATATTAGCTTTACTTTGTTCTTCCATTACTACAGATTTAGAACCAGACATTTCTCCATGGAGCCTGGTTAATCTTGAGGGGGGAGGGGAGGATAGTACTTAGATATCAAAATCTGGGTGTCATGTATGTTCTGTTGATGGGTACCTTTGTATCTAGGCCTTTTCTGGGGGAAAAATTTTTTCAATTCATACTAATTCTCTCCCATCCAAATCCACTTTCACAGGGTCCTCCCTCACTTTTCTCTAATTCTATATTTTATCTTCTTTTTCCCACATGGAAAACTTGGTTCTCAAGAGGAGGTATAGATTTAGACATTTGCTTTATGCTGCCTACAGTACACATATGAGTACCTGAATCCAACACCAGTGGCACTATCAGCAGCAGGCTGCCAAGTAAGGGCCACAATTTCCTACAGTTCTTTTCAGTCACTAGAAGATGTGCTACTTAGTGTATACACGCAAATCACTCTGGTCCAAAGTTACTGGCTTTATTTTCTCTGTCTTATTAAGCAAATATGGGGCTATTCTCTTTTATTTATTTATTATGTTATTTGTAATGCTTTATATGTTTCCAGGATAAGTCATAGTTTAAGGTTCTGGAAAGTTTTATTAGCCAGTACTCTTACCCATTTTCTCAATCAAGGCAAACTCTATATAGATCACACATTAGTTAGTTACTACTGCAACAGTTTCTAGAAGCAGAGTGAAAGCAATGGCTATAACATTGATAACATTAATAAATTCTGAGTTCTCATTTGCTATGTGTACTGGTTAATAATGTGGATTTTTTTCAATAGATGGAGTTACACATATGTTGATATATATGCAATTTGATATGTATGCTATTTTGTTGTATTGACATCAAACTTCAAAACTTTATATGTCAAATTTGCTGAAGGTGTTAACATCATTGACATTTTTACACTTAAAAATGTTGAATTTTGTTCCAAAAAAAAAGACCCCAGCATTTGCGAGAAGTTTTAATTCATTACTTTATTTTGAAGAAAAAAGTTATCATATACTTCGGGAAGTTTATGGTGAACATGCTCCATCTCCAGATACTTGTGAATGCTTGTTTAAATGCTTTAAAAGTGATGATTTCAATGTGACAAAAAACATCCAGGTCAACCGAAAAAGTTTGAAGACCAACAATTATAAGTATTATTGGATGAAGATGCATGTCAAATTCAAAAACAACTTGATGAAAGATTAAACGTTGCTCAGCAAACAATTTCTGATCATTTACAAGCAATGGGAAAGATTTTAAAGGGAGGAAAATAGGTGTCACATCAACTGGAGAAAAGACAAATAGAAAACCAAAAAGTCATCAGTAAAATGTTGCTTCAACGACACGAAAGGAAGTCCTTTTTTGCATCCAATTATGACTGGCAATGAAAAGTGGATTTATTTTGTGAATCCCAAATGCACAAAATCATGAGTTGATCCAGGTCAACCATCAACATCGATTGCAAGGCCAAATAGCTTCAGAAAGAAGACAATGCTCTGCATTTGGTGGGATCAGAAAAGTGTGTTGTATTATGAGCTTCTAAAACCAGGTGAAACCATTAATACTGATCGCTACTGATAACAAATAATCAATTTGAACCACACTTTGTGAAACCACCAGAATGTGCCAGAAGACAGGGCAAAGTAATTTTGCTTTATGATGATGCACCATCAAACACTTCAAAACCAGTTGAAGACACTTTAAAAGTTCTTGCCTGGGAAGCATTAATCCAAATGCTGTATTTACCAGACCTTGTTCCTTCAAATTACCACTTCTTCCAATCAATGGCACATGCACTTTCTAAGCTGCACTTAAAAACATATGAAGAAGTGGAAAAATGAGTCTCTTAAGTTGTTCGCCTCAAAACAAGAAAAGTTCTATTGGGACCACAAATTACCTGAAAGATGGAGGAAATGTGTAGCTAGCAATGGACATTACTTTGAATAAAGTACTTTTGATGTTTCTCTTAAAATTATCCTGTTTTCTTTTATTACAAAATCCACCATTATTAACCGGTACACCTGGTACACTTCTGTGTATATTATTTAGCCAACAAATACAGCCTTAGACAAATCAGAGCTGATGAAAGATAAGTTATAGTCTTTAAAAGTTTGGTATGGTAAATTTCTATGTCTCTTTTATTTCTATTGTAAAATTAGAGTTGAAATAATTCCAATAGATATTTCTCATCTAGATTCTGTCCTACATAATAAAAGCCCAGTGACTGAATGGCAGAATGACCAGAATGACTGTCAACCAATCACTATGATGTGCACTGACCAACCAGTCATTCAAGACAGGTAGTCTGCCCTACCACAGTGGGCTGATCCCCACAGGCCATACCCCCACCAATGCACTGGGCCTTATATAATATCTAAGAACTAAATAAACACTATAACATTTAAAAAATACCATTATAATAGAACAAAAATAAAATACAGATTTCCAATTATATCCTGAATAGGATAATAATTGGAGAGTCTAGGTCTGAAATGGAATTAGAGCTCTAGCTTTTGCAAAGAGAAAAGGCACATAGAACTTATTAGGTTAAGCTTAGAAGTTTGCATATTTGGGTATGAAAATTTGTAATTTTTTTCTTGAACTAGACTTTTGGTCAACTACCTTGGAATAAAACAATCATATCTTACTAGTTCCTGTTGGCACTGTAACAAATTGCCACTGATTTAATGGCTTAAACAACACAAATTTATTCAATTACAGTTCTAGAGGTCAGAAATCCAAAATGAGTCGTATGGGGCTAAAATCAAGATGCCAGCAGGACTGGTTCCTTCTATTGGTTTCAAGGAAGAATCTGTTTCCTTGGCCTTTTTCAGCTTCTAGTGTCCATGTGCATTCCTTGGCTTCTGTCCCCTTCCTCCATTTTCAAAGTATATCACTCCAGTCTCATGGTGCAACTTCTTTTGTAAGTTAATCTCCCTTTGCTTCTTTCATTTAAGGATACTGGGGATTATGTTAGGCCCATTCAGAAATTCCCCATGTCAAGATCCTTATGTTTGTTTCATCTGCAAATCTTTGCCTTGTTAGGCAACATTTATAGGTTCCAGAGTAATATTATTATCAAGTATTGATTCTTTTATCCTGGCTTTCTCATTTGAAGAGTTTGTGTTCCAGTATCTTCTTTCTCATATTCCCTCAAATGAAAGTGAATAATAGTTAATTTTTTCAGTTTCATTAGTAAATTATTTTCTTATAATGAAATGATCAGTAACCTGAGAAATTAAATTTTAGATGGAATTTGGTGAATAATTGAGAAATTACTTTATATGAGGGCCTATGTTAGATACTTTGGAGATTTAAAAAAAAGAGTATGAGAAACTATTGTAAAACAATGTATTTTATGTTACAGTTTAGTGTATGCTCAGTTTACTAAGTGAGCACACACATAAAATGCTAGCAGGTTTAGGGAGTCGCATGAGCTCTGTGGATTTGGAAAACTTACTGGGAAATCACAGATTTGATTGAGGAAGAAGTGGTTGCAATTTAAGGTGGCAGGCTGGGGAGCTTAGCCCCTGGAAGCAGGAATTGTCTGTGATCATTGACATTAATAAATGTCTTAGTTTGGGCTGCTATAATAGAAATAGAGACATGGTGCGTGAAATTTGTGCACGGGGGTGGGGGTTGGGGAGTGATGGTGGATTGTCCCTCAGCCTGGCCTGCACCCTTTCCAATCTGGGACCCCTTAAAGGATGTCCTATTGCCAGTTTACAGGGATTGGGCCTAAATCCGCAGTTGGATATCCCTCTCGCAATTCAGAACTGCTGGCTCCTAACTGCTCACCTGCCTGCCTGTCTGCTCACCCCAACTGCCCCCTGCCGCCAGCCTGTTAGCCCCCAAATGTCCCACCCTGCCAGCCCAACAGCCCCCTGTGCCAGGTACTCACTTCCAGCTCACCCCACCTCCACTCCCCACTGGCTTGGTCACCCCCAACTCCCTCCTGCTGGCCTGATCACCTCCAATTGACCCCCACTGATGGAGTGAGAGGCTGAGGGCTGTTTTCAGGCTGGTCACTCTCTTCTGGGTGGCGTCCCCACTGGGGTGCCTGGCCTGCCTGGGTGAGGGGCTGATGGTTGTTTGCCAGCTGGCCAAGCCCCCCAGCGGGGACCCTCACTCCATGGGAGTGTGGCCAGCCTGGGTAAGGAGCTGAGGGCTGTTTTAGGCTGGCCACAGCCCCTGGTGATCCAGGCTCCCAGGCCCTCCTCTTTTTCTTTTCTTTCTATTTTTTTTTTTTTTTAGCGCCTCCTTGAGCAGAGGCCAGGGCCAGCTGAAAGCAGGTGTCTAGGATTTATTTATCTTCTACAATTGAAACTTTGTAGCTTTGAGTGGAGGCCAGGGCCAACCAAGGCAGATGGGAAGCTTGGCTTCCCTTATTGCCGGGGCATCCCAAACCTCCTACTTGCTCCAGCTCTGTGGCTGCTTGGGTTAATTTGCATACTTTCTCCTGATTGGCTGTGGGCGTAGTGGAGTGATAGTCAATTTGCATGTTTCTCTTTTATTAGTATAGGTAACACAGACTGTGTGGCTTAAATAACAAGCACTAATTTCCCACAGTTTTAGAAGTGGGAAGTCCAAGATCCCGTTGGCACATTTGGTGTCTGGTGAGGACCCACTTCCTGGTTCAATGATGTCTGTCTTCTCACTGGGTCTTCACGTGTTGGAAAGTAGAGGGAGCTTTCTGGAGTTCTCTTTTATAAGGGCACTGATCCCATTCATGAGGGCTCCATGCATGACCTAATCACCTCCCAAGGGCCCTACTTCCAAATACCATCACATTGGGGGGTAGGTTTCAACATGTGGATCTGCTTTTATCCCCAACTGGATCATTTATTAGGGCTGCAGAAGAATTCCATATGGGGTGGGAAGCACCCCATCTTTCAGGGCATTCTTACTTGCAGGCAGGTCCAGGGAATCGCCACTGATGCCTCTCTTCACACTGGCCCCTTCACTTAGCAGGGGTCTTCTCCCTGGGCCTCTGTCCACCCTGCTGGCTTCATGCGGAAGTCTTTGTGTGGAGCCCAGTGCCCCAGGGGCTGCCTGCGTGCATTTGGAGAACTGTCTGACAGAGGGGCTGTGTTCTGTTCTCTTGCCCTGTTCCTGCTTCAGTTGTCATGAATGAATAGCACATGAGTGGAGAAAAGGAATGCATTTGGGTGGAAGATGTGATTTTCAAGATAGGGATTTCTGACACTGGTGGCAGAGATGACTGAGGGGGTGACAATTCTCTATCAGCACAACCAGCCCGTAAAGGGAAGTGCAGACGTGCTCAGTATCAGGTGTTTGACCCTAAATTGACCCAAGTTATCTTCAAATGCAGTGTTAGGAGGAAATCTTAAATAACTAAACCCAAAAAGTTTTTAAATACTCATGAAACTGTGAAAATGAGGGAAGAATCATGGATCTGTTTTAAAGTTAAAATTTTTTCTCTTTATAAAAACTAAACTTTTCCTTTTCTTATAGTAAAAATGGATGTCTAGGTTATTTCACATTACCTCTAAGCTTACATTGGGCCCCCTCACATTTTCAGAGTATCTGATTATGATCCTAATATCCAAGGTTTTTGTTTGTTTTTGCAACAAAGTGAAAGGAAATACAATTTATCCACTTAATGAATATTTATTTGTTAGGCAGCCTGTCCAGTTCCATTAGAATCAAGGCCAGTAATTGAGATCAGTAAGACTCCGTTGCTGCTCACCAGGAGTTTGTGACACACCAGAGGAGGCAGGCAGGCTGAAAACAAGGTATCAGTGGTGAGTCCTAAGTTTGAAGTTTGTATCAGGAACAGGAGTAGCAGCCCAGGGCAGCTGCGTGAGGAGGTGACATGTCAGGTGAGTAGATAGTGCACAGTAGTATGTTTGAAAATCATGGAAGGGCAAAGGTCTGTGAGCTTTGTCCATTTAGGGATTTATTTTAAGTGTCATCCTAATACATTTGAGCTGATGCCTATTAAGGTTTCCTTGTTTATGAAGTGGAATAACTTTCATGATTAGTCCTACCACATTTGATAAACATTGGTCTTCAGTGGATGGCTTTGGTTACCAGGTTCCCAGGACATATAAATACTGCCAGAAGATGTCTAGTTGTGCTGTTGGCTGTGAAGTCTTTTCTTTTAGGAGATTTCCTTGTTTTGATGGACGGTTTATCAAAAAAGTCATACTTAGGAAAAAACAAACAAACAAACAAAAAACAACACCCAAAAAGTAGTACCTACTCAATTCCTTTTAGGAATCTTTGGAAGGCTTTATCTTGGGATAATTCATTGTGAATCACCTTTGCTTACTATTTTTTAAGATGCCACCATGTCCTGTCTGATATCATATAATTCTTTAAAAAGTCTTTAATGTGATCTTTCAAATTTATTAGAATTTCACAATATATTAAAAGATAATTTGGAGCCTTATAATTAAACCATTTACTTATAAGATTTCAAATATCAAGATAGAAAACTTTCCTGCAAAATGTATGTGACGATTTTATGAATATATGTGTGACAAATTATTTCCTGGCCAAATGAGAAATCTTTTTATAGGAGGTGGTAACTAGATATATCAATGGTCGGCAAACTGCCACTCGTGAGCCACATGCGGCTTGTGAGCCGAGATTTGCTGCTCTGTTAATTAATGAATTTGCTGACCACTGCATAAGGCATGACCCTTACCCTTACCCAGAAGTTTTGACTTAAGGTTAAAGACATTAGTTCATTATTAAAATGTTTTTTAAGTGTTTTTCCCAAAGGCAGTAGTTGACAAACTCATTTTATTAGGTATTATCTTACCTAATAAAAGAGTAATATGCAAATTAACCACCACTCTGCTCCACCTCCACCCACCAGCTATGCCCACCACCTAATCAGGAACAAGTATGCAAATTAATCCAACCAAGATGGTTGTGACCACAGAGAAAGCAGGAGGCTTAGGTTTCCCTGGTAATGGAGGAAGCCAAACTTTCCACACACCCTGGCTTGCCGAGGCCTCCACTCAAGGCTACAAAGTTTCAATTATAGAAGACAAATAAATCCCAGATACCAGGGCCTCTGCTAGGGTCGCTGGGGGGCGTGGCCAGCCTGCAAACTTCCATAGGCCCCTCACCCAGGCCACGCCCTGCCCCAAGGGAATACCCACCCTGATCTGGGACACCCTTCAAGGCAAACCAGGCCTCTGCCCATGTACCAGGCCTCTATCCTATCTAATAAGAGAGTAATATGCAAATTGACTGCCACTCCAACACACAAAATGACTGCCTGCATTTGGTCAAAGATGGCTGCTCCCATGTGGACACAAGATGGCCACCGCAAGATGGCCAGCAGGGAGGGTAGTTGGAAAGGATCAGGCCTGCTAGGGAGGGCAGTTGGAGGCAATCAAGCCTGCAGGAGAGGGTAGTTAGGGGTCACCAGGCCTGTAGGGGAGGGTAGTTAGGTGCAAACAGGCTGGCAGGGGATTAGTTAGGCATTAATCAGGCTGGCAGGGGAGTGGTTAGGGGGTTATCAGGCTGACAGGCAGAAGTGGTTAGGGTCAATCAGGAAGACAGGCAGGTGAGCAGTTAGGAGCCAGCAGTTCTATGGGATTGGGCCTAAATGGGCAGTCAGACATTCCTAGAGGGGTCCCAGATTGGAGAGGGTGCAGGCTGGGCTGAAGGATACCCCTTCCCCATGCATGAATTTTGTGCACCAGGCCTCTAGTTAGATATAAATTTTTTTTTAAAGCAACTATTTCAGTTTCTTGAAGAAAGATGGGTGTTATACATCTCCCCTTTCCACCTCCAAATAGCTGAAGCATTTGTTGACTGAGGACCTAGGAAAATCCAAGAGTGAAGATGGCTTCCTTGGATTTAGGTACCTCTGCATATTGGTTTCATGTTTTTTTGTAGTGAATGGGTCTGAAATATGGCTGCTGGCAGTTCTTACAGCTTCAACCCAAAAAGAAAGAAGAGAGACCCTCTTTCTTCTAGTGCTGCTAAATTAAGTCTTATGACTTGGTTATATGCCCATTGCTGTGGATAGAGGACTGGGTAAGGCATGGTGCTGGGGAGAGAGGAAGAGTTCCCACATGAAAAAAGGGTACAGAGCAGACAAAATCCACATGAGATGTGTCATGTTAGGGCTGCTGCAGGGCTGGATATGGAGAAAAGAAACACGGTAACAATGTAGAATCTACTGCTTTTCTTCTTCTTCCTGCTGGTAATAGTCAGGTGAGCCTTGAGGTTATGGGCTAACATACAATGCTCTGCAACCTTGGTTTTATTTAAGTACCCAAATAACCAGGAACATGAATTCATGATGGAAGGTGGAGGGAAGCAGTCAAATGTTGTCTCACATAAATAATGAAAATAGTATGATTTCTTCACTGTTTTAGAAATGATGGGAGGGGATTCACTTGGAGGGTTGTGCCCAGAATTATTCTTGTGACATTTTCAGGTTCCTGTTGGTAGAAAGATTTTGCAAATGTGTCATTTTTGTGAAAGGACATCTCTGGCATCATGTTTTGGGGAAATACTTATCAGTGGGCTTTCTCAGTGAAGAACATGCCTGATGATTTTTTTTTCTACCATAAGTTTTCATCTAACAAACGAAATCAGAGTCTCAGGGGTCCCTCAAGCACTGTCTTAATTTAGCTTTCAAGCTACCTTTTTATTTCGTCAGTTTTACGCAGTAAGCAATCTGTCTAGGCAAAATATCTCCTAAAGAAGCTTGCATGTTGAATTGCTTTTTATTTCAGGTGAATTTATTTACTCCACCTGTGTCATTTTTTTCCCCCTCTAGAAGAAAAATAGCAATTCCATCTGAGTTTGGAAACCTCCCTTCTGTCATCTTTAATTGGTAAGCCAGAGCCTATTAGTATAGAGTAAGCCTTTAAAATCACTTTCCAGTTCCTGCCAGACCAACGTGGTTCAGTGGTTGAATGTCGATCCAGAAAAGAGGAGGTCACAGCTTGATTCCTGGTCAGGGCACATACCCGGGTTGCAGGCTTGATCCCCAGTAGATGGCATGCAGAAGGCAGCCAATAAATGTTTCTTTCTCATCATTGACTTTTCTCTCTCTCCTGGTACCTTCCTCTCTCTAAAATGAAAACAAAAAAACAAAAAAACAAAAAACAAATAAAAAATCACAAAATCATTTCCAGTTTCTTACAAATTTGTCAGAAGGAGGGTTGGCCACATAGAGCCCAACAGAAATTGGGCAGTTGGTGTTTTGCAAGAGCCACAAGGGTCTTCAGATGCCCTGATTCTCCAGTTTCCCCTTTCCTGCCCCCCAAACACTGTGAGCTGTTGTTGTGTGCAGAAGAGCCTGACACTAGAGATTTCTCAGTCCCCTCTCTCTCATTAGCCATCTTTCCTTCTAAATTCAGTTACTCCAAACCCATTTCCTTATAATCCTTCCCTGAGGTTTAGTTCATATTTTTTATTGTGTCAATCCTCTCTCGTTGATATTTCTCACAAATTCTGAATTAGTTAGTTTTCATTTTTCCTTTTTGTTATATTAAGAAAACATTAAATTATATTTGGGGAAACATATGCAACCATAACTATATTAACCACAACTGCAGTGGTAACTATTTTAATTTTTGTTATTTCCATTCCTGTCTTCTCAGGTATATATCTGCCTACTGGGGTGCACTGGTCACCCATCACAATTCTCAGGGGTCGCTCTATTGGTTGGGGGAGATGGTAGTCTTTCAGGAACCTCACTGGACTCTTTGACCCATCATAGATTCTGGAAGCTGCAATTGCAATTGCATGATACATACCCTTAGTATCTGTCTCAGTCAGTCTATGGCTTCAGGCAAAATGCTCTACCTTTTAAGAGTGCCTCTAAAATCTTCCTATATAATGAAGAGGTGACATGCAAATTGACCTTCACACCCTCACATCACAAGTTGGGTGCCCCCACATTATCACAAGTTGGGTGCCCCCATGTTATCACAAGATAGCTGCCCCCATGTCATCACAAGATGGCTGCCACAAGATGACCACCCCCACATTGTCACAAGATGGCTGGCAGGGGAGGGCAGTGACCAGGCCTGCAGGGAAGAGTAGTTGGTGGGGGTGGGGACCAGGCCTGCAGGGGTGGGCAGTTGGAGGTGATCGGGTCAGCAGGGGAGCAGTTAAGTGTCTATCATACTGGCAGGGGAGAGGTTAGATGTCTATCAGGCCAGCAGGGGAATGGTTAGGGGATATCAGGCTGGCAGGCAGAGTGGTTAGGGCCAATCAGGCAGCCAGGCAGACGAGTGGTTAGGAGCTAGCAATCTTGGATTGTGAGAGGGATGTCACTGAAGGATTGGGCCTAAACCAGCAGTTGGTCATCCCCTGAGGGGTCCCAGATTGGAGAGGGTGCAGGCTGGGCTGAGGGACACCCCTCTCTCCCCCCATTGCATGAGTTTTGTGTACCGGGCCTCTAATAGGGATAATATTTAATGATGAGTGAAGATTTGATTAATGTTGGCAATGAATTTGCACAGGCCAAGCACATATTTCCATAATTGTTTTAGTAGTAGCTTCTGGTATTCTAGCTTTTCTCACCTTTGAAGGCATCATATTTAGAAAGAATGTGATTGCTTCTACAGAGGGAGAAAGATCTGGAATTTACAGGTGTGTTGTGTTTGACCCGTAGTAATAAAGCAGTTTGATTCTAGATGATAGTAAGATCTGGAATGACATTCTCCTCTCATCTCCCTGTGCTGCTGTATGACACCATTTCTGCCTTGTCCCATGCCTCTCTTTTCTCTCATTTCTCCACATAGCTCTAGGAAAATACTGTCTTTTTAGTAAGAGATTGAGCATTTTTATTTGAAGAACCAGCCAGTGAGAATGTATTTGGTGATGTCTTCAAACTGAAATCTCTGTTGCTATGAATGTGTGTGTTGGCTGGGAGCAGAATCATCTAGAATGTCTTTTTTCTTCTTCTTCTTCCCTCCCTGCCTTTCCTGCCCTACCCCACCCCCAAATAAATACACAAAACAGTCATGTGTGGACTCTGGAATTGCCCCAGCTGGTTTGAATCCTGGCTTGGCTCTGACACCTGGACACATTGCTTCACAGTTCTGTCTCTCAGTTTCCTGATTTGTAACATGAGGATGAGCACAATTCCTACCCCAGAGAATTGTTATGAATTTTAAATCAGTTAACACGTGGAAAACGGCACTGTGTCAGTGTTAGTGACCATTAAACCAAAATCATATGCATCGTATCTATTCTGGAGTAACTGTTAAGAGAAAAGGAATTTAGAAGGCTGCATTCTGAAGTATTTTTCTTCATTTTTGCAGTAAAAACAAATTCTTTGTAACAATTTTGGATGGAAAGGATCAGTTTTAATTAGAGAAAATGTCTAATATGGCTTTACTGCAGACTGTAACTTTCAGAGAAGGTAGAATGTTTTTCTAGTTTCTATGTAGCAGGAAAAAGAAGGTAGAATGTTTTTCTAGTTTCTATGTAGCAGGAATAAGAAATCTTATGAGTCTGTACCTATACCCATTTTACAGAAGAATAAAGAGTTTCAGACAGCTGAGGAATATTGCCCATGTTTGGAAGTGGCTGTACTTTATTAACCTTTATTAACCCTGAGTTGTCGTCCTCCCCCACCTCCCCCCGTCCCCCTTGGACACCGTTTATAGCGAGGAAATACTCTGACACCCTGATGGCTAGAAGGTTGCTGAGCACAGCAGAGGAGAGTTAGTTTGGTTTATTATCATCTTAATCACAGTACAAAGGCAATGTTAATGTTGATAGACATCTGCTTCAAAGTCAGTTGTCCACAAACAAGGAGCCCAATTCATGGTTTCTTGTTTCTTATGTTTGACCAAGCTTCCCTACACAAAACCCTCCTTTTACATCTGTAAACAACCAAAGTAACTTACCTGAGTGAGCTAGAGTAGGGCCTAGAATTTCCAGTTGCTCTTAATTCCATTCAGGAGGGACCCTAGCAGAGGCCTCATCTGATTTTCGAGGCAGGAGTCTCAAGTATTTGAGAAGATGACCTTGGGCAGCTTCTTGTTCTTAGACCACAGAGGTGACATAATTTAGTATTTACAGTAGAGGAGGGCAGGTATTCTACATCTTTGTTCTTTGGCCTCCAGGAACTGAACTTGGGGTTTTGTTGTCCTTTCTGGAAGGAACTATCAGTCACATCTTAATATTAAACCACACATTTACACTCACCTGAGTGATAAGCAAATTTGACAAGCAAGATTGAGACAATAATCTTGGTCTTGACTTTAGAGACAGGATTTAGTAAAGGAACTGAATCATACATTATTTATTATTTTGGTCACAGAGGCTGGAAAGTCCCCAATAAGTAAATCTTTAAAAGTTGTTTGTATATCACATACTTTAAGTTGTTTATTATTGATTATTTAAACTCCTAATATTGTACATATTTAGAAAGTAAAAAAATATATATATCTACTATAGAATGTTGCAATTTTATTCAGTGGAAAAAATATTTTTTTACTGTCCTCATTCTACTAGAAGAAAATGTTCCACTGAATAATTGATACCTCTAAAATGAAGCCTTGTGTTTTTATGATACTAGAATACCTTTATTATCTAAATGTTAGACATTCCTATATATTAACTATTTTGTGTAATAAATATTTGATCAAAGGAAAACTCAGACAACTACATTATTCTCAGGTGAAGTTCAGAACATGAATTATGCAGAACCACAGATAATTGAAGATGGTAGAATTAATCACAATATGCAAATAAGCAACTATTAAGAACTTTATGAAAATTTTTCCATGGTTTTGTTCAAATAAACTGGGATGTAAAACTGGAAATTTAACTTTAATTCAGGTGGTAAATACATTATTACAGTTTTACACTTTTTAAAAGAATTGAAACAAATGTAGTCAATTATGATTTTGTAATCTTTCTTTTTATTTAGTATAGAATAAAATAAGTGCATTATTTTTTATAACAAAGAGGCAAAGTAAAAATACCAGGTCTCCTAGTATTTCATATTCTGGATCTGAAGTTCCTTCTTCTAAAATGTATACTTGGCTTGAAATGATATAAATATTTTCCATATTACTGTTTTATACTTTAAAAAATTTTAAAGATTCTACATCATGTCTTGTTAGCTGAGGATAATTCGAACCAGAAAAAGGCCACTTAAAGTGAATCTACTTAAAGGAGACCAAAACTTCATAATACAATAAAAAAAAGCTTTGGAACTTCATCTTGCAAAAAACATAAAAATATTATGAAAATATATTTATTTTAGTTTATATTTAACAAAATTTAGATGATCATTTTGATTATGACTCTCTTAGAATGAGCAATCTAAAAATAAAATGTTGATAGTTTTGAGAGGAATAATTTTTGGACAAAATTGTAATGATCGTACATGTGATACTTTTAAAACTTATGTATTTATTATTTTATTAATAATACATTTATTTTTAATTATAGCAGTTTAAAAATTGTTTTCAATTATATTTGCCCAACAATAAATTTTAGGTATATAGCATCGTGATTAGATGTTTATATATCTTCAGAAGTGATCTCCTGGTAAGTCTAGTGTCCATACATAATTACAATACTAGAGACCTGGTGCATGAAATTCATGCACTTGGGGGTGTGTGCTTCAGCCCATTCTGCTCCCTTTCCAATCTGGGACCCCTTGGGCAGTTGGACATCCCTCTCACAATCTATGACTGCTGGCTCCCAACTGCTCACCTGACTGTCTTCTTAATTGCCCCTAATAACTTTTTCCTGCCAGCCTGATTGAAGCCTAACTGCTCCCCTGCCAGCCTGTTTGCCCCTAACTGCCCTTCCCTGTGGGCCTGGTCACCCATAACTGCCCTCCCCTGCAGGCTTGATCACCCCCAACTATCCTCCCTTGCAGGCCTGGTTCCTGCCAACTGCCCTCCCCTGCTGGCCATCTTGTGGTGGCCATCTTGTGCCCACATGGGGCAGGATCTCTGACCACATGGAGGCAGTCATCTTCTGTATTGGAGTGATGGTCAATCTGCATATTACTCTTTTATTAGATAGGATAGAGGCCTGGTGCACGGGTTGGGGCTAGCTGGTTTGCCCTGAAGGGTGTCCCAGATCAGGGTGGGTGTTCCCTTAGGGAGTGGGGTGGCCTGGGCGAGGGACCTGTGGTGGTTTGCAGGCTGGCTATGCGCCCCTCCCCCCCCTCGCACCCCTCTTCCCCAGCAACCCAAGCAGAGGCCCTGGTATTTGGGATTTATTTATCTTCTATAATTGAAACTTTGTGGCCTTAAGCGGAGGTCTGGGTGGGCCAGGGTGTGCAGAAAGCTTGGCTTCTTCCATCGCCAGGGACAACCCAAGCCTCCCTCCTGCTCTCTCTGTGGCTGTAGCCATCTTGGTTGGGTTAATTTGCATACTCGCTCTGATTGGCTGGTGGGAATGGCTGGTGGGTGTGGCTTGTGGGTGTAGTGGAGGTACGGTCAATTTGCACATTGCTCTTTTATTAGATAGGATTTTTTATTATACTAGAGGCCTGATGCATCAGATTCATGCATGGGGGATGGTGTCCCTCAAGTGGCCTGCACCCTCTCCAATCTTGGACCCCTTGGGGAATGTCCAACTGCTGGTTTAGGCCCATCTCTCTCACAATCCAGGACTGCTGTCTCCTAACCGCTTGCCTGCCTGACTGCCTGATTGCCCCCTAACTGCTTCTGCCTGTCAGCCTGATTGTTCACTAACTGTTCCCCTGCTGGCCTGATCTCCCACAACTGCCCTCCCTTGCTGGCCTGATTGCCCCCAACTGCCCTCCCCTGCTGGCCTGATTGCCCACAACTGTCTTCCCCTGCTGGCCTGATTACCCACAATTCCCCTCACTGCTGGCCTGATGGTGCCTAACTGCCCTCCCCTGCTGGATTGATCACCCCCAACTGCCCTCTCCTGCTAGCCAAAGCACCCCCAACTGCCCGCCACTGCTGGCCTGATTACTCACAACTGCCCTTCCCTGCCAGACTGATTGTCCACAACTGCCCTCCCCTGTTAGCCTGACACCCCCAACTGCCCTCTCCTGCTAGCCAAATCACCCCCAACTGCCTGCCACTGCTGGCCTGATTACCCACAACTGCCCTTCCCTGCCAGACTGATTGTCTTCAACTGCCCTCCCCTGCTAGCCTGATCACCCCCAACTGCCCTCTCCTGCTGGCCTGATTGCCCACAACTGTCTTCCCCTGCTGGCCTGATCACTACAGCTCCCCTCACTGCTGGCCTGATGGTCCCTAACTACCCTCCCCTGCTGGGGCCTGATAGGTCTCTACTGCCCTCCCCTGCTGGATTGATCACCCACAACTGCCCTTCCCTGCCAGACTGATTGTCCCCAACTGCCCTCCTCTGCTGGCCTGATCATCCACAACTGCCCTCTCCTGCTGCAACCTGCCTCCTCTGCCAGGAGCCACCTCCTCCATACCGATCAGACCCACAAGACCCCCAGGTATTAATGCACGGAGCGGCCATCGGGCTCTACCTCCACTGTGCTCATGGCCATCTTTTGGCAGCCATCTTGTGATGATGTTATGTGAGGGCATGATGCCACCTCAGCTTTTATTATATGGATTTCCTATTCTGAACTTTATAGCTCCATTACTATTTTTATAACTGGGAATTTGCACTTCTTATTTTTAATTAAAAATTTTAATGTTGACATAAGTTCACATTTTCCCCTTTCCCCCCCACCCTTTCTCACCTCCACCTTTCATCCCCCTCCCTTGACCTTCACCAAATTTGTTCATGTCCTTGGGGTATGCATATAAGTTCTTTAGCTAACCCCTTCATCTTACTTATCCAGTCATACCCAATCTTCTCCTCTCAGGCATCAGCCAGTCTGTATCCATACTTCCAGTTCTATTTTGTTCATCAGTTTATTTTGTTCATTAGATTGCACAAAATAGTGAGATTATATGGCATTTGTCTTTTTCTGACTGGCTTATTTTACTAAGCATAATATACTCCAGGTCCATCCATGCTATACTAAAGGGTAAAAGTTCTTTTTTCCCCCCCAGTCACATAGTATTCCATTGTATAAATGTACCATAGCTTTTTTAACCATTCATCTACTGATGGGCACTTGGGCTGTTTCCAGATCTTGGCTATTATAAATAATGCTACTATAAACATAGGGGTGCATATATTCTTTCCAATTAGTGTTTTGAGATTCTTAGGATATGTTCCCAGAAGTGGAATAGCAGGATCAAATGGCAGTTCCAGTTTTAATTTTTTTTTGTGGAAACTCCACAGTGGCTGCATTAGTCTGCATTCCCATCAACAGTACACAAGGGTTCCCTTTTCTCCACATCCTTGCTAGCACTAGTTTTTTGTGATGTACTGATAGTAGACATTCTAAAAGGTGTGAAGTATTTCTCTTTGATAATTAGTGACCTTAAGCATTTTTTTATATAGGCCATCTGTATGTCCTCTGTGGATAAGTGTATATTCAGATCCTTTTACCATTTTTAATTGGATTGTCTTCCTGGCGTTGAGTTATAGAAATTCTTTATGTATTTTGGAAATTAACCCCCTATCTGATGTATCATTGATGAATATATTCTCCCAAACAGTAGGTTCTCTTTTAATTTTGTTGATGGTTTCTTTTGCTCTGCATAAGTTTTTGACTTGGTGCAATCCCATTTGTTTATCTTTTCCTGAGTTTCTCTTGATATTGTATCCTAGAGGCCTGATGCACAAAAATTCATGCAAGAGTGGGCCTGGCTTCTCTTCAGCACCCAGGACCTGGGCTGCTTCCCTCCCCTGGCTGCCTGCAGGCACCCAGGATCCAGCCTGCTTCCCTCAGGCTGTCTGCAGGTGTATGGGATTAGCTGGCTTCCCTCTGTCCCCAGCTTCATCAGGAAGGACGTCTGGAATGATGTACAGAAGACATCTGGTCTAATTAGCATATTAACTTTTTATTATTATAGATAGAAAACCCTAAAGGCTCTATCCAAAAAACTACTAGATCTGATAAATGAATTCATTAAAATGGCAGGATACAAAATCAACACCCAGAAATCGATATCATTTTTACATGCCAGAAATGAACTATCTGGAAGAGAAATTAACAAAACAACCCCACTTATTGCAACAACTCAAAAATATTAGGTATCCAGGGATAAATTTAACTAAGGAGATAAAAGACCTGTACTTGGAGAACCATATGACATTGAGAAAGGAAATTAAGGAAGATACAAATAAATGGAAGCATATACCATGTTCAGGGATAGAAGAATTAATATAATTAAAATGTTCTTACTGTCTAAAGCAATCTATAAATTCAACACAATTCTTATTAAAATACCAATGGCATCTTTCACAGAATTATAATAAATATTAAAAAAAAATTATATGGAACCCAAAAGACCTCAAATAGCCATAGCAATCTTGAGAAAGAAGAACAAAGTTGGAGGTATCACAACACTGGATATCAAACTATATTACAAGGTCATAATAATCAAAACAGATTGGTACTGGTAAAAGATCAGGAATATAGACCAGTGGAACACAACAGAGAGCCCAGAAATCAACCCATTCCTTTATGGTCAATTAATATTTCACAAATGAGGCAAGATCATACAACAGAATAAAGACAGTGTCTTCAATAAATGGTATTGGGAAAATTGGATAGGCACATGCAATAAAATGAAACTAGACCCCCAATTTATACCATACACATGAATAAATTCAAACTAGATAAAAGACTTAAATGTAGGTCTCGAAACAACAAAAATTTTAGAAGAAAACATAGTAAATTCTCACACATCTCTCACAACAATATTTTTGCTGACATTTTGGTATTATATGATTCATATTTGATTTACATCACATCTTCATAATGGCCAGTTTTACAAAAATAGTTGAGGTCTTACTCATTTTTCTTTGGGCCTTTCAGATTCTTGAATATTAAACACCTGTATTGAAATCCCTATCTTGGCACCATCATAATTTTTTTATCTTAAATTATTGTTCCCCCATCAAACTGCTCACTACCCATTTGCCATTGTTTCATTCTGTTTCTGGGCATGTTCCCTAATGTCATTTTGATTAGCCTCATAAGCCTCATAAGATTCTGTATTTGTGGGGAATATTTGCAACTTTACCTTGCAATGGACATCGGTGCAATGCTAGCAGACAGGATTAAGTATAGATGCTGTTGGTGAACAAGAACAAAATTTAGAGTTGGCATTCAAGTCATGAAATGGTTGTTTGTTAGGAAGTATTTTAAGGTTTTAAAGGCATGCTTCCTTGGAAAAGCTCCTATCTATGCAGGGATTTGGATAAAGACTTCTCAAATAATGAGGATATCCTGTTTTATTTACATGAATTTATTGCAGTATGCTCTATAGAAAAGAGGACAGATCATGACTGTGGAAATCTCTGGGTTTGTCTCAGTTCTGCTAGTGAGGCATTGTATGATCAGGACAAATCACTTCATTTCTTTTGGTATAATTTCACTAGTCTGTAAAGGAAAGGTTGAGCTAAAGAAACTTCTAATCACAACATTCTGTGACTGGATATTTTAAGAGCTTTATTGCTATTTTCATATAATCCTAGAATTTAATAGTCATCAACCCACTCCTTTTTCTAGTTATATCTATATATATAAAAGGCTAAGCAACTGTCCAACCATTGACTGGTAGCTATGATACACAATGACCACCAGGGGGCAGACGCTCCAATCAGTAGCTATGACATGCACTGACCACCAGGATAACAGCTGCTGAACTGCAGTAATTTGGCAGTGGTAGTTTTTGGGTGATACACCCAGAACCAGAGAGGAGGGAGCCTGATTCTGGGGTGTGTCACTTGAGAACTGCCCTCTCACAATCTGGGACTCCTCAGGGGATGTTGGAGAGCTGGTTTCAGCCTGATACCTGCAGGCCAGGCCAAGGGACCCCACCTGCTGGAGGGATCCCTGCTCACTCTGCAATGCCCTTCGAGCTGTGGCACTGGGGAGGGGTCATGGGAGGTGGCGTGTCCAGCCCATCTTGCCCAGTCCTGCCCCAGTGGCCACCTTCCAGTTAATTTCCTTTCACCAAAACTGTTTTGGCTCAGTGGATAGAGCATTGGCTTGCAGACTGAAAGGTCCCAGGTTCGATTCCGGTCAAGGGCATGTACTTGGTTTTGGGCACATCCCCAGTAGGGGTCCTGCAGGAGGCAGCTGACCTATGTCTCTCTCTCTGATCGATGTTTCTAACTCTCTATCCCTCTCCCTTCCTCTCTGTAAAAAGAGCAATAAAATATATTAAAAATAAATAAATAACTTCCTTTCAATGTGCATGAATCTGGGCACTGAAGTACTAGTATATAATCTATATATATAAAAGGCTAAGCGACCATCGCGTCTGGAACAACTGAACAGATGACCGAACAAGCTGTGTGGAGCGACCAGGCTGGCAGGATGGTTAGTGAAGGATGACCAAATGACCGAGCAGCAGGCTGCGTGGGGCGACTAGGCCTGCAGGGGGTTAGTGAGGGGTGACCAAATGACTGAGCAGCAGGCTGCATGGAGCTACCAGGCATGCAGGGGGGACAATTGGGGTGACCATGCCAGCAGGGGGTGCAATAAAGAGTGACCAGGCTTGCAGGGGGGCACTAAGGGGTGACCGGGACAGCAGGGGGCAGTTGGAGGCAACCAGGCCTGGGGGAGCAGTTGGGGGTGACCATGTTGGCAGGGGATGCAGTAAAGGGTGACCAGGCTGGTGGGGGGCATTAAGGGGTGACCAGGCCAGTAGGGGGGCCGTTGTGGGCAACCTGGCTGGGGGTCAGTTGGGGGCAACTACACCTGCCATGGGGGAGGTAGTTGGGGGTGACCAGGCCAGCAGGGACGGGGCAGTTAGGTGCTATTAGGCAGGCAGACAGGTGAACATTTATGATCCAGTGGTCCTGGACTGTGAGAGGGATGTCCTGAATTAGAGAGGGTGCATGCTGGGCTGAGGTCTCCTCCACCCTCGTGCATGAATTTCATGCACCAGGCTTCTAGTCCTATATAATAAAAGGTTAATATGCAAATTGTCCCTGCAACTGGGAGTTTGACCTGGAGTTCAACCAGTGGGCAGGGCTGGCTGGCCAACAGCCTGTGACCCCTCTCCCTGTCCAGCCTCCCCTCAATCATCCCCCCTACCCCAATCAGGAGTGGGGCTGGCTGGCCAAACACCTGGAGCCCCTCCCCCATCCAGCCCTATCCCTGATTGGCCCAGATTGGGGCGGGCTGGCTGGATCCCACCCATGAACAAATTTGTGTACCAGGCCTCTAGTCTCTATTATAAAAGGTCTATGGTCCTAACACAACCACGAAAGGCCGGTGCAGTTGGGCAGGGCTGTGAGCACAGAAGGGCGAGACAGCGTGGGTGAGTGGACCACATGATTTTGTGTGCTGGGCTTCTAGTACTGTACATTATAATTTCAATAGTTACTTCCACATGTAATCATACTTTTGGTAAAGTTGTAATCAGCACTTTTAAACAAACAAATTCTAGTCTTTTCAATAGTGTTATTTCTTATAAGTGTTTTCCTATTTTTTCTTTTTCACATTTATCTGTTTTAATGGCTCTTGATAGTTTTTTGAGTACATATGTTTTAATATATTTAAATATGGTTTGCCCAATGTGTTCTGGCAGCTGAGCATCTCTGTATGTTAGAGCTTTGGGGAGTTCGGGGGCCATGTTACTATAGACATCTCTAAAGCAGACAGTTATTTCAAAAGTTGATCTCACATGCAGCACAGTCCTGGGTGCATTTCAGTACTTAAGTGTCTTTTGCTGCTGCTGCAAACAGGAAGAAACAAACTCAGGCAAAGCGTCTGACTGAGTGACGTAGGGGGAGGAACAAGGAAAAAGAATTGTGTTTTGCTGCTGCTGAGCAAGGAAAATCCGGGGGAGTCTGGAGTTTGATAACAAAGGAAGCAGATAACTCAGAAAACCAGATTCTGGATGACATCTTCAGGTACCTAATTGCCCCTGAACATCATACCTAATATCCAATCATCTGAGAAGGTTGGTGACTGGTAACTCCTGAAGTTGCACTCTGTCTGGTCCTTAGAACAAAGCTAGAGAGGAGACCATCACAGCAGCAAAATAGCCACAGACTAAATGAGTTAATCATACACTATTTAAAATTAAAGCACTTTTCATTTTAACTCCATATCTTGGACATTTTCAATGCACCCTTAGGGAATAATTTGTTCATCCATTATAACTAGACCTGCTACATCTTATCAAGATAAAGGAAACTTGGCCCTAGCTGGTTTGGCTCAGTGGATAGAGCATCAGCCTGTGAACTGAAGGGTCCTGGGTTCAATTCCAGTCAAGGGCATATGCCAGGATTGCAGGCTAGATCCCCAGTATGGGACATGCAGGAAGCAGCTGATCAATGGTTCTCTCTCATTATTGATGTTTCTATCTCTCTCTCTCCCCCTCTCTCTGTCTCTGAAATAAATATATATATATGAAAAAGATTTAAATAAAAAGATAAAGGAAACTTGAAACTAATACAAAATAATATTAAATGTACACTGTAATGTAAAAAAATTTAAAATTTAAAAATTTAAAAATTTAAAAATGTCAAAAAAAGATAAAAGAAGCATACTGCACACTTTTCCTACTTGTAATATCAACTTTGGTCTGTGCATGTGGTCACTTCTTCTGCACATGTGAGTGAACTGTTTGCAATGCTTGTTTCACATAACTTGTCACCACACCGTGGTGGTTATTGGGCAAGAAAGGGAACTAAGCTTTGATGAAATTGGGGTAATCTGGTTATTTAAAGCAGCTAACGCAAATGTTTCAAGTTAAGTCAGGTTAAGGTAGATTTAGTAAAGGCAATTTTAGTCATGATTCAAATTGCCAACTAGAAAAAAAACTAGAGAATTATAAAAATTATATGTCCATTTTAAATTTCACTGTGCTGGGTCACATGGGACTGAAGCAAGCTGATAAATTAGGAGAAGTTCAGTATTTTCAGAGGTTTACTTAAGCACAACTAATTTGTTCTGTGTCATGTATGTGTATGTTTCTCAGCTTTGGAAGTTACATCCTACAATTCCTTAATCTTTTTTTTTTTTTCCAGATTCTAGCTACATTGAAGACTGGTTATTTTCTAAAATTAGAGAAGTCCACAAAGTGATGGTGTCTTCTTTTTGAAGTTCGAGTACTAGAATAAAAGGTAATTGTTGATGATTTCAGAATTTGTTTGCAATACTGTGGTAGAGATGTTTAGCGAATGCAAGTGAACAATCACTGGAGTCCAGACCAAATTAAAATTTAGGGAGCCTTTATTAGCCGTCCAGTGACTGTTCTGCCTTTCTCTACACAGGGAGTCCAGAGAGCAGCAGCGACCCTTTGTGTAGGAATACATTTAAGAACATTTTCCACATCCTGTTTTTGCATAGCAAGCAACCCAAGACAAAACAGTTTTTCCCAAGCAACATTAAGGTCATGCCAATGATGATCATGTTATTCACAGGGTCATCCTGTTCTTCAAAAAGCTGACAGTGTTCTATGAAAGAAGGCCTACGTGCTGGGAAGGGGCCATGAGACCATATCTCAAGGCCTGGCCTGATGTCAGCACTTACAACTCTATCTGGGGGATAGTCCACAGCGTCTCTGGAATGGGGCATGCTCAGAAATTCCCACTCTCTTAACAGAGGCTATCTACAAACAAAAACCAAGACTTCATATATTTTTTTCTCACCAAAAAATAACTAGTATCATTCTGATTTAGTTATGATAAAAAAACAAAACAAAACAAAAAAAACAAAGCCGAAACCAGTTTGGCTCAGTGGATAGAGCATTGCTCTGCAGACTGAAGGTCCCAGGTTCGATTCCCGTCAAGGGCATGTATCTTGGTTGTGGGCACATCCCCAGTAGGGGGCATACAGGAGGCAGCTGATCGATGTCTCTCTCTCATTAATGTTTCTAACTCTCTATCCCTTTCCCTTCCTCTCTGTAAAAAGTCAATAAATATATTTAAAAAACAAACAAACAAATAAAAAACAAAAACCTAGCATGTCTTTTTTTATTTTATTAATTTTTATTAATTTTTTATATATATCTCCCCATTGCCCCCCCCTCCCTCCCAGGCATACACCGACCCCCAAGTGTCTGTGATCATTGGTTATGCTTATATGCATGCATACAAGTCCTTTGATTGATCATTTATCTACCTCACCTAACTTTAATCTTTCTGCTGTAATTTCACAGTCTGTTTGATGCTTTATGATTTTTGTCCTCCTGAGAATTATCAGTCTACTCCCTTTCTGTGCTCCTGATTCTATTATATTCACCAGTTTATTCTGTTGATCAGCTTTTTAATTCACTTAATTTTTAGATTCACTTGTTGATAGATATGTATTTGTTGTTCATAATTTTTTGTCTTTTACCTTTTTCTTCTTCCTCTTCTAAAAGAGTACCTTTCAGCATTTCATATAATACTGGTTTGGAGTTGATGAACTCCTTTAGCTTTTTCTTCTCTGTGAAGCTCTTTATCTGCCCTTCAATTCTGAATGATAGCTTTGCTGGATAGATTATTCTTGGTTGTAGGTTCTTGCTGTTCATCACATTGAATATTTCTTGCCACTCCCGTCTGGCCTGCATCATTTCTGTTGAGAAATCAGCTGACAGTCGTATGGGTGCTCCCTTGTAGGTAATGAACAGTTTTTCTCCTGCTGCTTTTAATATTCTCTCTTTGTCTTTTGCTCTTGGTATTTTAATTATGATGTGTCTTGGTGTGGTCCTCTTTGGATTCCTTTTATTTGGGGTTCTGTGTGCTTCCTCGACTTGTAAGTCTGTTTCTTTTACCAGATGTGGGAAGTTTTCAGTCATTATTTCTTTAAACAGGTTTTCAGTATCTTGCTCTCTCTCTTCTTCTGGCACCCCCACAATTCTGATGTTGGTACGCTTGAAGCTGTCCCAGAGGCTCCTTACATTATCTTCACATTTTTGGATTCTTTTCTCTTCTTGCTTTTCCAGTTGAATGTTTTCTGCTTCTTTATATTTCAAATTTTTGACTTGATCCTTGCCTTTCTCTAGTCTGCTGTTAGGACTCTGTATAATAGTTTTTATTTCAGTCAGTGTATGTTTAATTTCTAGTTGGTCTTTTTTCATCTTTAGTTGAACCTTTTCCATCTCTAGTTGGTCCTTTTTCATCTCCTCTTGGGTCTCACTAAATTTATCCAACTTTTCTAGCATATTCTTGAAAAACCTTATAAGCGTGGTTTTGAACTCTATATCCAGTCGTTTCCCCCCTCCATTTCTTTTGTTTGTAATCCCTTCCCTTGTCTCGGCATTTTCACTATGCCGGGGAAACTTCTGTGTTGAATTCAGCCTTATGATACCAGACTGCAAAGCCGAAGAAGCCTCTGTTGAGCTTGGGAGGGGCCTCTGAGTCTCAAGTGACTGGAGCGGTACTTGTGCGAGCGCTCCCGCAGTGCCTCTAACCGCTGCCTTTCCAGCTCCCCTGCACACCAGGACCACAGGAGTCTAGGTCTCTAGAGTTTCGCCCAAAACAGGGGCTTAGTGGACTCAGAAGTGGCACAGTTGGGAGGGTCTGTCTCCCGCCCACTCGCAAAAGTCAGCGGCACAATCAGCAATCTGTCCTGCGCGCAGTGCCGTGCGCACCACTAGGCCTTTGATCTTTTGCGACTCCCCTAAATTTCCGTGCACTTCTCCCTTTTCACAGTCCAAACTCCCCCCGTATGAGTTTTGGCTGGATCTGGGGTTTAGTGTCGTAGGATAAGGGGTTCAATGCCTTTGAGAGTCTCCGTTTCCCTCCTGCCAGAGAAAACCAGCCAGGTACTCCGGCATCCGCTGTCTCCTTGCGCGCGTCTCCGTCTCCGTACCTCAGCTTTTTGCAGCTCCTCTGGGTCTCCGTGAGCCCCTCTCTTTCCTTCTAGTTGTAGAACTTCCACTCAGCCAGCTTTCGTGTGGTTCTGGATGATGTCTGTTCTGTCTTTTAGTTGTAGTTTTGAAATTGTGCGAGGCAGCAGTGTAGGTGTTTACCTATGCCGCCATCTTGGATTCCTCTCTAGCATGTCTTTCTTAAATAAGGGTATGCAGGTAGGTATGCCTGAGGATTACAGTGTAACCCAGGTAGGCAGTTTACTCCTTTTCTTAGACCACATCCCCAGGGACATCACCCATGCCTGTTCAGTGTGACATCCCACATTTAGAGAGAAAATGTGAGAGTTCAGGCATAAGTTATAGAAAGACTACTACAGTGTAGGGACTCATTTTAATGACACACAAATTTGGTAAAACCTAATAACCAGCTGCTTTCCCATTTTCCCCAGTCCCAGGTCATTTAAGCCCTGTGACAACTGATGGCCTCACATTACACCAGCAGTTATTTCTTTGGCTGAGCTCCAGGAGCAGCTCCTCTCTCAGCCAGCTAATCCTAAGCTGGTTATCCTCTCCAAGTCAGAATTTTTTTTTTCTGATTGCCCTCAGTTCTCCTATTTTTCCCAGAACTCTTAGCCAGAGCTTAGGTCTCAGAAACTGTTTTCCTAACAGTTTCTAAAATCTATTCACAGTATTTTTTTTATTAGGGACAACCATAGTTCCTGCTCATTAGTTCTCAAAGTAGCAATTTATTTTCCCCTCTTCTTTAAATGTTCTGCTTAGTGGCTGGATTTAGTTAAAGAAATCATATTTAAATTCATACTAATATACTTTTTTTGAAAAAACTGATTTCAGAGAGAGACAGAAACACTGATTAATAGAGAAACATCAGTCAGTTGTCTCCCACACATGCTGTGAGCAGGAGTTGAACCCTCAATCTGGGTATGTGTCCTTGATCGGGAATCGAATTGCCATCTTTTGGACAATGCTCCATCTAACTGAACCACACCAGCCAGGGCACACTGATACACTTTTTAATCATGTCGGTCCTAGAGTCAGAGGGTTGAGATTATAAAGAAATATCAGGAGAATTTTTGAAATATCTGTTTAATGTTCATGTTACTTTGCCAGGAGGTAGTGTTCCCTAGATAGAGATGTTTGTATAGAAACTAGACACCTGTCTGACCAGGACATTGCTGAAGGGGAGCCTGGCTGAATTGGGAAGGTTTTCTAGGTCTGGTTAATCCCAAAGGAATTCTACAGTTTCTCAGTTGATGGTCCAAAGGAAGCAAACGGTTCCTCTCTGCCACCCAACCCCATCCCCCCACCCCATCCCCCCCACACCCCCCACACACATTTAAAATTAAGAAAAGAATTAAACTAGATTATTGCACTTGATGCATCTATCATGCTTTTGGGGTGACTTTCCTGATACTTTCAGTCTGAAGCATATTTTTTAAATGGCTCCCTCTTAGAGCTCATGACCTTGGAGGGCTATACTGAGAGAGAATTTTTTGTGGAAATACTTCTGTGGTGATGAGCTGCTAAGAGGGTGCTTCAGGGCAATTGTCTGAAGCATATCTGTGGTTTGCTAGGTTTGTAGGGAGGTTACCATGAGTTGATTATACACCTGTTAGGATCTTAGCTTGGTCTTTGAACCCCACCCACTCTGCCACCTTGGTTCCCCTAGTGTCTCCATAGGCCAAGTCTCCTATTGACAGTTCCTTGGGGACAGCAAAGAGCATCAACATTAAACATGAGAAAAGCACTATGTGCTAACCATTTTTGAAAATATCTAATTGTCCACTATGACCATCTATGGAGGTAATATACACTGGAGTCTATAAAGGCACATTTGAGTTTTAATCAAGTTTTTATGCTCCCATTCCTCATGAAATTGCCCTTATTCCAGCAGGAATTATTCCCTACTCCTTCCTTCTAAATGTGACATTTTGTCCTTACTTTATGTTATTGGTTTGGTTCCTTTTAATTTAATTTAATTTAATTTAATTTAATTTAATTTTGTTTTATTTTATTTTATTTTATCTTATTTTAATTTTAATTTTAGTATGAAAAGCTTATCTCCTATTTATTCCCCTAGAAACCCATTTATTCTTTTCATAGAAGCTTTTCACCTCTCTAATATTAAGTTAAGTATATAAGTCTTATCTTTAACTGTTTATTTTTTAATGTATTTTTATTAGAGGCCCAATGCACAAAATTCGTGCATAGGAGGATGAGGGTTCTTCAGTCCGGCCTGCACCCTCTCCAATCTGGGATCCCTCAGGGGATGTCTGACTACTGGTTTAAGCCCGATCCCTAACAGGATGGGGCCTAAACTGGCAGTCGGACATTCCTCTTACAATCCGGGACCACTGGCTCCTAACCACTCACCTGCCTGCCATCCTGATCACCCCTAACTGCCCTCCCCTGCTGGCTTGATCACCCCCAACTATCCCCTTTTGGCCTGGCCACTCCCTAACTGCCCTTCTCCCAGCCTGGCTGCCCCCTAACTGTTCTCCTGCTGGCCTGGTTGCCCCCTAAAAACACCCCCTGCCAGCCAGGTCGCTCTCTAACCCCCCCCACCCCCTGCTGGTTTGCCACCTTCTGACTGTCCGGAAGGAAGTTGGATGTCAAAGATGTCAGGAAGACCCAGTCTAATTAGCATATTACCCTTTTATTACCCTTATATTACCTTTTATTAGTATAGATTGATTTCAGAGAGGAAGGGAGAGGGAAAGAGAAAGATAGAAAACATCAGTGATGAGAGAGAATCATTGATTGCCTCCTGCATGCCCTCTACTGGATATTAAGCCCACAAACCCAGGCATGTGCCCTTGACTGGAATTGAACCTGGTCTAGTGGTTCTCAATCTTTCTAATGCTGCAATCCTTTAATACAGTTCCTCATGTTGTGGTGACCCCCAACCATAAAATTATTTTTGTTGCTACTTCATAACTGTAATTTTGCTATTGTTAATGGATTATAATGTAAATATCTGTATTTTCTGATGGTCTTAGGCTCTACAGTAGCATTTCTCAACCTGTAACCCACAGGTTGAGAACCGCTAACTGGGTTGCCTAAGACCATCGGAAAACACCCCCCTTTAATATGTTAGTTTAGTTTAATTCGAAGGCCTCCAGAATAGAAGAAAATTTTGTCCTTCCCCAAACTATTCTGTTTTTATTTATTCTCCTTTTTTTCTGCCATTTTTTTGTGTTAAGTATCTTATATTATTTTACCTCCTATATTAGCATACAAACTGTCCTTGTTTTTTTTTTCTACCTGCATTAGAGTTTACAGTAAGCATCTTTAACTTATCACTGTCTGCCTTCAAATAATATTATACCACTTGATGTATAATATCAAGGGTTATAAGGGTCTATGGTTATATACCTCCATTTTCCCCTCCTCCTGTCATTTGTGCTATTGTCATACTTGTTACATTTATTTAAGTTGTAAAACCCACACTTCATTGTTGTTAAGTTTTCCTTAAGTAATCAATTTATCTTTTAAAGAGGAAAAGATATTTTGTGTTTGTCCAAATCATTCCAGCCTTTTTAAAAAGAATAATTTTTTATTGTTGAAAGTACTATATATGTCCGCCTTTTTTCCTCCATTGATCCCCTTCCGCCGACCCCCGCCCTGTCCCCTGCCCCAGGCCTTCACCACCCCCGTCTATGTTCATGCTTTATGCATATAGGCATACAAGGTCTTTGGTTGATTACCTCCCACCCATCCACTCATCCTCCCACACCTTCTCTCTGAGATTCTGCTTCCAGGCTTCCATGTCTCTGGATCCACTCCATTCATTAGTATATTTTGTTACTTAGATTCCACATATGAGTGAGAGCATGTGATACTTGTCTTTCTCTGACTGAGTTACTGTATTTTCTGGCGTATAAGGTGACTTTTTAACCCAGAAAAATCTTCTCAAAAGTCAGGGGTTGTCTTATACTCCGGGTGTCATCTTATAGGTTGGGTGCTGACTTCCGAGTCAGACTGGAAAATCTGCGGTCACCATATATGGTGGGGGAAGCTCAAAAACGGCCGCGGCCACATCCCCACAGTATGCAGTGACCGTATGAAAACAGCAAGGTCAGCGCTGTACAAGTACGGTAGAAGAAAATCCACTCACCAGGATTCGTGGAAAGAAGTGACTTAACACAGTCCCGATGACAAGGTGAGGGGGCGCCCACTGGGAAGGTGTAAATGAAGGGCGGAGCAAGCTGCAGGCGTCCTGGATGCCCAGGGTATGGAAAAAAGAGATAGAGCGGCACTGTGCCCAGAAAAACACGCCTCTTTTACCCGTCTGGCCCGCCCTTATCCTATTACTGTACCTCCTTCTCTGCCTCCCAGATCTCACTCCTGAGGACTGCAGTGAAGCAGCGCAGGTGCCCATGTGTGAGATCTGAGAGGCAGAGAAGGAGGTAATAGGATACAAGGGTGGGCCAGATGGGTGAAAGAGCGTGTTTGTGCTACCACTCTGATAGTCTTGGAGACAGGGAAGGCTGGGCAGGTAGGGAGAGCTGACCAATCCAAGCAGGCTTTGTATACAATGACCAGCCAATCATGGGTAAGGTACATTGCTTGCCATGATTGGTTGGTTGTTGTATACTGGGTACTACATACAGTACAGCACCAGTATCTGTACCTGTTCATACAGTACAGTGGTACCTCGAGATACGAGTTCCCTAACATACGAGATTTTTTGAGATATGAACCGTGGAGCGAGCGATTTTTGCTTTGAAATATGAGCAACAGTTGAGATATGAGTAATTGCAGGGATCGGCAGACTGCACACGACCCACCAGTTTACTGCGACTCGAGCATCTCATAGTTTCCCACGCCTCAAGGTTACGGAAGGAATTAAACTCGTATCTCGAAGTACCACTGTATAGCACCAATACATACAGTACAGTATGCAAATGTCCAACAGTCAAAACCCCATCATGGCTCCACCAGCAAGAAGAAAGAAATATGAAGAATATGAAGCCAGTTTCAAACTTAAAGTTGTAAACTTTGCCATGGAACGTAATAACTATGCTGCTGCAAGACAATATGGAGTAACATAAAAGATGGAACTGGAAAGCAAATGAAAAAGTATTAAAGAGTATGCCAAGGGGTAAGTGTGCATTAAAAAGAGGCACCCCACATTGGCCAGAACTCCAAAAACCTGTAACAGACATGGTGAATGAGCATCGCCAAAATGGTTATGTAGTGGGCCAAATCTAACCCAGATCACAGCAACAGATTTAAGGCCACTGTATCTTGGTGTACTAGATTCATGGGAAAGCATAATATGATACTGAGGCAAAAGACGAAAATTGCCCCAAAATTACCTGCAGATCTTGATAGCCAAGTACCTGGTAAATAATTTTCATTGATATGTAATACAACAGCACACTAAACATGGCTATGCGTTAAGTAGTATTGGAAATATGGATGAAACTACAATGAATTTCCAATGGTTGGAAATAAAACTGTCCATCAAAAAGGTGAAAAAACAATTTTAATTAAAATAACAGGACATGAGAAGTCCAGTTTTACAGTGGTATTAGGATGCACAGCTGATGGCGCCAACTGAGACCAGTGATTATTTTTAAAAGAAAAACAATGCTAAAAGTCAAGTCCCCTGTTGGTTGTTTTGTACATGTGAATGAAAAAGGCTGGATAGATGAAGAAGGGGTAAAGCTATGGCTTGATAATATATGGAGCAGGCGACCAAGTGGACTTATTAAAAAACGTAGTCTACTGGTGTGGGATATGTTCAGGGCTCATTTAACTCCCAGCACCAAGCAAAGTCTTGCAAGACTAAACACAGATGTGGCAGTTATTCCTGCAGGATTGACATCGTTGGTACAGCCACTGGAGACGTGCCTACACAAGCCATTTAAAGATCGCATTCGAAAACAGTGGAATGAATGTATGGTTAGCGGCGAAAAGTCATTCACAAAAGGAGGAAACATGCATGCTCCACAGTTGGATGTTTTTTGCAAGTTTGTCATAAAAGCCTGGAATGATATTGATGCAGAAACAGTAATCAAGTCTTTCAAGAAGTGTGGCATATCAAATCCATTATTAGACGGTATGAAGGATGACTACTTGTGACAAGATGAAGAGGAAGCCAAAGCTGAGACCACACCATCTAATATGGAATTCAATTCATACTATGACTGCCTTACAAATGTATCACAATATGTCATTGATGTACTTATGATATCAAATGATGAACAGGAGGATTTTGAAGGCTTTTAAAGGGAAACTGTCATGCCAGCAAAACCTGTAAAAATACTGTAGCTTGTAGTTATGATGGGCATTGCTAACTCACCAGGGACTTGCCCGGCACTTGCTCTCTCTCTACTGTTTGTTATTTTCCTCCTATCATCATCAGTTCCAGTTTGGTTGACAGCTTAGAAAACAAACAGCATGGGTTTATTGGCTTATCCTGCCTTTCAGCTTTAGAGTGAATTAGAAAAAGTTTAATCCACTTGCACTGTTTTATGTTTACATGTTTGATGATAAACAGCCTTATGTTTATAAGTGACAGTTTTCCTGCTAAGTACCTGCATGTCATAAGCATTTGAATTAAAATTACCATGTTGAAATAAAATCTGATGGTTTTTTTTTAATTTTTATTTGGTGTGCTTTGGAAGAGGGTAGTCTTACACAGTGAGTATATCCCGAACTCTATATTTTAACTAGAAAAGTTGGGGGTTGTCTTATATGCCGGAAAATATGGTATTTCACTTTGCATAATACTCTCCATGCTGTCTCAAAGGGCAAGAGATTCTTCTTTTTTACTGATGCATAGTATTCCATGGTATAAATGTACCACAGCTTATTTATCCACTCATTTACTGATGAGCACTTAGACTCTTTCCAGATATTAACTATTGTAAATTGTGCAATGAACATAGTGTTGTACACATTGTTTCTTTTTTCTTTTTTATTGTTTAAACTATTACAAATAGTAGTACATATGTCTCCTTTCTTTCCCCATTGACCTTCCCCTTGCCTATCCTACCCTCCACCCCCCACACACACATGCCCTTACCGCCCACTCCATCCCCTCCCCACTCAGTGTCTTGCATCCATTGGTTATGCTTATCTGCATGCATACAAGTCCTTCCCTTGATCTCTTACCTCCCCCGGCCGCTTTCACTGTGTCCCATAGATGTCCCTTCCCGCTGTAATTTCACTGTCAGTTCAATGCTTTTCTGCATCTTCTATCTTTTTGTTCATCAGGTTATAATGTTCTTTATTATCCATAAATGAGTGAGAACATGTGGTATTTTTCTTTCACTGACTGGCTTATTTCACTTAGCAGAATGCTGTCTAGTTACATCCATGCTGTTTCAAATGGTAAGAATTTCTTCTTTTTTATGCTGATGGGCATTTAGGCTGTTTCTGCCAGAACCTGCCAGCAATCGAACAGTACCTGAATGAGGGGGTGAGGATAAGAAAAGACAGACAAGAAAAGATGGGGTTGGGAGGTCTGAGACTTGATTCTGCAGCCCCGAGTTTATTTCCAGTATAGTATTTAAGCACAAGCAGAGGAGGGAGTTACACAAACCAGGTATTTGCAAACACAGTCACTGACCTTCTAAGTCAGTGGTTCTCAACCTTCCTAATGCCGCGACCCTTTAATAGAATTCCTCATGTTGTGGTGACCCCCAACCATAAAATTATTTTCATTGCTGCTTCATAGCTGTGATTTTGCTACTGTTATAAACTGTAATGTAAATATCTGATATGCAGCATGTATTTTCATTGTTACAAATTGAACATAATTAAAGCATAGGGATTAATCACAAAAACAATATGTAATTATATATTGTAAAATATTTATTTCTAATTATAAATAAATGAAATTTTGTCTTGAATCCTGGTGTAGCATGGGTAACAGTCTTCATATGACAACAGTAAACTACATTGCTACATTTTGCTACACCGAGGAGCAGTGTGTTGGTTCCTAAGACCATGGGAAATAGGTGTTTTCCAATATTCTTAGGCGACCCCTGTGAAAGGGTCGTTCGACCCCCAAAGGGGTCGCAACCCATAGGTTGAGAACCACTGTTCTAAGTAATCAAGACCTTGCAAGATCTTGCACATAGGCATCAACATTTTCCCAGCCAAGCTGTTTAGCTATGTCTAAAGTCTGCATTCACATCTCTGTTTATTAAACTGAAGGGTGAGAAAGCAGAGAGCTATGTCCAAAGCCTGCATTCAGGTCTCTAGGACCCCCGTATACCCGGGACAGCTCCCCACATGTTTCCAAATCCTAGCTATGATGAATTGTGCTGTTATGAACATAGGGGTGCATATATCCTTTCTGATTGGTGTTTCTGTTTTCTTGGGATATATACCTAGAAGTGGTATTACTGGGTCAAATGTCAGTTCCATTTTTAAATTTTGAGGAAATGCCATATTGTTTTCCACAATGACTGCACCAGTCTGCATTCTCACCAGCAGTGAAGGGCGGTTCCTTTTTCTCTGAATACTCACCAGCACTTGTCATTTGTTGATTTGTTGATAATAGCCATGCTGACAGGTGTGAGGTGGAACCTTATTGTTGTTTTGATTTTCATCTCTCGGATAATTAGTGACTTTGAGCATGTTTTCATATGTTTCTTGGCTTTCTGAATGTCCTCTTTTGAAAAGTGTCTGTTTAGGTTCTTTGCCCATTTTTTTGATTGGATTGTTTATCTTCCTTTTGGTAAGTTGTATGAGTTCTATGTAAATGTTGAATATTAAACCCTTATCAGAGATAACATTGGCAAAATGTTCTCTCATTGCAGTAGGCTTTCTTGTTGTTTGGTTGCTGGTTTCTTTTGCTGAGCAGAAGCTTTTTATTTTGATGTAGTCCCATTTGTTTATTTTCTCCTTAGTCTCTCTTGCCCTAGGATCTGTGTCTATAAAGATATTGCTTCAACATATGTCTTCAATTTTTCTGCCTATAGAATTTTGTAGGATTTTTATGGTTTCCCATCTTACATTCAAGTCCTTTAGCCATTTTGAGTTTGCTTTTGTGTATGGTGTAAATTGGTGATCTAGTTTCATTTTCTTGCATGTATCTAACCAAATTACCCAGCACCATTTATTAAAGACTTTTTTGACTCCATTGTATGCTCTTGCCCCCTTTGTCAAATATTAATTGAGTATAATGACTTGGGTCAATTTTTGGGTTATCTATTCTGTTCTATTGATCTATATGTCTGTTTTTGTAACAGTACCAGGCAGTTTTGAGAACCGTGGCTTGTTAATATAGATTGATGTCTGGTTTGTGATCTCTCCAACTTTGTTCTTTCTCACAATTGCTATGGCTATTTGGGTCTTTTTTTATTCTGATGAATTTTTGGAGAGTTTACTCTAAACCTGTGAAATATGCCATTTGTATTTTAATAGGTATTGCATTGAATCTATAGATTGCTTTAGGTAGTGTAGATATTTTAATGATGTTGATTCTACCAATCCATGAACATGATGTGTTCTTCCATTTCTTTATGTCTTCCTCTGTCTCTTTTTTCAATGTCCTCTAATTTTCTGAGTACAATTCTTTTATGTCCTTTCTTAAGTTTATTTCTAGGTATCTTAATTTTTTTGGTGCAATAGTAAATGGGATTTTTTTTTCATTTCTCTTTCTGTGAGTTCATAATTGGTCTATAAAAAGGCCATAGATTTCTTCGTGTTAATTTTGTATCCTACTACATTGCCAAATTCATTTATTAGGTCTAGTAGTTTTTTGATGGAATATTTGGAGTTTTCTATGTATCTGAAAATAAGGACAGTTTTACTTCTTCTTTTCCAATTTATTCCTTCTTTTCCACATAAGGACAGTTTTACTTCTCTTCCAATTTTCCTTTTATTTCTTCTTCTTGTCTGATCACTTTGGTTAGAACTTCTAGTACTGTGTCAAAAGGAGTGGTAAAAGTGGCATCCCTGTCTTGTTCCTGTTCTTAGGAGGGTGTGAGTTTAGTTTTTGCCCATTGAGTATGATGTTGGCTGTAGGTTTGTCATATAAGGCTTTTATTATGTTGAGGTATGATCCTTCTATTCCCACTTTGATGAGACTTTTTATCAAGAAAGAGTGTTGGGGAATCCAAGATGGCGGCATAGGTAAACACCTACACTGCTGCCTCGCACAACAATTTCAAAACTACAACTAAAAGACAGAACGGACATCATCCAGAACCACAGGAAAGCTGGCAGAGTGTAAGTTCTACAGCTAGAAGGAAAGAGAGGGGCTCACGGAGACCCAGAGGAGCTGCAAAAAGCCGAGGTACTGAGACGCGCGCGCTGAGAGAGCGGGTGCCAGAGTACCTGGCTGGCTTTCTCTGGCGGGAGGGAAACGGAGATTCCCAACAGCATTGAACCCTTTATTTTACGACACTAAACCCCAGATCCAGCGAAACTCATACGGGGGGAGTTTGGACTGTGAAAAGGGAGAGGTGCACGGAAATTTAGGGGAGTCGCAGAAGATCAGGTCTGGTCTGGCACGCCGACGGTGCTGCGCGCAGGACAGATTGCTGATTGTGCCGCTGGCTTTCGCGAGTGGGCGGGAGACAGACCCTCCAAACTGTGCCACTTCTGACTCCACTAAGCCCCTGTTTCGGGCGAAACCCTGGGGACCTAGACTCGTGTGGTCCTGGTGCTCAGGGGAGCTGGAAAGGCAGCGGTTAGAGGCACTGCGGGTGCGCGCACGCACAAGGACCGCTCCAGGGATTACCCAGTCACGTGAGACTCAGGGGCCGTGGAGGGCGGGGCTGACTGGAAGGCAAGGCGGTCCCTTAAGCCCTGAGACTCCACCTCTCCCAAGCTCAACAGAGGCTTCTTCGGTTTTGCATCTGGTATCATAAGGCTGAATCCAACACAGAAGTTCTCCCGGCATAGTGAAAATGCCGAAACAAGGGAAGGGATTACAAACAAAAGAAATGGAGGAAAAAAAACGACTGGATATAGAGTTCAAAACCACGCTTGTAAGGTTTTTCAAGAATATGCTAGAAAAATTCCATAAATTTAGTGAGACCCAAGAGGAGATGAAAAAGGACCAACTAGCGATACAAAAGAGCCAACTAGAGATGGAAAAGGTCCTACTAAAGATGATAAAGGACCAAATAGAAATTAAACATACACTGACTGAAATAAAAAATATTATACAGAGTCCTAACAGCAAACTAGAGAAAGGCAAGAATCAAGTAAAAAATTTGAAATATAAAGAAGCAGACAACATTCAACTGGAAAAGCAAGAAGAGAAAAGAATCCAAAAATGTGAATATAATGTCAGGAGACTCTGGGACAGCTTCAAGCGTACCAACATCAGAATTGTGGGGGTGCCAGAAGAAGAGAGAGAGCAAGATACTGAAAACCTGTTTAAAGAAATAATGACTGAAAACTTCCCACATCTGGTAAAAGAAATAGACTTACAAGTCCAGGAAGCACACAGAATCCCATATAAAAGGAATCCAAAGAGGACTACACCAAGACACATCATAATTAAAATACCAAGAGCAAAAGAGAAAGAGAGAATATTAAAAGCAGCAAGAGAAAAACAGTTGATTTCCCACAAGGGAGTACCCATACGACTGTCAGCTGATTTCTCAACAGAAACAATGCAGGCCAGATGGGAGTGGCAAGAAATATTCAACGTGATGAATAGCAAGAACCTACAACCAAGAATAATCTATCCAGCAAAGCTAACATTCAGAATTGAAGTGCAGATAAAGAGCTTCACAGAGAAGAAAAAGCTAAAGGAGTTCATCAACTCCAAACCAGTATTATATGAAATGCTGAAAGGTACTCTTTTAGAGTAGGAAGAAGAAAAAGGTAAAAGCCAAAAAATTATGAACAACAAATATATATCTATCAACAAGTGAATCTAAAAATTAAGTGAATTAAAAATTTGATCAATAGAATAAACTGGTGAATATAATAGAATCAGCAGCACAGAAAGGGAGTGGACTGATAATTCTCAGGGGTGAAGGGGTGAGGGGTGTACAGGGAGAGACTGGACAAAAATCATACACCTATGGATGAGATCAATGGGAGGGAGCTAAGGGCAGAGGGAGGGGTGGGATCTGGATGGAGGGGTGCTATGGAGGGAAAAAAAGAGAAACAAATGTAATAATCTGAATAATAAAGATTTAATTAAAAAAAAAAGAAAAAAAAAGAAAGAGTGTTGGATTTTGTCAAATGATTTTTTTTGCATCATTTGATATGATTATGTGATTTTTGTCTCTCAGTTTGTTTATGTGATATATCACATTTATTGATTTGCAGATATTGTACCATCCTTGCTTCCCTGGAATAAATCCCACTTGGTCATGTTGTATATGATCTTTCTAATGTACTGCTGAATCTGATTAGCTAGAATTTTGTTGAGTATTTTAGCATCTTTGTTCATCAAGGATATTGGCCTGTAGTTGTCTTTTTTTTTTTTTTTTGTGGTGTCTTTAACTGGTTTTGGGATTAGGGTAATGCTGGCTTCATAGAAAGAGCTTGGAAGTGTTCCTTCTTGAATTTTTTGGAATAGTCTGAGGAGGGTAGGTTTTAGTTCTTTTTTGAATGCTTGGTAGAATTCCCCTATAAAGCTATCCAGACCAGGGCTTGTTTGCTGGAAGGTTTTTCATTACTGTTTCAATTTCTTCAGTAGTTATCAGCCAATTCAGGTATTTTGTTCTTTTTGGTTGAGTTTTGGGAGCTTTGTATTTTTCTAAGAATACATCCATTTCATCTAGGTTGTCTATTTTGTTGTAATAGAGTTCATATTAGTTTTTCATAATCGTTGTATTTATGTGGGATTTCTTGTTACTTCATCTCTTTCATTTCTGATTTTGTTTATTTGGGTTCTCTCTCTTTGCTTCGTGGTGAGCCTGGCTAGAGGTTCATCAGTCTTGTTTATCCTTTCAGAGAACCAGCTCTTGGTTTTGTTGATCTTGTGTATTGTTTTTTTTTGGTCTCTATCTTGTTTATATCCATTCTGATCTTTATTTTTTCCTTCCTTATGCTTATGCTGGATTTTTCTTGTTGCTCTCTTTCTAACTGTTTGGGTTGTAGGGTTAGATAATTTATTGCCATTTTTTCATGTGTGTGTTTTATTGTTTGTTTTTTTTTTAGATAGGCCTGTAGAGTGATGAACTTCCCTCTCAAGATTGCTTTCACTGTGTCTCATAGATTTTGGATTGCCGAGTTTTCATTGTTGTTTGTTGCCATGATGCTTTTTATTTCTTCTTTGATCCACCTATTGGCACTGCTTGAGACCCAATGTTCATGGGTTTGCAGTTGTCCCTCCTTGTTGTGGTTGTGGGGTCCCAGCAGGTATCTGATTCTTCCCAGTTGAAGGCAAGGCTAGGCTTGTGATGACAGCCACTCTACTCATCAAGAAGGTGTAGTCTCTGTGGCTGAGCTGGTCGCTCAGGGAGTGATTTCAGCAGCAGTGGAGGTTGCCTGGTCCAGGGAGCCCAGTCTGGCAGTCCCCAACAATCCCATGGAATATAGCTATCTTTCACTCACAAGTAGACACTCCCTGTATGTCAATACACTCTCCTTTTGTTCTCTCACTCACACGCTACCTTTCCGCCAGCAGCCATCTTCTCATTACATTCTTTCTGATTGGTGTTTTGGGTTTCTTAAGATATATTCCTAGAAGTGGGATCACTGTGTCAAATGGGAGTTCCATTTTTAATTTTCTGAGGAAACTCTATACTGTTTTCTATAATGGCTGCACCAGTCTGCATTCTCATCAACAGTGTACCAGGGTTCCCTTTTCTCCACAACCTAGCCAGCACTTGTCGTTTTTTGATTTGCTGATGGTAGCCATTCTGCAAGTCTGAGGTTATTCCTCATTGTCATTTTAATTTGCATGTCACTGATGATCAGTGACTGAATATTTTTTATATGTCTCTTGGCCTTCTGTATGTCCACTTTCGAGAAGGGTCTGTTTAGATCCTTTGCCCCTTTTTTAATTGGATTGTTTGTCTTCCTTTTGTTAAGTGTGTAAGTTCTGTACATATTTTGGATATTAATCCCTTATGAATCATTGCCAAATATATTCTCCTATACAGGGGGCTCCCTTTTTGCTTTGTTGATGGTTTCTTTCTTTTGCTGTGAAGAAGCTTTTATTTTTATGTATTCCCATTTGTTTATTTTGCATATATCTGTTCAATTTTGCCAATACCATTTATTGAAGATACTCTCTGGACTCCATTGTATGCGCTTTGTCAAATATTAATTGAAGATACTCTCTGGACTCCATTGTATGCGCTTTGTCAAATATTAATGGCTTGGGATGATTTCTGGGGTCTCTGTTCTGTTCAATTGAACTATATGCCAGTTCTTGTGTCAATTCCAGGCTGTTTTGATTACGGTGACTTTATAGTATAAGTTGAAATCTGGTATTGTTTTTGTTTCTCAAGATTGCTGCAGCCACTTGAGATCTTTTTTTATTTCATGTAAGTTTTTGGAGTATTTGATCTAGATCTGTGAAATCTGCTATTGATATTTTAATAGGAATTTCAATGCATCTGTAGATTGCCTGGGGTAGTATGAACATTTTTTCTTATTCTTTATTGTTTAAAGTATTACATATTGTATATATACTAGTATGTCTCCTTTCTCCCCCATCCCCATCGGCCTCTCCCCAGCAACCCTCACTTCCCAGCAGATCCCCTCACCTCCCTAGTGACTATGTAGTATGGACATTTTAATGATGGTGACTCTATCAATCTATGAACATGGTCTCTTTCACTTGTTTATATCTTCTTCTATCCCTGTGTACAATGTCCTGTAGTTTTCAGAGTACTTTTGTTCCCTTGTTTAACTTTATCCCTAAGTATCTTAATTTTTTTTGTTGCAATGGTAAATGGGATTTTTTAGTTTCTGAGAATTCATTATTGGTCTATAAAAAATAAACCTATTTTTTGGGTATTGATTTTGTACCCTATTACATTCCTAAATTAATTAATTAAATCTAATAGTTTTTTTGGTGGAGTCCTTAGGGTTTTCTAGATCCAATATCATGTCATCTACAAATAATGAGTGTGTTCCTTCCTCTTTTCCAATTTGAATGCCTTTTATTTCTTCTTTTTTGATCGCAGTTCTATATTTAATAAGAGTGCTGAAAGCAGACATCCCTATGTTGTTCTTATTGTTAGGGGAAATGGCTTTAGGTTTTGCCCATTGAGTATGATATTTGTTGTAGCTTTGTCATATATGTCCTTTATCATGTTGAGAAATACTCTATTCCCACTTTGCTGAGAGTTTTATCAAAAATGGGTTTTTGATTTTGTTGAATGTTTGTTTTTTTTTTGCATCTATTGAAATGATCATACAATTTTTGTCTTTCAATTAGTTTATGTGATATATAACGTTTATTGATTTGCAAATATTGTACCAGCCTTACATCCTTGGAATGAATCCCATTGGTTATATATTGCTGGATCCAATTTGCTAATATTTTGTTGAGGATTTTAGCATCTATGTTCATCAAGCATATTGGCCTATAATTCTCTTTTATGTAGTATCTTTATCTGGTTTTGAAATTAGGATAATGCTGGCCTAATAAAAAGAGTTTAGAAGTGTTCCTTCCTCTTAGATTTCTTTGAATAGTTTCAGGAGTATAGATGATAGTTCTTTGTGTGCTTGGTAAAACTCTTCTATGAAGCCATCTAGATCAGGGCTTTTGTTTGGTGGGACTGTTTTGATTATTGCTTCTATTTTATCAGTTCTTATTGGCCTATTCAGGTTTTCTGATTCTTCCTGATTCAGTTTTTGAGATTGTATTTTTCTAGGAATTTGTCTATTTCATCCACATTGTCCAGCTGTTGGTATATAGTTGTTCATAGTATTTTCTTATAATCTGTTATATTTCCATGGTGTAAGTTTTTATTCAACCTCTTTCATTTCTGATTGTATTTTTTTGGGTCCTCTCTCTTGTTTCTTGATGGGTCTAGCTAAAGGTTCATCCATCTTCTTTATCATTTCAAAGAACCAGTTCTTGGTTTCATTAATTTTCTTTTTGTTTTTGTTTTGTCTCTCTGTTATTTATTTTAGCTCTAATGTTTATTATTTCCTTACTTCTACTTAATCTGGGTTTACTTGTTTTCTTTTAAGTTTTTTAAGTTTTAGTGTTAAATAATTTATTGTTCATTTTTCTTGTTTTTTTTGAGGTAGGTCTGTAATGTTATGATTTTGCTTTGTCCCAAAGATTTGGGGTTGTTCTGTGTTCATTTTTGTTTGTTTCCAGGATGGTTTTGATTTCTTTCTTGATCTCCTTGGTAACTCAGTTATTGTTTAGTAACATGCTATTTAGCTTCCATGTGTTTGAATGTTTTTTGGGTGTTTTTACTATAATTAATTTCTAATTTCATTCCACTGTAATCTCTGAAGATGCTTGATATGATTTCAATCTTCTTGAACTTGTAGGGACTTGTTTTGTGTCCTACATGTGGCCTATCTTTGTGAATGATCCATGTGGACTTGAGAAGAATGTATATTCTCTGCAGCTTTGGGGTGAAATGTTCTATAGATGTTAATTAAACCCATATGATCCATTATGTCCTTTAGAGTCCCCATTTCCATGTTAATTTTTTGTCTACAAGATATATCCAGTGAAGTCAGCAGGATGTTACTAGTAAAGTTCCCTACTATGACTGTATCATCATTGATCTCTCCCTTAAAGTCCTATAGAAGTTTTTTTAAAAATAAATCTTTATTGTTCAAACTATTAGAATTGTTCCTCTTTCCCCACCCTCCATAGGTCCCCTACACTTGGCTTCCACCCCACCCTCTGACCTTACCCTCTCACCACTGTCCTCATCCATAGATGTATGATTTTTGTCCAGTCTCTTCTCGCACTACCCATACTCCTTCCCTGGCCTCCCCACCCCGAGAATAGTCAGTCCACTCCCTTTCTATGCCCCCTATTCTATTATATTCACCAGTTTATTCTCTTCAGTAGATTTTTAATTTACTTGACTATTAGATTCACTTGTTGATAGGTATGTATTTGTTGTTCATAATTTTTATCTTTACCATTTTTTCTTCTTCCTCTTCTTAAATAATATCTTTCAGCATTTCATATAATACTGGTTTGGTGGTGATGAAATCCTTTAGCTTTTTCTTATCTGTGAAGCTCTTTATCTGACCTTCAATTCTGAATGATAGCTTTGCTGGGTAGGTTCTTGTTATTCATCACTTTGAATATTTCTTGCCACTCTCATCTGGCCTGCATAGTTTCTGTTGAGAAATCAGCTGACGATCGTATGGGTGTTCCCTTGTAGATAACTGTTTTTTTCTTGCTGCTTTTAATATTTTCTCTTTGTCTTTTGCTCTTGGCATTTTAATTATGATGTGTCTTGGTGTGGTCCTCTTTGGATTCCTTTTGTTTGGGGTTCTGTGCACTTCCTGGACTTGTAAGTCTGTTTCTTTCACCAGGTCGGGGAAGTTTTCAGTCATTATTTTTTCATATAGGTTTTCAGTATCTTGCTCTAGCTCTTCTTCTGGCACCCCCATAATTCTGAGGTTGTCCCAGAGGTTCCTTACACTATCTTCAAATTTTTGTATTCTTTTTCTTTTTGCTTTTTCCGGTTGAGTGTTTTTTGCTTCTTTGTATTTCCAATCTTTGACTTGATTCTTGTGTTCCTCTAATATGCTGTTAGGTCTCTGTATAATATTTTTTATTTCAGTCAATATGTTTAATTTCTATTTGGTCCTTTTTCATATCCTCGAGGGTCTCAATAAATTTATCAGCCTTACCCTGACCGGTTTGGCTCAGTGGATAGAGCATCAGCCTGCGGACTGGAGGGTGCCGGGTTTGATTCTGGTCAAGAGCATGTGCCTTGGATGTGGGCACATCCCCAGTAGGGGATGTGCATCAGGCAGCTGATTGGTGTTTCTGACTCTCTATCCCTCTCCTTTCCTCTCTGTGGAGAACCAGTAAAATATATTCTTAAAAACATTTATCGGCCTTTTCTAGGAAATTCTTGAAAAACCTTATAACTGTGGTTTTGAACTCTATATCCAGTCATTTGCTTTCCTCCATTTCTTTCATTTGTGACCTGTTTCTTTGTCTTTGCAGTTTTGTTGCTTCCCTGAGTTGGTAGAGTAGCTTTGTGTGCTAAGTGTCTTATAGGGCCCAGTGGCTCAGCTTCCCCAGTTACCTGAGGTGTACATTCTTGGTGCACCCCTTCATGAACTGTGTGCACAGCCTTGTTATAGTTAAGCCTTGATTGTTGTTGGTATCACTGGGAAGAATTGACCTCCAGGCCAATTGGCTGTGAAGATAGCTGTGTCTATGCTGGGAGAACTTCTGTGCTGCAGACACCCTTATGAGACAAGACTTGCAAAATTGCAAAAGCCTCTGTGCTCAGCTTGGATGGGGCAGAGTCTCAGGGCTGAGCAGATAGCCTTGGCTTCCCATCAGCCCTGCCCTATGAGGCCCCTGGGTCTCAGTGTCCCTCAGTAGTCACTGTAAGCACCTCTAAGAGAAAGCCACCCTCGAGTTTCACTCACTGCCAGACAGTCTACTTTCTCTTGAATGAGTCTGGGTTCCCAGAGTCTCGCCTGGAACTGGAATTTAGCACAGTCAGGAGCTTCCGTCTCCCTCCCGCTTGAGAAAGCCAGCTGTAGAATCAGCAGTCAGTCCTCTCTGCACACATGCAGCTCTGGACCTCTGTCTTCCGCAGTTCCCCTGACTCTCAGTGTGCTTTTCTCTTTCTTGACAGTCCAGATTCCCCCTGAATGAGTCTGGGTTTCCAGGGTCTTGCCCAGAACTGGAGTTCAGCACAGTTGGGACCTTATTATCTTCTTACTCTTACTTCAGCCTTTTGCAGCTCCTCTGGTCTCAATGTGCTTTTCTCTTTTCTTCTAGTTGTAGAATTTCCACTCAGCCAGATTTCCTGTGGTTCTGGATGGTGTCCATTTTATCTTTTAGTTATAGTTTTAAAATTATTGTGCAAGGCAGCAGGTTAGGTGTTTACCTATGCCACCATCTTGGTTTCTCTAGAAGTTTTTTTTTTGTGTGTGTGTGTGTGTGTGTGTTTTTAATATATATATATATATGTAGGTGCTCCTATTTTGGGAACATATATGTTTATGAGGGTTATATCTTCATGTTGGATTGACCCCTTGAGTATTATGTAGTGACCTTTGTTGTCTCTTGTGATGGCCTTCATTTGGAAGTCTATTTTGTTGGATATAATATTGCTATTCCAGCTTTCTTTTTTTTGCATTTGTATGGAAAATTTTTTCCATCCCTTCACTCTTATCCTGAGTGATTCTTTTTTTTTAAAGTATATTTTATTGATTTTTTACCAGAGAGGAAGAGAGAGTTAGGAACATCCATGAGAGAGAAACTTCGATCAGCTGCCTCCTGCACACCTCCTATTGGAGATGTGCCTGAAACCTTGGTACATGCCCTTGACCGGAATTGAACCTGGGACCTTTCAGTCTGCAGGCCGATGCTCTATCGCTCTATCCACTGAGCCAAACTTGTTAGGACCTGAGTTTTTTTGTTGTTGTTGTCCTGAGATGGGCCTCTTATAGACAGTATATGATTGGGTCATGTTTTTCTGTCCATTTAGCTACTCTGTGTCTTTTGATAGGAACATTAATCCATTTATATTTAAGATTATTATTGATATGTACTTATTTGTTGCCAATTTAATCTTTATGCCTAGGTTTCTTTCTCCATTTCTTCTTCTTCTTCTAGCAGTCCCTTTAGCTTTTCCTTTAATGGTTTCTTGATGGTAATGTACTCCGTTAGCCTTTTTTTTTTTTTTTTGGTCTGGGCAGCTCCTTTTTTGACCATGTATTTTGAATGATAACCTTCCTGCATATAGTAATCTTGGTTTCAGATCCTTGCTTTCTATTATGTTGACTACTTCATGCCATTCTCTTCTGTCCTGTAGAGTTCTGATGAGAAATCGGATGTCAGCCTTATTGTAGCTGTTTTGTAAGTAATGGTTTGCTTTTCTCTTATTGCCTCTAGTATTCTCTCTTTGTCTTTAATTTTTGGCATTTTATTTATGATGTGTTTGGGTATGGGCCTCTTTGGATTCTTCTTATTTGGGGTTCTCTGTGCCTTCTGAACTTTTGTGACTTTTTCTTTTACAGGTTAGGGGTTTTCTGTCATCATTTCTTCAGACATGTTCTCTATCCTTTTCTCCCTTTCTTCTTCTTCAGGTATACTTGCTATTCTAATATTGTTATGTTTCATGTTGTCCCACAGCTTCCTTAAGCTGTCTTCCTGTTTTATCCTTGTTTTTTGTTTGTTTGTTTGTTTGTTTTTGGTTCTCTGATTCAGTAATATTTTTGAGCCCTGTCTTCTAATTCAGTGATTCAATCTAAGCTTCCCCTAATCTGCTGTGTATTCCTTCTAATATGTTCTTTATATATGCTATGTCATTCTTTATTTCTGTTTTCATAGTTACTATATGAACTGTTGAGCATCTTTTCCATCATTACTAGATGTATCAGTTAATAATGCAGATTTTGTAATCAAAGAAAACAGGATAATTTTAAGAGAAACATCAAAAGTACTTTATTCAAAGTAATGTCCATTGCTAGCTACACATTTCCTCCATCTTTCAGGTAATTTGTGGTCCCAATAGAACTTTTCTTGTTTTGAGGCAAACAACTTAAGAGACTCATTTTTCCAATTCTTTATATGTTTTTAAGTGCAGCTTAAAAAGTGCATGGGCCATTGATTGGAAGAAGTGGTAATTTGAAGGAACAAGGTCTGGTAAATACAGCATTTGGATTAATGCTTCCCAGGCAAGAACTTTTAAAGTGTCTTCAACTGGTTTTGAAGTGTTTGATGGTGCATCATCATAAAGCAAAATTACTTTGCCCTGTCTTCTGGCACATTCTGGTGGTTTCACAGTCAAAGTGTGGTTCAAATTGATTATTTGTTGTCAGTAGCAATCAGTATTAATGGTTTCACCTGGTTTTAGAAGCTCATAATACAACACACCTTTCTGATCCCACCAAATGCAAAGCATTGTCTTCTTTCTGAAGCTATTTGGCCTTGCAATCGATGTTGATGGTTGACCTGGATCAACCCATGATTTTGTGCATTTGGGATTCACAAAATAAATCCACTTTTCATCGCCAGTCACAGTTTGATGCATAAAAGACTTTATTTTGAGCCAGTGAAGCAACATTTTAGTGATGACTTTTTGGTTTTCCATTTGCCTTTTGTTCAGTTGATGTAGCAGCCATTTTCCTTCCTTTAAAATCTTTCCCATTGCTTGTAAACGATTGTAAATTGTTTGCTAAGCAACATTTAATCTTTCTGCAAGTTGTTTTTTGAGTTTGACATGCATCTTCATCCAATAATGCTTGTAATTGTTGGTCTTCAAACTTTTTCGGTTGACCTGGATGTTCTTTGTCTTTCACATTGAAATCATCACTCTTAAAGCATTTAAACTAGTATTCACAAGTATCTTGAGATGGAGCACGTTCACCATAAGCTTCCTAAAGTATTCAGCAGCACTTTTATTCAAAATAAATGAATTAAATCTTCCACAAATGCTGTTTTTGGGGGGGCACAAAATTTGACATTTTTAAATTTAAAATATCTATGATGTTAATACCTTTAGCAAATTTGACATATGAAGTTTTGAAGCTTGTTGTCAATACAACAAAATAGCATGCATATCAAATTGCATATATATCAACATATTTGTAACTCCACCTATTGAAAAAAATTGTATTATTAACTGATACACCAAGTATTCTGAGCTCTATATAAGATAAATTTCTTATCTGTATTTCATTTATCTCTTCTTCTGAGAATTCTCTTGTTCTTTCATTTGTGGATTGTTTTTTTGTCTCCTCATTTTGGCTACCTATTGGTGTTTTTAACTCTGTGTTAGGCAGATCTGCTGCACCTTTCAGTTTCTCGTGTAGGACCATGTCAAATGCTGTTTTTAACTAATTAGATCAGGCAGAGACTTAAATCCTCCAAAGACTGCCTCTATCTACAGACTGCTTGAATTGCCCTCAGACAATCATCCACAACTGGGGCAAGAGGTTTTTTTTTTCAACAGAGTGGCGCAGTTGCTTCTGCCTGGAGGCTAATTGTTGTTCTCAGTCTCTTAATGTTCAGTCAAACTCAGCACTCTGGGGCAAGTTGTTTTCCAATAGAGTGGGTCAGCTGTTTTTCACTCAGGTAAAGCCAACTGTATAGCAATAGTCTGCGTGAGAAAGATGACCTCACCAGTATGAAGGAATGACTTAGCACATTTTCTGCTTTCTGAATTCTAACCCCAGAGCTGCCAATCCTGGCTTCTGTTCACACAGCTCCATTCTATTCTGCTCTTCCTATGCCAGAGCCCAAGGTGGATGGCTCCATAGGAAATTTGTGCATTGGCCCATTAAGAGGTTGCCTGAATTTTTAGCTGTCTCTCCCAGGCAGACAGCACCCCTGCTGCTTTTCACAGCCAGATGTTATGTGGGTACCCTCATTAAGTCTGATGCCCTCTACTGGGGCCCCAATTTAGGACTTAGATCGCAGAGTTCTCAGTGGCAACCCCCCACAGCTGAGAAGTCTCTCTGGAACTTCAGTTACTGTCTATGGGAGTACTGCCAGCCCTTTTTGTGCCTCTGCCCTCCTACCAGTGTCTATGCAGTCTCCACTTTCAGTCCCCAGTTATCTGGGTTTTCTCAAGTGAATCTTTCATTGATTATTCAGAAAATTTGTCTGTATTTTAGTTGTAATTCCAGTTTGGTCCTGGAGCATGTCCATGCACTTACTTTGCCACCATTTTTAATCTGGTTCCTTTTATTGACTATATATGGAGAAGGAGTCTCCTCACTTATCACTGTGTGTTAGCTCCATGAGGCAAAGACTTCTGTTTTGTTTGCCGTTTTATGCTAAGAGACTAGAACAATGTCTGGTGCATAGTAGGTTATCCATGTATATTTACTTAATGAGATAAATAAATGCATCCCCAGACCAAACCGTAAGTTCCCTGGGGACAGGACAGGCTGACACAGCAGCTGTTCTGTTCACTGGCTGCTGTCTGTGGAATGTGAGAACACACATTTGTGCCCTCTCTGAGGGTTGAGGAAGTGGCATATTGTGTTGTCCCTATATGAGTAACAATAGTTTAGGCTGTGCCTATCTGCTACTTAAACTATAGATTCTTTCCCAGATGCTTACAAATGAGATGTGGAAGGGACATAAAAACCACGAGCCAGCCTTGGTGCCCATACAAGACCTTTTAATTTTTATGTTCACCAGTCCCTCCCTAGGAAGCTTTTCCGATGGGCCTTGATGGGGTGGGGTGGGGCTGGCGAGGCAGGAAGGGTGTGTGCTGATGTCACAGTGAGTCTTCCCCTCCGGTCAGGTCTGAGGGGAAATGTGTGGTAGATCACAGGGAGGCAGAATGTCAGTCCCTGACAGGCTGAGGTGGCTCTTTGGTTTCCCTTTCATGCCTGTGCTTGAAGCCTTGCGTCTGTTTAGATAAATGAACAGGCATAGAGAGGAGCTTCACTGCAATGGTCATAATCTGATATGCAGCGGATACAAAGTCTGGCTGGGGAGAATCAAATCTAATTCTGATGATCTAATAATATCTTTGAGGAGGTGCCCTGAGGGTAACTTTTGGTCTTTTGGCTTCTCCTCTCAAGTGATCATAAGGAGAGGAAGGTGGCCAAATTTTTCCAGAACCTCTATGCTAAGTGAATTTATCTGGCACAGAAATTTTAGGTACAAGGACTTCAAGGTACAATAATAGTTGTCTTTTGTCACCTGATGAATAATTTTGAGAGAGTCATGAGATGTTAATTTAATGAATCCATGGACTTATGCTCCTTCCCTACATACACACACATCATCATCATCATCATCATCATCATCATCATCATCCTGGCTACAGAAATTGTCATAGGTTTGCATGTCAGGTTTTGTGGTAAGGAACCTAGAATCTCTCTTCCTCACCCCAGGTATTTATGAAGCTCTCATTCTGTGTCACATTACTGCTGCCTACATATCCCTCATCCTCTCCTACACATGCCCTAAGGCTTACTTTTCAGCCCTGCCATCTCTCCTGCTTCAGCACCTTCCTAGGTTATCAGTCAAAATCCTATTCCCTATGATGCCAATTGCAAATGCAAGACCATGTGAAAACTTTCCTTCCCCTGCTCCTTATTTCAGCCCTGCAGTACCCTGTGCTTTCCTCATGATTCTCACCTTCTCCTCACCCTGACATTAGTGGGGAGAGCCCAGCAGGTAATGCCCAGCATGCTGGCCTCTTGGACACTTTACCTGTGATATCTCTTCCCTCCCTTCCTCCCTTGCCTTGCCTTTCTTGATTTGGCATTGCACTCGGTCAGCCTTCTTAAATGCATGGTGTACCTGTTATAGCCTAAATCTTCGGCTGTAGCCTTAGAGCTGACATTTCAGCCTGGCACGCAGGCTCTTTTGATGCCTCCTTCCATCCTCCATCCTATTGTATGTACTATGTTCTAGTTGTGCATAATTACTATCAGCTCTTGAAAATCCTAGGCTCAGTCTCAGCTTTATGGCCCTGCCCATGCTGTTTCTGCCATCTAGAGTACCTTTTCCCCCTTCCTTCTCAGCAGGCTGAACCTGGCTGATCTCTAACAATGTTATTCTGGTGCCTCCTCCTCAAAGCAGTCATCTGGGTCAGCTGCATCTCTTGGGGAGGGAGGCTGCTGGCCCCACTGGACAAAACTCATATTAGAACATGTCTTAAACTGTATGTTTTAGGTGTTGATTTCCAGCTAACTGGACTGCTGTAAAGGCAGGACTTGATCCTTGGCCTCTATCACTGTACCTAACACAGAGATATTTAGAAACTATCTGGCTTTCAGATCATTTGTTCTTACCCTACCAACATATACTCAATGCTTTTTGATTTAGGTTGTTGTTTTTCTAACAATATTTAATAGAGCTTGTACATTGAAGTTGCCACTTTCTTGAAAAAATGGCTTAAGTGGCTTTATTCACTACTTTTATTCTCATAAAGATTTGTCATATGCATTTACCGCAACAATTGAGAATTTAGTAAAAGTTAATTTAGGAATAAGATAATTTCTCCACTGCCTACAAGCAGCCATCAACCTAGGTATTCTTAATTTTTTAAATTGTTGTTTTTAGTTGGTTTTTAGAGACAGAGTAAGCAAAACAAAAGAGAAAGAGAGAGAGCAACATCTAAGTGAGAGTGCAACATGTATTGGCTACCTCCTGCATGCTCCCCTACCAGGCATTGAGCCTGAAACCCTGGCATGTGCCTTAACTGGATATCAAACCAGCAGCCTTTTGATGCATGGGATGATATCCAGACAACTGAGCTACACTGGCCAGGGTGGTATTTTTAATTTTATAAATGGGCTGCTGTAAGAAAACTATAAGAATATTGCGCCCTGCCCTGCGTTGCTCAGTGGTTAGAGTGTTAGCCCACAAGGGTTTGATTCCTGGTCAAGGGCACCTACATGGGTTGCAGATTTAATCCCTGGCTCTAGCTAGGGTGTATGGGGCCAATCAGTATGTCTCTCTCACATTTATATTTTTCTCTCTTTCCCTGCCTCCCTTCCTCCCTTCCAAAAATCAATGGAAAAAATGCCCTCAGGTGAGAATTAAAAAAAAAAAAAAAGAAAAGATGATCATGCATTCAGCTTCAATCAATTCAGTCCTCCTCCAAATAAAGTGTAAGAGGGAAACTATAGGAAGGAAGAGAGTAAAGTACAAAGAGGGATTGGTATTTTAATGGTCACCAAACTTAGAAGCTTCTATCGTATATAGTCATTTCTGTTTGGACAAGAGCTTGTTTTCCATACTCAAGCTTAGTTTGTTATGGGCTGAATTTAACTCCTTCAGGGAACGGACTCTTTTTTTTTTTTAATATATTTTATTGATTTTCTTACAGAGAGGAAGGGAGAAGGATAGAAAGTTAGAAACATCGATGAGAGAGAGACATCAGTTAGCCGCCTCCTGCACGCCCCCTACTGGGGATGTGCCCACAACCAAGGTACATGCCCTTGACTGGAATCGAACCTGGGACCTTTCAGTCTGCAGGCCGACACTCTATCCACTGAGCCAAACCGGTTTCGGCAGGGAACGGACTCTTAACTTGCCTCTGACATATGGCTGTATGTCATATGTCATACTCACACATGCAGGACACCAGCAAGATTCTAGACCTGTTGTCTTCCAGGTAGAGTGGGCTCTGGCTTCTCTGCTGGGATCTGTCTCAAACTAATGACTTTCTAGTGACAATAACTCATTTATCACAGGCACTTTTCACCCTCAGCTCAGGGGGTCTCAGCTGGATGGTCTTTCTTGCCTGTTTTGAGTTTCTCTGGGTTGAATGTAGAGTATTATGGTACGATGAATGCAGAAGGAAGTATCAGACATGAATGAGCTTCTGTTTACTGGACAGTGCAAACAATAGTACTCACATGGAAAGGGTTGTTATGTTCCCTTTTTCTTCATGAAATTTTCACAATAAATAGCCAGTGAAACTGTATTCAGTTGTCATTTTTAGCATATGGGGCTGGTTCTGATAAAACTTTTAGGGATATTTCAGTGCATAGCCAACAAAGGACTAAGAGAAATATAAATCATCAGTTTTCATCTCCCATACATAGAAGCATAAGTTGGAGGTAGAAACTCAACACATCTTTTTGGCATTCATGTTCCTAGGTCAGGGTTGGCAGTTGAGTTAAGGGAAAAGGGAAGAGGTAGAATCCATGGGAAAAGACATTGCGTGTCTGGGACAGTCACATGGAGACTCTCTCTTTCCTGAAGTTTAAATTTTTCTTATTTGAAATTTTGAAGATGATCACAATTAAATAGAAGTTGTTAAACACCCAGTTGATCAAGGTATTTTATAAACCTGTTTAGAAATGTCCCTCAGGTAAATAATCTCTATGTAGTGGACAGATGGGGTCTGATGATCTGGAAAGAACTCTTGTACAAGTGACTACGGCTGGTTCTCAACAGATGCTTCTAGTACGGAGGGTCACAGCTGAGTGCCAGCAGGAAAAGAGAGCTGGAAAATCTGTCCCCTGCAGCCAAATGGGTGTTAAATCCTAGGCTCATGCCAGCTGAAATGGAGCATCATGTGTGGCCAAAGGCTGTTGTCAGAAAAAGAAGAGTTGGCTTCTAATTTTTTCAAGTCAGAACCCAACTCTGTGTTCTGAGAGCCAGCTGCTCTTACCCCTTAAGGTGACATCTCAGGGCCCCAAATGACCTTATTTTCCTTGTTGCAGGCAGCTGGTCCTTGAGGTTCTTTTCACATACCTTTGATAAGAGGAAATCTCTACAGGGCTCTGTGTATGGATGGTCTCAGAGCACATCTTGTCTTATTGTCATGGTCAAAGACTGCTCTTCGGTAAGCTGAGCAGTATTCACTGAGAATCTGTGCTTAGTACATTAAATAGTCTTTGCTCTCAAAGAGTTTATATCACACACACATGTGAACACACACACCTATTCTTTAAACTTTAAAGAAGAAGAATGGCCGAAACCGGTTTGGCTCAGTGGATAGAGCTTCGGCCTGTGGACTGAAGGGTTCAATTCCAGTCAAGGGCATGTATCTTGGTTGCAGGCACATCTCCAGTGGGGGGCGTGCAGGAGGCGGCTGATCGATGTCTCTCTCTCATTGATGTTTCCAACTCTCTGTCCCTCTCCCTTCCTCTCTGTAAAATATCAATAAAAATATATATTAAAAAATATCTATTAAAAAAAGAAGAAGAATGAATGAACATGTATGCTTAGCTACCCAGCAATAGGACATCGGTGAATAAATTTCTACTGACATTAACAAATCTTTGTGCAACACAGATCACAGGGATTTATCCTTCATTAGAATAGAAAGACAGAAGAGAGGACTTAGTTTTCCCTTAATTTGGTGGAGAATAAGAAGAAAATCATTAGTTTTATTCTTAGAAGAGTTGAGACCATGGATAGAACATAGTTTGATGACTAAGAAATGGCCACTTCCTCCAGGGCACATGGATGGTGTGCTTCTATGAGTGGTCAGGGACTGCTAGTAGGAGTGATGTTCTGGCAAGTAGGAGGGCTGGTTTCTCACGGTGTTTCAGGTTTCATGTGGGGTCATACATGTGACTGGGCTTATTGACACGATTCCTACAGAGAAATGTTTGGTAAAAAAAAAAAAATCACGGCTCCCTGAAGAATCATAGTTCACATCCTAATCCTCAGAAGCTGTGAATGTGTTAGATTACATGGTGAATAGAGATTGCTCGTAAATTGACCTTGAGATGGGATGATTATTCTGGATAATCTAAGTAATTCAGGTGGGTCAAATGTAATCATGAAAGTTCTCTGCAGTGAAGGAGACAGGAGACTTTATCACAAGGCTACAAGGCTAGAGTTAGGCCTTGTGATAAAGTCTCCAAATCTTTGTTGCTTTGAAGATGGAAGAAGGTGCCATGAGCAGCTGGACTCTAGAAGCTTGAGAAGGGAAAGAAATAGATTCTGCCCTAGAGCCCTTAGAAGGAACCAGTACTATCAACACCTTACTTTTTAGGCCAGTGATACCCATTTCAAACTTCCAACCTCTAGAACTCTAAGATAATTAATTTGTGTTGTTTTTCTGGAAACAGTTAAGAATCATATCTATAACAATAAAAGTGTAATATGCTTATTATACTGGACGTTTTTCCAGGCAACGTTCCGGACATAGCCAGGGCTGCGAGGGAATCCCAGGTATCTGGTGCCAGAGGGAAGCCATTGCTGGCAGCTGGGTGAAGGAAGATCTACTCTTCCGTGAATTTTATGCATCGGAACTCTAGTGTGGGTTATACTAGTAAAACTGAAACTCATAGACACAGAGAACAGTATGGTGGTTACCATAGGGAAGGTAGTGGAGTGGGTAATAAAGGGTAAAAGTTACCAAATATATGATGATAAAAGATGATTTAACTTTGGGCAGAGAGCACACAATGCAATATACAGATCATAGAAATGTTTATATGAAACCTATATGATCCTATTAAACAATGTCACCCCAATAAATTTAATTAAAAGTTTAAAAATAACTAAATAAATTTGTGTTTTTTTAAGCCACCAAGTGTGTAGTAATTTGTTATAGCAACAATAAGCAATAATGCAATATGGAAATGTCTCTATTTTGGAAACATGAGACCCTCTTAGTTATTTATGGTATATAATATAATGGAAATTTATGTAATATAAATAACTCAAGAATCTTGTCAAAATTAATTCTAAGATCTCTCTAAACTCATTTGTTTACTAGAGCAAAGGCAAGATTTCTTCACTATTTTTAAAAATATATATTTTATTGATTTTTTTGCATAGAGGAAGGGGGAGGGATAGAAACATCGATGAGAGAGAAACATCGAACACCTGCCTCCTGCACACCTTCTACTGGGGATGTGCCTGCAGTCAAGGTATATGCCCTTGACTGGAATCGAACCTGGGATCCTTCAGGCCACAGGTCGGCCCTCTATCCACTGAGCCAAATCGGTCAGGGCTTTTTCACTGTTTTATCCTCAATGCCTAGTTCATTGCCTGACTCATAATTTAAATGAATGAATCTTTTTAAACTAAATCCATGAGAAACAACTATCTTTTTGAAGAGTTTATTTTATAGTGAAAACAACTATCTTTTCAAAGAGTTTATTTTAGAAATCTTAAATCCAGGCTCTTGTTATAGACAAAGAATATCACACTTTATGTTGTTATTCAAAAATGAGAGGTTTGGTTAGAGGATTTTTTTAAGTTGTTGTATTTAAACAAGAGTCATTATTACTTCCTTGGGTTCTAGGAACTTTTTTGTAATTACACATGATTGGAGTGTTAACTTGCCCTTTGCCTGTTTAATAATACTTCTGTAATATGTAGCAAGTTGTAACCTTAAATTAGTGACCAAAAATTGTGCATTATTTGTGAAATTCAGGTTGGGAAGCCCAGTATTATTTATTAACATTACTAATATTACTAATGATCTTTGCATGGTATCTTTTAGAATTAAGAATAGTTCTAGTGTTGATTTACTATTTCTTCACTCACTCTCTGAAAAAATCTTTGCTAGGATCTTAACTGTGTGGCAGGCACTGGGAAAACAAAGGGAAATAAGATACGGCACTTCTTAGAGGAATCCACATATAGATGGGAAGAAATATGAGTGGATAGATAATGAGACTATGCTATAGCCAGTATTAAAATAAAATGTGGTGCCAAGATGAGAAAGCTTACAACTTTGCAGAGAGAGTACAGCAGAGGGGAAAAGACATAAACTAGGTATCCAAGGACCAGAAACAGTTTGACAAGTGAAAGAAGTGGATACATATTATTAACTACAGTCCTCATGCACAAAATTTCATGCACTGGGGGAGAGGTGCCCTCTCGCAGTTCAGAACCCCACAGTGGACATCCCTCTCTCACTCCAGGACCTCCCACTCCTTACTGCCTGCCTGCAGCTGAGCGGCGCTCCCATCCTGTGGTCAGTGTGCATCATAGCAACCGGTGCTTCCACCATTCAGTTGATTTGCATGGTAGGGTTTTATTGTATAGGACTAGAGTCCCAGTGCATGAGATTCATGCCCGGGGATGGGTAGATCCTTCAGCCTGGCCTGTACCCTCTCCAATCCAGGATCCCTCGGGGAATGTTCGACTGTCAGTTTAGACCTGATCCTGCTCAAGCCTAAGCCGGCAGTCAAAACATCACTCTTACAATCTGGGACTGCTGACTCCTAAACTGCTCGCCAGCCTGCTTGTCTGCCTGATCACTCCTAACCACCTCTGCCTGACAGCCTGATGCCCCTAACTGCTCCCCTGCCTACCTGATTGCCCTTAACTGCTCCTCTGCCAGCCTGATCGCCCCCTAATTACCTCTACCTGCTGGCCTAATCACCCCTAACTGCCTCCCCTGACATCCTTATCCCCCCCCTAATTGCTCTGCCCTGCTGGCCTGATCACCTTTAACTGCCTCTGTCTCGGCCCCCGCCACCGTGGCTTTGTCCGGAAGATGTCCTATATAATTAGCATATTACCCTTTTATTAGTACAGATTGCCTCCAGAATCTCAGGCACTGTGCTGGGCACTTGTGTGGATAACTCTTTTGTTTAATTTTAGGAGAATGATATTCTAATCAGGTAAATTTACAAAACCACGTAGAGTGGGATTTATATTGTCTTAGAAGTCATGGGTTTTAAAGCAGAAGTGCGAAAACTTTCTGGAAAGAATGAGAATAAATATGTTAGGCTCTGTGGGTCTCTGTCACAACTATTCAACTCTGCTGGTGTAGTGTTAAGTAGCCAAAGATAATATGGAAACAAATGAACATGGCTGTGTTCTAATAAAACTTTGTTGATAAAAAGTATGCAGTTGGCTGGATCTGGCCCAGGAGCAGCAGTTTGCTGACTCCTGTTCTAGAATGGCAATTATAGTTACCATTTTGTTTTGAGATATTTCTGAAGAAGGAGCTTTTAGGTCCTATTAACTTCTCAGTGGTCAGTGACAGCTTCAGAATAGGCTATACACTCACCAAGAAATGATAACCGACAAGATTAATAGTGGAGGTTCAGATTGACCCACTTTTCTAACATTTCACATCTTTTTGATTAATATTTAACAGACCTCTGAGAATCCAGATAGAATACATGTTTAGGTCATTATAGATGAGTCCAAATAGTAAAACCACACTAATGTAGTCTTGGCAGAGGATTTGACATTGTGTGGGTGTGTCTGTGCTTACAGAGAGAGAGGGCGGGGGGCACAGGAGAGAGAGAGAGAGAGAGAGAGAGAGAGAGAGAGAGAG
>JAAGEH010000032.1:11184777-11281526 GCA_011751065.1 Lasiurus cinereus
AGAGAGAGAGAAAGAGAGAGAGAGAGAAGAAATTTGCCTGGAAGTGGAAAAATAAGGAAAAGATCTGAACTGATGACCTGGGAGAAGCCTAGGGTGCGAAGCCTTGATGCTCTGTCATCTGGAAAAAGGCAAGAAGCATCTGGTTAGTGTAATGCTGAGGGGTTGTATGAAAGGAAGTTCTAAGTCCAGATTTAAAAAACAAAACACATCTTGACATTTTAAAGCAACAAGCCAGAAAAATCTGTCTGAAACAGCTGATACTGTGGGAAAAGTCACTAAATTCAGATATTTGAGTAAGAAATTCTTTTAGCGTAGTGATGTTCAACCTTTTTCATCTCATAATACATATAAACTAATTACTAAAATTCTGCAGCACACCCAAAAATACATATTTTGCCAATCTGACAAAAAAAAAGTATAATTTGATTTATTCACACCACACAGGTACTGTTGTGTCTGCTGTTGTCATTTCTTTTATTTAACAATCTAAGGGAAAAGAGGTTAGTGCCCCTGAGGTCAGGCATTGCATGTTTAAAAAATTTATCAGGACACACTGGTTGAAAATTGCTGTTTGCAGCAAAACCATGAGTTTTTTTGAGAACAGATCTCCAAGAGTACTGGTATAGAGTGTGTGGTTGGAAAACCATTAAAGGATTTCAGAAATGTCACCAAAAGGAAACTTTGGGAAACCATATAAGTCACCTATTCTGGCCCTAAGTGACTAAAAGATTCTTCTCTTGAGGGAAAAGTATGACTACTTGGGAGACCTAATTTTTTTTGAGTAAAACTTTTGAAAAATCAAAAGCAGACTAAGTTTATGAGATTGTTTCAAGTTTGGATAGTTTAAATTGGATTGATTAAAAGTGATGTCTGTGGCTGTTGTCTCTGGAGTTTCCTGGGCTAAGGTATCCCAAAGTGTTCTGATATGGTTAGCCATTAGGCTCTGTGCTGTTGCTCTGAAGATTGAATTGGGAGGGAGAGGGGAAAGGGGAAGAAAAGATGGAAAATGAGGGAGTTGATATCTTTCTGGAAGACATCCTACATGTTAGCAGGCTACAGTTATCTCAATCAAAACTATTTGAATTTTTTCTTGTGTTTTGGATCCTGGGCACGAATCTTGTCTTTGAAACAGATATAATTTGGGTACATGTGCAGTCTCATCATGTGGAAGCTGAACTTTGCTGGTTCTCCTACTACTTACTGTACCTCACTCCAATTTGCAGGCATCAACTTGATCCCATTGGGCATTTATGTGTTATTTTTCTGGCCTCTTCCAGTTTCAAAGCACAGAAAGAGCTTCCTCAACAGGGACATCTAAAGGCAGCTGAAGAAAATAATCTGTGAAGCAGATAAATGCTTTGATATGGATTATGTCCAGCAAACTGTTTATATAAAAGGCTTTAACATGTAAACCAATTAAATAGTCTTCTAATTTGACTCCTCTTTCTCATTAGACAATGCTTTTTTATATTGTAAATTTAGAAAAACATATTTGCATTCTACAATCTGGTTGAAATTATTTTCTTTCAGTAAGGGTTAAATAAAGGAGAGCTTCAAAGCATTGTTGATATATTGCAGGAAACTTTGAAGCTTTTGTTTCCTGGAAAGTTCACTAATGGAGTGTATAGTTTCTTACAGAAATTCTTTTCTTAGCTGCATGTAGTAAATAACCTAGTCAGTGGGATTGTTATTGCAAGATCAAATTAGTATCTAAATTAACTGTTTCCATTGTAAAGAAAATCTTAAGATATAATGTTCTTTGAGTCTAATTAACCTTTTTTTATCTTAATTCACCTAACTCTGATAACAATATTACATATACTTTTCAGTAACTCAGCAGCTGTTAAGTATGGAACTAACTTGCTCCATTTCAGCACATAGTACATATGTTGCTGTTTTTTTAATTTACTATCCTATCTTAGTCAGTGGTACTATCATGCATGCACCCAGTTGTCCAGTCTGACCACTTCTCATCTCCTCCACTGTCACCACCCAGTCTAGGGCTTACTGGCTCTACTTTAATGGCTGTGGTGACCTTCTATCAAATTCTCTGTTTCTTCTTGTCCACTTCCATATTTACCTAACCCTGCGAGTGTCCCACGTCCTGCGTGGTTCAAGGTTCAGGTTCAGGGTTCGGGTTTGGGTTCTGGAGGAGGCTGCGCGGAAATGAGAGACAAGAAATAATAATTTGGAAATTGGGGGCCAGGCCCGAGGAAGGAATCCAATTTGCTCTGGCCTTGCCATTCCTTTTATTCAGATTCAGGATACACCTATAATCCTTAGGCAGGCAATTCCAATAATAGCTCAGTGATAGACTATCTGCAAGGATTTACATAAGACTAAAAGGTAGAAATTGCTTCAGCTACCTTTGTCTCAATTAGACAGTGGGTGTATGGCTCTGACCCTTGCCAGAGCTTCAAGGTTGACCAGCGTCCCAGACTCCTTGTCCATCCCTTTCTGCTAGTGAAGACAATAGGCGGTTTCTCACATAATCCCAACTAGAATGACTTGTTAAAACTAAAACAAGATCATGCCACTCCCTTGCCCATACCTAACAGTGGCTTCTGGTGACTTCAGATAGAACCCACAGTCCTTTTTTGGTACAAGGCCTATATGATCTGGGCTCAGCTATCTCTCACCAGCATTTCCAGGAACTCTTTTCTTCCCTTGCTCCCTTCCAACCACATGGCCACCTTGCTAGTCCCTTAGACATAGCAGTCACACTTCTATCTTAAGATTGGTTCTTTCCTCCTCCTGATACTCTCCCTCCTAGTATTCACCAGCATTCTGCCCTAATTCTCCCAGGGTTATGCTCAAATGTTAGTACCTCAGAGATACCTGACCACTTTATCTAAAATAAAAGTCCTCTCCAGTTCTTACTAACTGACAGGCATTCTATTATTGATTAACCAGTTTATTTGTTCATTAATTTATTTATAATTTATCTGTGTCTTCCAAGAAAATGTAAACTCCATAATGATGGGGACACTGGGTTACCATTGTATCTTTTATGCCTAGCACACACAAGCAATCAAGATGTACCTGCTCAGTTTTGAGTGAAGGAAAGAATCAGAACTGTTCACATTGATTTTGTGAATGCATATGGAGACCACATCACAGTGCAGTTATGTTGTTCAAATATATATATATATATATATATATATAAATTTTCCTATCCTGCTAAAGGTTTGCCATTCAGCAGTCAAAATTTATTTTAGATTTAGTTTCCTAAAAATTTTAGCAGTAACCTAGATTTACCTTTGATATAGTTTGGAGTAAGGATAGCTGTACCTGAACTTGGTAATTTAATGGTTTTATAGTGGCAGTCTGTGTGGACAGACAACCATTGGAATCTTACTTGCCTTCTTTCCCCGGGTGATTAGCAGGCACATTTTTAGCACCAGGAGAAAAAACCTTTACTCGACTGTTTTTATTATCAAAGAGTTCCCATAATTATCTAAATACTCAGTGGTTATCTTAAGAAAGTGTATATGACTAAAGGACCTTTTCTTAAAATTTTATTTTATTGTTTAAAGTATTACAAATATGTAGTAGTATATATGTCATCCTTTTCCCCCATTGACCTCCTACCTCCCCTAACCCTAGGCACATGCCTTCATAAAGGAGCTTTTATCCTACAAATGAGCAACCAATAATCTTCCTATAAATACTGTATGAGAAGAAAATAGAATTAATAGAAAAAGTTGGATAAATGGTTTGTAGAACCTTGTAGAAGATAAAATATCCCCATTCCATGAGATAATTTTGTTGGCATAATTGCTCTGAGCTAGTGTTAAAAATTCAGGTGTGCTGATATATAATTTAAATACAGAAAAGTTCATTCTTTTTAAAAGTGTACAACTGTGAGTTTTGATAAGTGGATACAGTTGTGTAGCCACCATAATCAAAATATAAATTTCATCCTGCTGCCTGGCATTTCTTTACAGTGGCCATCTCTCCAGGGAACAGACCTGGCCTGGCTTTCTCATTTGGGAACTGTGATATGTGGAAGTGCAGTCAAATTGCCTGTTTGGGGGCACTACCTTAGGGCTACAACATGTGGTCCTACAGCACAGTGAGCATGTACACAACTAACAAGCAGGTCCATCTGTGCCCCTGAAGGCTGGGGTGGGCCTTCCCAAGCGTGCACCGACTTTAGCACAATGCTGCTTCATTCATGCACTTTAGAGTTATTGCAGGGGTGAGGGAATTTATGTTGTTCTGAACATTGTCTGTAGGTTGATTTGGATCTTACAAGTTCACTGTTGCTTTAAGTGCTTTAAGAGCTATGACTTACAAAATGTGAAGTTGTGAGATGCACTACTGAATTCATAGTAGCCTTTCAGTGTGTCCTACTAAACATGCAACTACTGGTATGGGAAGGGGGTGCAGTAACAAGAAAGTCATAACATTACAGAGGAGCTTCTTGTACTTGAAGCTCTTGAGATCCACCTCTGTAATATGTGCATAGAGACATTATTTAAAGAATAGAGGCCTGGTGCATGGATTTGTGCACCAATGGGGTCCCTCAGCCTGGCCTGCACCCTCTTGCAATCCAGGATCCCTAGGGGGATGTTGAAGAGCTGGTTTTGGCCCAATGCCCACAGGCCAGGCCGAGGGACCCCACTAGTGTACGAATCCATGCACTGTGGCTCTAGTATGCATATAAGATCTTTGGTAATCTCTTTCTGCCCTCCCCCTGCTCCCCTTTCCTCTGAGATTCATCAGTTTGTTCCATGTTTCCATGTCTGTGGTTTCTGCTCCTGCGTTCAGCATATGTCCTCTGGTTGTCAGTGCGTGTCATGGCTACTGGCTAGTCAGCTGATCAATTAAGCTTTTATATATATAGAAAAGAGAAAACAAGTGAGAGTGGCCCAGAGGCAAGCAGGACCTATTATCTCCTTATCTGTCAGGAAAGTTAGGCAGAGTATGTGGGACAAGGAACTCTGCCCTAGTGCACACTGCTCTTATCAAATGCAACTCACATATCAATAGATTGTTTTTTTTTTAATTTAGTGTTTGTTATTCAGTTGGGGAAAAAGAGCAAGGCCTAACATAATCTTTTTAGAAAAGCATGCATATGTGCAGCCAATAAAGAGCAATAGAAAATATCTGTCTTCATCAAGCACTGAATTGCATTGATTTCCTGTGCCTGGGAGAACAAAGAGGAGACAGGACACCATAGTTGCTTCGAGCCCATGGCCATCCACAGGGAGCCCCCAGGTACCGCTGGCAGAGGAAACATGGAGTGCCCCATTCTGTGATGGATCTTGGTTCTCTTATTCTGACAGCTATACTTTTAGTTTAGCTTCCTAAACTGCCTGTAAAAATATGCTTGTGTGATGGATTTCAGAATTGTTGAAATTTAAGGAGAATTGGACAGTGACATGGTGCTCCTTGAGACACACTGTGAAATGTCCAGATGTTGCATTCTGTTTTTTTCTGTCTTACAGCTTATGACATTATGTATTTTGGTAATATATATACTAATATACTAGTGTATGTATTTATGTATGTGTATATATGTATGTATGTATTTATATATATGTGTGTATATATATATATATGTATATAATATATATATATAGTATGTATCATATGTGTATGTACAGTCCCCTCTTATCTACAGTTTTGCTTTCTGTGGTGTCAGTTACCTGTAGTCAACTGCATCCTGAAAATATTAAATGGAAAATTCCAGAAATCAACAGTTCAGAAGTTTTAAATTGTGTGCTGCCATTCTTAATAGTATGATGAAATCTCATGCCATCCTGCTTGGTCCCACCCAGGACATGAATCCCACCATCGCCCAGAATCTCCATGCTGTGTACGCCCCACCACTTAGTCAGCAACCATCTTTGTTGTCAGATTGATTATTCTGGTATCACAGTGCTTCTGTTTAAGTAACCCTTATTTTAGTTAATAAAGTGGGCCCAAAGTATAAGAATAGTTTAAACTTTATCATAGGTATCTATGTACCGGGAAAAATATAGTATATTTTCAGGCATCCACTGAGGGGCTTGGAACATATCCTCCAAAGATAAGAAGGGTTGGCTGTGTGTGTGTGTGTGTGTGTGTGTGTGTGTGTGTGTGTGTGTGAATACAGACATATCTATCAATTTATCTATCTACCTATCTGTACTGAATTACAAGAATAAAGTTGGCTTTTTCCGTACGTCTTAGTTAGTTTGAGCTGCTATAACAAAATATCACAGACTGTTGGCTTAAAAAAACATCTATTCATTTCTTACAGTACTAGAAATGGGGAACCCCAAGTTCAAGTTGCTGGCAGATTCAGTTACTAGTGAGGGCCCACTTCATGGTTTACAGCTAGCTGCCCTCTTGCTGTGCAATTACATGCTTCTTATAAGATTGCTAATCCCATCATGAGGGCTCTACCTCATGCCTTTAGTCACTGTGAAAATGCCCTTGCCTCTTAATGGCATTACACTAGGGGTTAGGATTTCATCAAATAAATTTTGGGGAGAGACAAATGTTCAGTCCATAACACTGTATTGAATGTTATCTATATATATAAAAAACTAAGTGACCGACTGTCCATCCGTCCAACCCTTCAACTGACCAACTAGCCAGTACATATGATGTGCACTGGCAATTTAAAAATAAACGTTGATGTGTGCATGCACGATACATATAGAGCTCTTACTGGCACCTGTTGCATGTGTGTGTTTCAATCTGTCGTTGTCAATGTGCTGTAATGTAATTACCATGCAAATCTTTCTCCTAATTAATTTCCTTTCAATATGCATGAATCCATGCACCAAGCCACAAATAAATAATATAATATAAAATCATATTTACAAGCACATATATCTATCAAACAGCAAGCTTAGTTTTTCTTCAATGTTTACTTGCTACTTGTTTATTCATTTTATGGTTGTTATTAGACAAGTAATAGGAGGCACCACAAATTTTGAAAAAAAACAAATGAGAGAACTTAAAATTGAGAATTCTGCCCATTAACTTTTCTACCTGTGGGTAATACCCACTCGTTTGAATTTTGAAGCTTAAGACCTCCCAGGGTTTTGCCAGAGCATATTAAAAAATGTACAAGAACCTGATACTGCTTTTAAAGAATCTGTGCTGTAATGTGATATGTAGAAAGCTAGTGGTGGTGGTGTGTCTGGATCTCACCAGGGAGCATTGTGGTGCTTATTTTATTTTATTATTTTTTAAATACATACATATATATATATATATTTGTATTTTAGAGAGGAAGGGAGAGGGAGAGAGAGATAGAAACATCAATGATGAGAGAGAATCATTGATTAGCTGTCTCCTGCCTGGGGATCAAGCCCACAACTCTGGCATGTGCCCTTGACCAGTATCAAACCCAGGACCCTTCAGTCTGCAGACAGGCGCTCTATCCATTGAGTCAAACCGGCTAGGGCTCGTGATGCTTATTTTAGCTCTCTCTCCTTCATGTGCCCCCACGTCAGTTGCTATTTTGATAGTGAACATGCTCCTGCAGCTAGTATGGCATGCTGAAGGCCAGAAGCCCTCATGGTGGAGGTAGAGGGGAGGGCAAGGAGTTACCCCTGTGCCCACTGATACCCGTATCACCCTCTATTTGTTGAGAACTGGACTAATTTCTATGAAATAATAACAGCATACAATACAAGATAAGAATCCTGCTTATAAAAATCCAGTCTTGTTTTAGAGAAAAAAAAACAATACTATGAAATACAGATAATTTTTAAGATGAGTACAAAAAAGTTTTTACAGTCAAATTGGACACTGAAATGCACATTAATATACATTTCGTAAAGACTATCAACATTTATTTAGTAAAAAGTCCAGTATTTAGGAAAGTATTCACTGTTCTGTGGCAATTATCCTAATGTGTAAAAATATTACAATAATAATAGTTCCAGGTCAAAAAAACTCTTATAAATTTCTTGATAAATAAAATGGGTATTAATACTCTTAAAATGTTCTATTATTTCAAGCTTTCTGCACCCTCCTCCCAAATGTTAAAAAGAAGTTTAGGCAGGTTAGTGTGTCATTGAGACCTGTCCTTTCCTCTTCCTGAAGGTGCTGTAGTGGGCTCAGTGGTCTTTGTAGGGGGTCCCTCTCCCTTAGTGTCCTGCTGCCCTGTCTCCTGCAGCATCTTCCCACTGTTGTCATTGTTCATTTGCCTCTGATCTTGGCTTCTATACATGACAGTCTAATCACTTACTAATAGTTTTCTCATCAAGTTGTGGGCCCAATAATGAATGATAGCAGAGTGACACCTTGGCCACCAATATAGTAAGTACATGTCTGAGGGGTGATGGAATAGGGCTGTCCCCATACTGTACAGACCCATGGTGACATCTGTAGGCTATTGTGTGTTTCCAGTCAATAGATAGTGGTTTTGTTGACTTTAAAGTATTTTATTTGCATGTTCTTCTTTTTAATACAAATGTTCAAATAACCACAGTTTATTGGTTTAGTACTTATTTATTTATTGCTATGGCTAGTCCAAACCTGGACAGTTGAGAATTGTAGGGAGCGGTTATAAGCTTAAGTCTCAGACTGACCTGCTGGCAAAGCCTCAAACAAGTCCCAGCTTAGAGGGCCCAGCTCTCCTAGCACAATTAAGCTTGATCTTGTAACTTCTCCCTAGATCTTTCCTGGGTAGCTAATAGGCTGTGGGAGGTGCAGCAAGTGCTGCCAAAACAAGTGAAACTTAAAATAACATTATAAATTATCTTGTTTACCTCTGACTGTAAAATAAAGCATCAGCTTGCAGTCTGGATCTGTTCTGTGGTCTCAGTCACACACAGAAGATACACCTAGACCCAGTTTATTCTCTTTGTCTTTTCTTCATCCTTCTCTGGCCCTCCCTCAGGCTTGCCAAACTCTTGGCTGTGCTGGAATGACACAGAGAAACCTATCTAATATAAGAGTAGTATGCAAATTAATCATACCACTATTACACCTCCAATCCACGCCTACCAGCCAATCAGAGAGAGTATGCAAATTAACCCAACCAAGATGGCTATGGCTGTAGAAAGAGCAGGAGGGAAGCTTGGATTGCCTCTGGTGATGGAGGAAGCTAAGCTTTTCTTACATCCTGGCCGGCCCAGGCCTCTGCTTAAGACAACAAAGTGTCAATGACTGTGTGAGCAGAAGACTTGGCTCTGTTCCAGGATACAAGGTTTCAATTGTAGAAGATAAATAAATCCCAGAGACCCAGGGCCTTTTCTTGGGTCGCTGAGGAACACGGTTGGCCTGCAAACCACCAAAGGCCCCTTGCCCAGGCCACCCCATGCCCCAAGGGAATACCCACCCTGATCCAGGACACTCTTCAAGGCAAATCAGCTGGCCCCCACCAGTGCACCAGGCCTCTATCCTATCTAATAAAAGAGTAATATGCAGATTGACCATCATTCCAACACACAAGATGACTGCCCCCATGTGGTCAAAAGATCCTGCCCCCATGTGGACACAAGATGGCCAGCAGGGGAGGGCAGTTGGCAGGGACCAGGCCTGCAAGGGAGGGCAGTTGGGGATGATCAAGCCTGCAGGGAAGGGCAGTTAGGGGTGACCAGACCAGCAGAGGAGGGAAGTTGGGGGTGACCAGGCCCACAGGGGAGGGCAGTTAGGGGCAAACAGGCTGGCAAGGGAGCAGTTAAGCATCAATCAGGCTGGCAGGGGAGTGGTTAGGGGGTGATCAGGCTGGCAGGCAGAAGTGGTTAGGGGCAATCAGGAAGGCAGGCAGGTGAGCAGTTGGGAGCCAGCATTGTGAGAGGGATGTCTGACTGCCCATTTAGGCTCGTTCCAGGTAGGATCGGGCCTAAACAAGCAGTTGGGCATCCTTCAAGGAGTCCCAGATTGGAGAGGGAGCAGGCTGGGCTGAAGAACACACCACACACACACACACACACACACACACACACACACACACACACCATGCCCGCCCCCTCCTTGCCCCATGCACAAAATTCATGCAAGAGTAGGCCTTTGCAGCTGGGTCAGCTGCCTCGATCCCTCTCTTGCAGCTTCGGCTGCCTGGATCCCTTGATCGCGTGGTTGCAGCCCTGGTGTCCAGTTTAATTAGCATATTATGCTTATATTATAGATGTTTGGCATGGATTCAGGAGAGGGTAAGGTCTCTGATAAAGAAGTAAGGGAAGGCCACATGGAAACTGGAGATAACTGGCTGAATCCTGAATATATCTTGAGATTCCTATGACTTTAGGGAGGAAATGCCCATGGCTCAGGGAGTTAGTGCTCATGGCTTTGGAAAGATATCTTGAAGAACTTTCTTTCCTTACTCTAGGTATCTAGGGAAAGGCAGCCCCAGTAAGAGTTAGGTCTGGTACCTAGGGTCTATAATAAAAAGACCTTTGGACACCTGATAGAGTGGGGACAAGGTCTTTCCAATGCCCTGGAGCTGGGGTCACCTAGCCCTATAATAGTTAAGTAATATTGTGAGTAAAACACTGGAATGGCCCTTCACTGTGGGCACCTTCATGGGCATCTCCTGTCAAACCTAAGTCATTTGAAACATGAAGGTAAAAGTATGTCTTTCTTTGACATGTCTTCCTTCCAAATGCAGTTGGTCTAGAATTAATCACAAAGTGTGTCCGAGTTTTTGCCTAGTGTCAGTTTATCTTCTGAAAAAGATAAACTAACTATGCCTGTACAATCCCAGGCATAAGTTTTTTGTTTACCCTGAAGAAATACTTTTGAAAGGTAGAGAGAGGTCTGGAGAGATCCAAGGTCTTAAAGGTCTGATGTTGAGGGGAGCTCCTCTTCCTCTGCACCAGCCATATTGATTTTTCTTTCCCCAAAGCCCTGTTTTCCTTGGAGTTTTTGTCTTCTTTTTACAGTTTTAACTAATTTTAATAAACTTTAACCTGCCACTTAATTTGGATCTTTTCCTGATTGTGGTCTTGCTCTTTTCTTTTTCCCAAGGTTTCTTGAGTGTATTAAGACTGATTTATTGTTTTTTATTTTGCAGTTTTATTATTTAGAGACAGGTTTTCCCATTGTCTTTGAGCAAACCAGATTCCTGGAACTAAAGTTTTAGATACAAACCTTTCAAACTCTTTTTGGGTCCTGGGCCTCTTGATCTCCACTAGATTTTCTTCTTTTAAACTGACAGATATAGAGACTCAAGGTGATTTTTCTGCACACTCAAGTTAGAGAAGCTTGGTCCAGAGGGTGATTAAGGGGGGTGGGGAGAGAGCAAGGCCTATGACCCACAGAGGACCCACAGAAGTGTGAGCCTAGGCAGAGCAGGGAGCTTTCTCAGAAGAGGACATGATGTGGCTTCCTCCCTGCCCTTGCCACCTGGCTTCTTTTGGTTCTCCCACATTTTCTCTTTCGGAATACTTTCATTTTTTCTTTCTTTTTTGGCTAATACAGAAAGAGGTTTTCCTTTTTCAAAGCAGGCAAATTCTTCCCCAGTTTAATATCTTGAGGAGGAGTCCTAGAGGAAATAGAGGCTTAAATTGGTCTAGCCCAGTTTACAAGGCTGCAAAGCTTTTTAGTAATAAATAGATTTATGGAGAAATAGGAGAAATGATTTTATTTTTGTCACACACACACACACACACACACACACACACACACACACACAAATAACCTACTTAAACCCAATAGTTTGTCTGTGTTTATCACAACCACCTATATGGTTTCCAGTTATGAGTTCATGGCTGTCTGAATGTCAACAAGCAGTGATGACAATAATGTGTGTGTGGTGGGGATGGGGGGGGGAGGGCGGTGGAGGAGAAGATGTTGCTTTGTGGGTACTTCACATGGGTCACTTCCTCTCTGCCCCGTCAACACCACAGGCTGTTTTCCTTATAAGCTGCCTCAGCCTGGAGATGAACCCCATTCTTGCAATATAAAGATAGGCTCTGACACCCTGCCTCCCATATACTGCTAAAAACTGAGAACTGATCCCACTTCTGGTCCTTTACAGTGTTGGTATATCGCTGGCTGCTACCCAGTTTAGGGTCTTCTATGCTTGAGCAAACTCTTTCCTAAGATGACTTTCTCAAAAGGCACTATAAGGAAGTTCTGAATAAATATGGGGACGAGATAGGAAGAAGTGCCTCAGTAGCATAAAATAAAAATATTTCCAAAAGCCAACCCTAACCATTTAACCAGCTAACCAACCAGTAAACCCAGAGGCTTTCTTTTGTAGTTCAGGATCTCAGGGCCATAGCCTTGCTTGTGTTCAAATTATTTTTATGAGGTTTAAAAAGATATGGTAACCACTGCTTATAATTTGTAGTTGCTGATGAAAGTAGGTAATTGAAAAGGAGAGAGCTCTTTAGAAGCAGAAATTCCTGCTTTGCTCATACATGTGTTTGTCTTATATTATTTGCTATTTTCTTTTTTAGATTTCAAAATGGAAATTTATCTTTCTCTCTTTTCAGAGAGAGTTTGAGTACATGACCTTGAAGAATTAGAGAGCTGAGATACGAATATTTTGACGTTGTTCTACATTTGAAGCCATGATTTAAATATTGGCATTCAGGTAAGTATTTAGGAAAGAAGGTTTTGTGGTTAATACAACATTGTTTTTTTTTTGTTGTTGTTGTTTTTTAATATATTTTATTGATTTTTTACAGAGAGGAAGGGAGAGGGATAGAGAGTTAGAAACATTGATGAGAGAGAGACATTGATCAGCTGCCTCCTGCATGCCCCCTACTGGGGATGTGCCCGCAACCAGGATACATGCCCTTGACCGGAATCGAACCTGAGACCCTTCAGTCCGCAGGCCGATGCTCCATCCACTGAGCCAAACCGGTTTTGGCTACAACATTGGTTTTGTTTGCATTCTGAGAATAGTTAAAAATACATTATTTGGGTGAATTTGTTTGAATCAGATTCAGCAAAACAGAGCTCTAAGAAAATTAAAACCACCTCTGTGATTGGGATTTTCTTTTTGAACTGAGCTGTGGCTATGAGAGAACTTGCATGGACTCCATGGGTGTGTGTGGTCACCAGTATTTAGTAGAGTCCTGTGGAACTCTTTTTTTAAGGATCATCTTGAGACCAGGGTTTCATTTGTCTATTAAACAAATGAGAGCAGATCCAGCATTGAAAGGGAAGTAGAAGCTTCCTTCCAGCAACTATTCTATCTGAATTGCCTCCCTGGGCAGTATTTCTCAAAGTGTGTTCCCTAGATTATTGGTGCAGTGAGGGCAGGGGTAGGATGATAGATCTGTGCTGAAATGAGTTTGGAAAACATGGGGTTAAGTTAAACAATCTTCCTTATGGAAGGATCTCAAAAATGAGTGAGCTTTATGTGTGTAGTTGTCAGTGCTTACTAGCGTCCTGTGGAACTCTTTTCTTATGGGTCATCTTGAGACCAGTATTCCATTTATTTATTAAACAAACTAGAGGCCCATTGTACAAAATTTGTATCGGCTCCCAACTGGGGCCTTCCTTCCTTTTCCCTGGCTGGCCCCAACCCCTGGTTGAACTGCTGGAAGAACTCCTGGTTCAAGGGGACAATTTGCATACTACACTTTTATTATATAGGATTATTGAACACCAGCCAGGTGTGGTGTTAGATTCTAAAAATAGGATAATAAATAAGATTGGCAATATTTGTGTATAGATAGTAAGTAAGGTAAGAAGTAAGTAAGAACAATTATTGATAGGCATGATAACATACTTAAGGGAATAGTCTGGGGAGCTAGGAAGCCTGGGTTTTATTTTATTTTATTTTATTTTATTTTATATATTTTATTGATTTTTTACAGAGAGGAAGGGAGAGGGATAGTTAGAAACTTACACAAGAGAGAAACATTGATGAGCTGCCTCCTGCACACCCACTATTGAGGATGTGTCCGAAACCAAGGTACATGCCCTTGACCAGAATTGAACCTGGGGCCCTTCAGTCCGCAGGACAACCCAAACGATTAGGGCTGGGAGCCTGGGTTTTAATCCTGAGTCTGCCACTTATAAACTGCATGACCTTGAACAAGACTAATTTCCACATCCATAAATTGGTGATAATACCACCTACCTAGTAAGGTTGTTGTGAGGGTTAAAATGATAAATATGTATTGGCAATTACTAAGCCTTATACAAGTGTTATCAAAGTTTGTGCATATAATAATAATGGCTAAATGTTCTGAAGGTTATATGATAGACTGACTGGAGAAGAAATAATGGTGGATGGGGACTTTTTAATACAATGGTCCAGAACTGCCCAGATTTAGAGAGAGCATTTATAGGGAAAAGCAAGTGCAAGGGTCTATGTTTTATGTAGAGAAACCATTTGACAAAATCCAATACCTTTTCATGATAAAAAAAGATACCCACTAAACAACAGCAACAAATAGAAATGAGGGGGACATTTTTAACCTGATAAAGGGTACTTATGAAAAACCCACAGCTAGCATCATACTTCATTGTGAAGGACTAAAAGCTTTCCTCTGAAGATCAGGAACAGGACAGATGTCCAGTGTCATCACTGTTATTCAGTATGATACTATTGAATTCTAGCCAGGATAATTAGGAACAAATATGGAATAAAATATTTCTAGATTGGATAGAAGAAAGTAAAACTATATTTGCAGATGACATGATCTTGTATATGGAAAATCCACTAAACTATTAGAACTACTAAACAAGTGCAGGTAGGTTGCTGGATACAGATTTTAATTGTAGCGCCGACCACTTATAATGAGCCTCTGAAATGATTAAGAAAATAATTTCTTTTACAATAACGTGAAAAATAATAAAGTGCTTAGGAATAAATGTAACTAAAAAAGTGTAGCATTTATATTCTTAAACTATAAAATGTAATTGAAAGAAATTTAGGAAAATCTAAATAAATGGAAAAAACATTCCATGTTTATGGACCAAAAGACTTAATATTGTTCAAATGGAAATATTTTCTAAACTGATCTACACATTCAGTACAATCTCTATAAAAATCTCAGTTGGATTCTTTGCAGAAATTGAAAAAGCTCATTCTAAAATTTATATAGAAATGTAAGGGACCCACATAACACAATCTTGAAACATAGCAAAATTGGAAGACTCACACTTTCCAATTTCAAAATTTAACACAAAGTAACAGTAATCAAGATAGTGTGATTAAGGATAGGCATATAGATCTTTGGAATAGAATTAATAGACCAGAAATAAAACTGTACATTTATGATAATTGATTTTTTTAAAATGTTCCAAGACAGTTCAATGGGAAAAGAATAGTCTCTTCAACAAATGGTTCTGAGACAAGTGGATATCCACATGGAAAAGAATGAAGTTAGACCTCTACCTCACACTATATCCAAAATATATCAAAGGCCTAAATGTGAACTAAAACCATAAAACTTTTGGAAAACAATATTGGTGTTAGTCTTCATAACCTTTGCTGAGGGAATGTTTCTTAGCTTTTAAGACTAAAAGCACAAGTTACAAAAAAGCATAGATAAGTTGGACTTCAACAAAATAAAAACTCTGTGTATCAAAAGACATTATCAAGAGAGTGAAAAAACAACCCACAGAGTAGGGGAAAAAATATTTGCAAAACATATAATCTGATAATAAACTAGTATCTAGAATATATAAATAACTCTTACACCTCAGCTGTATTCTTACAGTTTAAAAATAGGCAAAGAATAATCTGATAATAAACTAGTATCTAGAATATATAAATAACTCTTACACCTCAGCTGTATTCTTACAGTTTAAAAATAGGCAAAGATTGCCCCTCCTGTGTGGCTCAGTGGTTGAGCATTGACCTCTGAACCAGGAGGTATTATTTTGACTCTCGGTCAGGACACATGCTCGTGTTACAAGCTCGATCCCCAGAGCATTTCCACTGTGGGGAGTGCAGGAGGCAGCCAATCAAAGATTCTCTCTCATCATTGATGTTTTTATCTCTCTCCCCTCACCCTTCCTCTCTGAAATGAATAAAAATATCTATAATAATAAAAGCATAATATACTAATTAGACCAGACATCCTTCCTGACTAAGCCAGGGCTGCAAGGGAAACCCTGGTCCCAGGTGCTAGAGGGAAGCCGGTGCCAGCAGCCAGGAAGAGGAAGGCTTACACTTTTTATTTATTTTTTTACTATTTTTAAAATATTTTTATTGATTTTTAAAAATAAATCTTTATTGTTCAGATTATTACAATTGTTCCTCTTTTTTCCCCACTCTAGATCCACTCCCCACCCCGAGTCCTCTGCCTTTACCCTCCCCCCAGCACTGTCCTCATCCATAGGTGTACGATTTTTGTCCAGTCTCTTCCCACACCCCCCACATACCTTTCCCCCAGGAATTGTCAGTCGACTCCCTTTCTATGCCCCTGACTATTATATTCACCAGTTTATTCTGTTCAGCAGATTTTTTATTCACTTGATTTTTAGATTCACTTGTTGATAGACATGTATTTGTTGTTCTTAATGTTTATCTTTACCTTTTTCTTCTTCCTCTTCTTAAAGAATATCTTTCAGCATTTCATATAATACTAGTTTGGTGGTGATGAACTCCTTTAGCTTTTTCTTATCTGTGAAGCTCTTTATCTGACCTTTAATTCTGAATGATAGCTTTGCTGGGTAGAGTAATCTTGGTTGTAGGTTCTTGCTATTCATCTCTTTGAATATTTCTTGCCACTCCCATCTGGCCTGCATAGTTTCTGTTGAGAAATCAGCTGACAATCATATGGATGCTCCCTTGTAGATAACTGTTTTTCTCTTGCTGCTTTTAATATTTTCTCTTTGTCTTTTGCTCTTGGCATTTTAATTATGATGTGTCTTGGTGTGGTCCTCTTTGGATTCCTTTTATATGGGGTTCTGTGTGCTTCCTGGACTTGTCTGTTTCTTTCACCAGGTGGGGGAAGTTTTCAGTCATCATTTCTTCAAATAGGTTTTCAGTATCTTGCTCTCTCTCTTCTTCTGGCACACCTATAGTTCGGATGTTGGTATACTTGAAATTGTCCCAGAGGCTCCTTACATTATCTTCATATTTTTTAATTCTTTTTCTTTTTGCTTTTCTGGTTGGGTGTTCTTTACTTCTTTGTACTTCAAATCTTTGACTTGATTCTTGCGATCCTCTAGTCTGCTCTTGGATCTCTGTATATTATATTTTATTTCAGTCAGTGTATGCTTAATCTCTAGTTGATCCTTTTCCCATCCTAAAGGTCTCACTAAATTTATTGGCCTTTTCTAGAAAATTCTTGAAAAACCTTATAATCATAGTTTTAAACTCAATATCCAGTCATTTGCTTTCCTCCATTTTTTTCATTTGTGACCTATTTCTTTGTCTCTGCATTTTGGCTGCTTCCCTGAGTTGATAGAGTGGCTTTTTGTGCTAAGTGTCCTATAGGGCCCAGTGGCTCAGTCTCCCCAATTACCTGAGGTGGACACTTTTGGTACTCCCCTTTGTGGGTTGTGTGTACAGTCTTATTATAATTAAGCCTTGATTGTTGTTGGTATCACTGGGAGGAAATGACCTCCAGGCCAATTGGCTGTGAAGATCAGCTGTGTCTAAGATGGGAGAACTTCTGTACTGGAGATACCCTTATGAGAAAAGATTTGCAAAAGCCTTTAAGCTGAGCTTAGATGGGGCAGAGTCTCAGGGCAGAGCAGACAGCAATGGCTTCCCATCAGCCCTCCCCTAACGAGGCCCCTGGGTCACAGTTTTCTGCAGTAATCGCTGCAAGCACCTCTGAGAAAAAGCCACCCTCGAGTTTTTCCCACTGCCAGAATGTCCAGTTTCTCCCCATATGAGTCTGGGTCCATGGAGTCTCGCCTGAAACTGGAGTTCAGAGCTGTCAGAAGCTTTTGTCTCCCTCCTGGTTGAGAAAGCCCAATTGAGAAAGCCAGTTGCATACTCAATTGCCCACCCTATCTGTGTGTGCCCTAGTAACTCTGCCCTCTGAAGTTCCTCTGATCCTCAGTGTGCTTTTTTCTTTTCTGACAGTCCAGTTTCTCCCTGTACAAGTCTCTTCCTGAACTGGAGTTCAGAGCTGTCAGAAGCTTTTGTCTCCCTCCCAGTTGAGAAAGCCAGCTGCATACTCAGTTGCCAGCCCTCTCGGTGCGAACATGCACCTCTGTACCTCTGCCTTCTGCAGCTCCTCTGAGGCTCAGTGTGCTTTTTTCTTTCCTTCTACTTGTAGAATTTCCACCCAGCCAGCCTTCCTGTGGTTCTGGATGATGTCCATTCTATCTTTTAGTTGTAGTTTTGAAATTGTTGTGTGAGATAGCAGTTTAGGTGTTTACCTATGCCGCCATATTGGTTTCTCCAGAAGGCCTACTCTGGCATGATTTCTATGCATTGGGCCTTTAGTATTTAAATAAAGAAATAAACTTAAAAAGATAGGCAAAGATCTGAATAGACATTTCTTCAAAGAAGATATGAAATGACCAATAAATACATGAAAAGATTCTCAATAACACTATCATCAGGGAGATGCAAATCAAAATCTCAGTGATACTATTTCATTCCATTATGAGAGACAGACAATAACAAGTATTGGTGAGAATATGGAGAAACTGAAATTCATACACTACTAGTGGAAAGGGTCTTTCCAGAGAAGGTGCTTTGTCTGGCAGTTCCTCAGCCAGGAAAATATAGAAGTACTGTATGATGTGGCATATCCACTTCTAGATATATACCCAAGAGGAAAGAAAACTTATACTATACAAAAATTCAAATGTTCGTAGCATTATTATTTTAATTATCAAAGAATCTAAACAATCCAAATGAATACCAAATTGCTGAACAGACTAAGAAAATGTTTTATGTCCATATGCTAGAATATTATTTGGCTATAAAAAGGGGATGGAGAATTGATGCATGCTACAACACTGATGAGTCTTGAAAACAGTGCTGAATGAAAAAAGCCAGACACAAAAGACCACCTAGTACATGATTCCATTTATATAAAATTTCCAGAACAGGTAAATTGGCCATAGAGATAGAAAATAGATTAATGGTTACCTAGAACTGAACTGTAGTGTGCCTTAGGTGGAAATTGAGAGTGAGGGCTAAAGGGTACATGATTCCTTTTGGGTGACAAAAATGTCTAAAATGGCTTTGTTAATGATTATAAAACTCTATGAATATATTAAAAACCATCGAATTGTATACTTTACATTGGCAAATTGTCTGGTATGTGATATGTGGATCAATAAAGCTGTTGTAGACATAAAGCAGGATATACTTTGCAGGTGTAATTGCCAGCAGTTGGTGATAGATGAGATATGGAAGCAAGTACTAGGGATGAATTAAAAATGACCCCTAAATTTTATCCATGACAACTTTTGAAAAGGAGAAGAAAGACTGGGAGTTGTTCTTGGCTTTTGAGGGTTTTGTTTTTTAAATGGGGAGGGCCAGCTTTGAGAATCCAGAGTTCTATTGTGGACATACTAAGTTTGAGTACTTGTTAAATATCCAATTAGAGATTTTAAGTAGACAGTTAAGTGTGCACTCGAAACTCAGGGAAACAGTTCTGGATGAAGATAAAATTTAGATGATAGGTAAATCCATAGGCAGGGGTGAAAATGGGGAGACAGAGAAAGAGAGACAGGGAGGGAGCGAGAACAAGAATGAACAAGGCTAAGGATGAGTGGAAAGAGGAGATCCACAAAGAAAACAGAAGGAGCACCAGCCAGGGAGAAAGGAAGAAAGTAGGAGAATGCTTTGTCACTGAACCCAGACTTGAGAAGGAGGGAGGGGTCTATAGAGCTTGTGTGACTAAGAGGTCAGTAAGAGGACAGAAGTGTCCTTTGGAACTGCCAGGGTAGCTGCTGTTCATGACTTTGATAAGAGTAGTTCAGGAGTGGAGACTTCAGGTCAGAGTGGGTTGAAGAGGGAATATTAGTGCTCAAAGTGGGGAGAGTTAGGCAACAGGTGAAAATTGCTCTAGAATCTTTTTCTTTCTGCTCTGCTGAAACACCCAAGAGTTGGCAGGATTTGAAGGCCTTCTATTCCTTGAAGCCAGCTCTTAGGGGTGGAGCCTGGGTCTAGGGTGCAGCAGACTGTATGTAGGTAGGGGTGGGGCAGGAGGGCAGTGCTGGACTGAGGTCCAGAGAGAAAAGTTATCCTTTTCTTTCTTCTCTAATGGTTTTTATTTTCTTTTGTTATCGTGATTGGGAAAAAGCTGAAAGCAGGGTTTTATTAATGTGCTTTTTGAAGTTTAGGTCATATTGTTTGAAAATTTTTCTTTGAACTGAGAATAAAGAGAAAAGGCATTCCAGGCTTTCAGGTGCAATCTTTGTAAATTAGAGTCATGGATGTACATGCATCACTGCTTCATTCAGATTCTAGCAGGTCTTGAAACTAGGTGGAGGGGAAAGTGGTAACTTTTTAAAAAGGCAAACATACAAATGCTTGCACATACACATTCCACAAATCTCAGAAGTCCACTCAGCATGCCTCTTACATTGGCATTAGCACATTCTTTCCTATCCTTCTTTTGCTAATTTAGATTGTGTGGAAAGTACATATTCCTTCAAGTAACAACCCAATTTTTACTTTCTCTTGAGAAAATGGATTGCTACTTAGGCTATAAAGCCCACTTGATGGTTTGGACAAAAATCATGTTTGGAGCACCTATCTATTGATTGCTCATTTTGAGTAAGTCCAAGCAGTGTGTGTGTGTGTGTGTGCATGCGTTCATGCATGTGACACAGTTTGGTGACTCATATTTTTAAAGTTATATCTTATGTTCTGACTCAAATCTCTGCTCTGATATGGCATATAAACAGCCTATCATAAAGCATTAGTTTAAATACACTGTTTTCTAACTGACTTGGCACAAAATTAGAAAAGATCCTTGTTTTCAAGCCCTGGTTAAATAAATGTTCTTTATAAAGATTTTTTTTGTGTGTGTGTGTGGCTTAAAAAATTATATGGTTATTGTTTGGTTATTTATTTTTTATTTTTTTTATGAAGGGGACATGTGTTTGGGGATTGTGAGGGAAGAATTTTTCAGCATTACTTTCTTCCTCTGAAAGAAGCATCTTAATTTGTTCTAGAGCACAGATCCATAGGGAATTTGTTATAATGATAAACCAATATTTGTAGTGTCCTGTTTGGTTAGAAACTAGATTGTCATTCACAGAGAAATAGGAAATCACCAGCTTAAAAAAAAATCTCTGACTTTAGAATTTTGTTTTTTTTCAGGCATCTTCAGCCTTAGATTGAGATTTCACTAACTTCTGGCATCTTCCAATCACAGTAATCTTTGAACCTCCTTCAACCTGTTATTTTGCTCCCAGAGCCATGCCAAAGGGTGTTTTTCATATATTGATTTCATTTATAAAAGAAAATACTTTGTGGTTTAATATGATTTTAAAAGAATGAAAGTGGTTGTAGAGAGAATGGGTTTGGTGTGTTCTCCTCATAACTAACTGCTTTCTGAGAGAACCCTCTGTAGGCCCATTGTAACAAGGGCCAGTCAAGGCTAGTTTTAGTCTCTTGAGTATTTCAGAAACTTGGACTGCATTAGGCAGGTGCTACTGACAACAGTTTAGATCATTTTGTAGAGGAGGATGCATTGAGTTTTTTTCTGCTCATGGTGGATTGTGCAATTTGCTTTCTTTCTCAGAAAATGTCTTGTTTGTTTTGGGATGCAGCCAGGCCTCTCCTGTGGGTGGTGTGCTGTGTCACAGACCTCAGGTCCAGAGCCTGCACTTTGCTTTGTCTGTTAGATCAGATGAGTTGTAGGAAGCAGTCAGCTAGCGTTTGGGACAAACATGAAAATGATATTTGTGAGCCTGTGCAGGCAGAGCCTTTGGGCAAACTGCTTTGAGATGTGGGAGTCTGGGTGACCTGAAGAAAGAAGAACAGCAAGGACAGGTAAGGGACTGCTACTTTGAGCTGCATTTGGGAACCTGGCTAGCATCCAGGGGCTGGTGGGGCCTCATGCTCTCTTTTTGGTGTGTGTGTGGTGATGATTTGGGGATGTTGATAATGTACTTAGTAGAGTATTACAATTAAAAATGCCAATAATTTGACTTTTTAAGTAAAATATAGTTTTATTTAAAAAAAAACATATTTCTATTGATTTCAGAGATGAGCGGGAGGAGAGATAGAAACATCAATAATTGGATAGAGTCATTGATCAGCAGCTTCCATACTAGAGAGTGAGCCCACAAAGCTCAACCAATGAGCCACATGAGCTAGGCTGTAGTTTTACTTTTAAAACTGCTGTCCTACTACCAATAATCATATGACTATCCAGTTCTCTAAATAGGGAAAACAAGCACATAAAACTCCTGAAGGAATCACTTTTGTTGTGATCTTTTATTAAATCCCATGTAAGATTTAGACTTTATTCATAATAAAATTTCCCATTTAACAGGAAACCGAAACCATGGAAGAATATAAATACACCTTTAGACTTCTCTGTTCTTTCCCTGTTTCCCTCCCTTCTCTCCCCCCTCCCTTACACACACACACACACACACACACACACACACACACGCTTGTATTTGCATGAAAAATGAGTAATGGACATCTTGTCAGACAAACAGAAGGTATAGTACAATTAACTAAGGTTGAATATAAATTGAAACAAATATTAACTTTTTATTTCACTTTCATTTGGATACTTTTACTAATTTTCTTTGCTGGGTTTAGGCTTTTCAAACATTCTTTGGCTCTGGGAGAGGGAGTTGTATAACCATAAAACTTGAGAATCCTGGCCCTAGAATAAATGTTCCTTTAAAAACCCCAAGGACAGAAAATTGAACACAGCTGTGCACAAGAAAAAGTTGAGGGGAAAGGCAAGCAATGGTTCAGGGCTGTGGGCACCCTGACCAACTTCCCAAGTGCACTGGAACTGTGGTTTCTCGATGGGGAGCTTCAGTGGTCCTTTTTGAAAGTTTCAGGAAAAGGCCAGAACTGGATGTTTCTGTGATGTGGTTAAGAGAACATTCTGACTGGATTTGTTTTTCATTGTCCTGCTGTCCTGTGTATATTCTGTTGTTTTCCCCTGGAGAGAATTGGGGTTTCTGGCCATTTTCTCTGATGTTATGAGTAGATAGTTGTAAGTAAGTTTCAGTACTGAAGCCATTTCTGCCAATCAGAAGATAGAAGAGGCAAAATTTTTAGCCCCCAATTCCTCCTCCTCTGCCCCCTCAGTCACAGAATTTCCTTCAGAATAAATAGCTTTAAAGTGTGGCCCTGAGAATGTGCCATTGTTGTTCGTTGCTTCTGCTCCTCTGGGACACAAACTTCTCTGGTGTTGGTGTGGTGGGTGCTGCTGTGGACCCTAACCTCAGTGCAACCTTGGATTCATCATTCTGCTCTGTGTCAGACCATGTAATGATGATTCATACTTGTTCCTCTACAAGATTAGATTACTGTAATTTTCATATCCTGGACTGTGCACTAGGGATTTGAATTAATACTTGTTGGTATAGAGAGCAGTGTTGTGTTTCTGGAAAGAAAGGACTGGACTTGCCCACTCAGCCATCACCAGAACACATTTCAGGCTGGCCTTTGTGACACTCTCTTCAGATTTACCACATCATTTAGCTTACCTGAGAAGCTACAGGCAAGGTTCTGTATGCATTTGGTCCAGATATAGTGGATTGGTATAGGTGATGCCATGCCTAGGTTAGAATGCATGAGACTTGCAAGGCAGTCCTGCATTGAAATCACACATTCCTTAATGAGGAAAATCTTTCTAAAGAGATACTTGGAAAGGAAGTGAAATAATTAAGGCTTGTGGAATAGTCTCCCTAAAGCCAGCAGGGACTGTGATCATAGATTGCAGGGTGGGGAAAGCAATGAGAGGGCAACTAACCTTTAAAAACCTCTATGTTTTGTCACGGTCCCTGCAAAGTATGTACTATTCATTCTATTTCTTCAACAGATGTTAATTGAGCACTTCCTATGTCCTAGGCACTATTCTGGACACTGGAGTTTAACAGACATCTACAAAACGGAAAAAAAAATCTGTCCTCATGGAACTCAGATTGGGGGGGCAGAGGCACTGCGGTAGGAATATGAACTGAAGAAAGCCACAGAAGTTAGGAGTAGCAGGAAAAACTCAGTAAATGTAGTCATTTGAGGGTATATTTGCCTATTTATTTCTTGTCTTTCCTCTGACATAATGTACACTACCCCACTAATTTTCTGTTTTTCACAGATAGTCCAAAAGAGAGTTCTTCATCCATTCTAATAAATAGCCCACTCGGGAATAGTGAGTCCATGGGATAACTTAAGGGTCTTTGAACGGATTGTCTGCTATAGATTGAGTCTGTGTTAAAGGGAAGCTGAGATGGGATCAAGAGTTTTTATTTTTGTTTACTATTATACTCTCTAATTATTCTCATTCCAGAAATGCCTTGTGTCAATCTACTTTCTCTCTCTTAATATCTATCCCCTTCTTGCCTTTATTTCCTGTTTCCTTCTTATCTTTATTCCCTGCTTTTTCTTCTTTCTCTCAGTTCTCTCTACTTTGGTGAATATGAGACAGCAGCACTTTGCCCCGGAATTACAGGATCTCAGTTTTTCAGAACCGCATGGGACTATAGAAGTTTTAATCTAGATACGTGATTTTTGGTCTTTAGATTGAAACCAAGTTATTACCTGATGCAGTAAAATGAGAAATATAAGAAAATGAAGTAAATGTTTCAGAAAGCTCAACTTCATTAGTTGATTATCTTCCCATTATGTTCTTTTCTTAAACTTGTTAGTTCTTAGTATCTTCCACCAACCACAGAAATTACTGTACTCATCCTCCTGAAGACAGCCCTCATCACTCACTCTGCTGCCCTCACAGTTGACTTCACCCCCTATCTCTTTCTCCCACACTTTGGTCTTTAGATAATGCTTTCTCAATGTTGAAGTCCCTGCATCAAAGCAAGAGTTGCTGCCTAAACTTTAGGATAGGAAGTCACCATTTGTGCTGCTAGGAAGCTGCGTTTTAGGCTCTCCAATTGGAGCCACAAGTACATTTTAAGCTGTGACATATATAGTAGTTCAGTTTTATGGCATTATTGGTAATGTGGTTCCACTTTATTACTGGTTTATCAGGCTTTTGTGGGTTGGCCCAAGTACACAGCCATCCATTATAACTGTTTCTGGAGGAAAATGACAATAAACTTCACAATAGGAACCATACTGAGCTGGGGAGCGAAGGTACAGTGCCATCAACCAAGGGCACATGGAGTTTCTTGGTTTGTGGAGGCTGGGGAAACATGGTTACAAAGAAAGCTGCCCAGGTTCTCCTTGTTTCCTGTATATTTCTGAGGTCTGGATATTTTTTCCTGTTGCTCCTTTGTAACATGGACCAAATATTTGCCTTTTCACACAGACCTTAAGAAGAAACGTAAGTTCTTTTTCTTTTTCATTCAGGAGTGAGAATTGTTCATTCTCTCTTGGTTTTGGGGGTCAACAAAGGAAACTACTGTGGTGCAAAGCTTTTTATCAACAACAGAATAGAAAAGAAAGAGCCAGAGTCTTCTGTGGAGTAGGAGAGCTTCACTCCACCAGCTGCACCACTTTAAGCCTATGTTCCCACTTAAGAACCTCTATGTCTCTGCTATGAGATGAATTGAAATCCCATATTTTTAGATATATAGTAGCCTAAATGGATCATGTCATTCTTTGTACATCTCCAGTTACTCTCAAGACTGTGAGCCTGGTGTCCAGGAATGTGATGTTGGTCCAGCTGTGCAAGAGGCTGTATCCCTGGAGCCAGGCCTCATAAACATGGTCCAGGCTCCCCCTTGGCAAACTCACATTTCATTTTGACTGTGAGGCCAGCAGTTCTGTTCATGCTGAGCATTGCTACCCGCCCATACTCTTCAGGCAGCAGCCTGGGAGAAAAGAGTTGGCTTGCTTATCAGTTGTTCAAGCCAGTGACCTACACATAACCTTGGAGCTTGAAAGATTGTCATCTGAAGCTAGTGAAGTTCTTCATAAGCTCTGAGAAAGAGACAGTGAGACAGACTCATTGCTTGGCTGATATAGATTATCTGGGAGAAGATTTGTTAACCAAAAATAATACCACCCCTTTTTTCCTTTTTAAAGAAAATTATCCCAAAATAAAATTATTTGTTCATGGTACAGAGGTCACAATCCTAGCCTCACAGTGGTGTGTCAGTGTAAATGTTAGGATACTAAGGCATGTCCTTGTCTTATAGATGTCACAATTATAAGTTTATGGAAAAAAACAACAACACCTGAAATGATTCCAAGTCTGGTCTTGTCATAGCAGAAATTAGAATATAATATGTATAGATCCTGGTTGCCAAGTCTTTTCATCCCCTAGAAATGAGAAGCTTAAAAAAATACTTCTAATGATTGTTCAAGTCAATTGCCATTTAAGAAAGCGGGACTTTTCAGAAGGCAGATCAATTAGAGAGCTTTGTTGTCTTGCTTTCCCTGTACTGACAGTTCTGGCCAAAGTTCTGACATCATCCTTCCTCAGAAATAGGTGCTTTACAGAGAGAAAGATGGAAAGTGAGGCTGTTGTCCAAAAAGAGCTGGCTTTATCTATTTTATTTTCTGCCTGTAAACTGAGAAACCAACTTGTCACTCTCTAACTTCAGGGGGATATTAAGTATTGATTAATCAAACCTGAAAAAAAAAATGGAACTTTATGGCAGAATTAAAATGAGACAAAAAGAACTAACTGTAAACCATTTTGATTCTAGTTTTCAGTCTTTATAAATAAATATGTATGATCTTCATTGAGTGACAGACATTGCTAGGTTTTGTGGATACAGAGATAAGATGAAGTCCCTAGCTTCTGGATATTAATAGAATAGAAGTTGGAAATCAGAGACCATATCAGGGAAGGGCTTAGAGGAGAAATAATATTAACTGAGTCTAGTGAATGTTTGGGGGATTTCCAAGTGAGAAGGAAAGAGTATACAGCATGGACACAGCAATCATGGTCACTGTGGTTTCTCATAGCCACCCGTGGCGGGGAGGAATGGTGGAATATGTGGCTAAGAAGTAAAAAGTGGCTAGATCACAGAGACAGCGGTTGGGAATCTCCACTAGGCCAGGCATTCTTGGTGCTCTGTTTTCCACCTTCCATGTGTGCTGGATGCTATCCAAGTCTCACACACCTCCTGGGTGTGTCCACATGTGATAAAACATGGCATTAAATTACCCTATAATGTCTCTGCTCTTAGTAATACACCTGTAATGTAAGTCATCACAGATCTTGGTCTATATGAGATAATCCCTGGGTTAAATGTCATTTCCCAAGTATTTATTTGATTAACTTGATTCCCCCCCCCCTACTGATGAATATCTGAATGCAAGAAGGTGAAAATAACGCTTTTACAAGGACAGTCTTACATTTATTCTCCAAACACATTTAATTCAAAAAGTTTGTCCAGCATTGAGAAGTGACTGGCTGCCTGGCCCACAGCTGCCAGGCCCTCTCGGGGAACCACTGCTGGAGCTAGTGCTGGGGTTTGGGTTAGGAGTGATGCACCAGGTTAGGCTGAGTGGAAGGCATTCTGCAAGCAGTGGAGAGGATGTGTTTGGGAGGATGTGGAAGGGGCAGTTGGAAGCTCTTGCAGGAGTCCTGACAAGAGGCAATGAGAATATGATGGGAAAGTGGAAGTAGCGAGGAAGGCTGAGCTTTAGGCAGCAAGACTTGGTGATGGCTGGGATGGGAGTGATGCCCAAGAGAATCTATAGCCAGGTAAACAGGGGCACATTGTCATGATGGGAGAAGAGAGGACCAGTGTAGCATTATATGTCTTGAGGCCCGTGTTTCTGTGAGATACCTGGTATTCTGAACTCCGGGAATGACTGCCATCCTTAATTCTGTCTCAGGTGTGGCTAAACTCTCTCTGAGAGAGGTAGAGTGTGAAGAGTGCCTACCAAGGTCAGAGTTCTGAGAAGTAGACATTTGAGGGAGAGGAAAGGAGGATAAGACCAGGAACCAACTGAATGTTGGGAGGGGAACAGCAAGCATAGGGAGAGGCAAAGAAATATTTCAAAAGAGCATGCTCCATTAAGCTAGAAGTGGTCACAAAGGATCAGATGCCTTGGAGAGGCCAAGTCCACTGAGGGAGCCTGTTATTGGGGGGGCTGCAGTTTCTGGGTGTGAAAGAGCTAGAGGGACTGGGGGAGGGGAGTCTGGTTGTGGAAGATTAGTGCTGATAAAAGGCTGTGGTATATTTACACAATAGAATACTACTTGGTCATAAAAGAGAAAGAAATCTTACCCTTTGAGACAACATGAATGGACATGGAGAGTATTATACTAAGTGAAATAAGCCAGATAGAAAAAGACAAGTACCATATAGTTTCACTTACATGTGGAATCTAATGAGTAAAATAAAGTAACAAGCAAAATAGAAACACACTCAGAGAACAGACTGACAGCTGTCAGATGGTAGGGCTATTGGAAAGTGGGTGAAAAAGGTGAAAAGATTAAGCAAAAAGTAAAAATAACCCATAGACATAGACAACAGTGTGGTGATTATCAGAGGGAAAGGGAGTGGGAGAAAGTAGAAGGAGGTAGAGGGGGGAGAGGGGAATGGTGATGGAGGGAGACTTAACCTGTGGTGGTGATCACACAATACAATGTACAGATGATTTAGAATTGTACACCTGAAACCTATATAATTTTATTAACCAATGTCATCCTAGTGAATTCATTTTTTTTTAAAGAGACAAAAGGCAAGCAAGGATTTAGAGAAGGGGGGGCTGAGGGGACTTGGAGGGCAGATGAGAGAAGCTGGAGCATCTTCTTGGGCTGTTATCCTTTCCTCCAGTGAACTGAATAGAAGTTCCTCTCATCAATGCATTCTGTGGCAGCCCCAGGGCTAATCTGACAGGGATAGTTCTAACAGGAATGTCCAGTGTGAGTAGGTTTGGCCTCAGCAGGGATAGTTCAGAGTTTGGATCTGGTTTTATGGAATCCGAGAGCATAAAGGCACTGAAGCATTCTCAGGAGGCTCATTCTGCCATGTAGAAGGCCCAACTTTTATCTCATCTTTTTATTTTCAAGAATAAATCTTGCAAGTCTTTAGAACTCTGGAGTTCAAAGACTGGTTTTCTATAATATTTATAGTAGCATTATATTGGAGATAGCCCAGCCACCTTCCTTTCTTAAAGAGTTGCTTTCTTGTTATTTCTCAAATATAAGTCAGATTTTGAAAATTATCTTGGGGAATGGACTGAACTTCTGAAAATTATTTGAAAGAATCTTGCTCTATGTTAGAGACACCCAGAATATTAGAGGTCCTTTTTAAATGCCCATACAACCTGTCAAATAAACATTTTTAATTGGACACAATGCTTTCATTTCTTATTCAGTATAAAATACTTTACTTTGGATCAATGACGTTTTTTGTAGAAACATTTCTAATTTGGATTTCTTAAGATGGCACTGATGACAGGAACATCTAATTAGATTTATTTAACGAACAATTACAGTAAGTAGCCCAATTAAAAATGGGTTGCATTTAGAAGTTTCTTTGAAGTAGATTTTTGTTTAACGGTTAAACTTTTAATTTTGAGATATAGATTCATATGCACTTGTAAGAAATAATACAAAGAAGTCATGTGTACATTTTATCCATTTTCCCTGATGGTAACATCTTGGGAAACTATAAAACAATACCATTACCAGGATATAGGCATTGATCCAGTCAGTGGAACAGTGGAAGAGTTTCAGAACAAAGATCCCTCATGGTACCCTGTGATAGCCACTTTCCCCGCAGCTCTAACTTCTGATTACCACTAATATGTTTTTCATTTCTGCAATGTCATCATTTGGGGAATGATATATTAATGGAATCATGTAGCATCTAACCTTTTGGGAATGGCTTTCTTTCGCCCAGAGTAATTCCTTGGATATTCATGCAGGTTGGTTGTGTGTTTTAAACTGTGTTTCATATTATTGCTAAATAATATTCCATGGGATGGAGGCACCACTGTTTATTTAACCATGTATCTATTGATGGACATCTGGTCTGTTTCCAGATTTGGGCTATTATGAATAAAACTACTATAAACATGTTTAATCAGGTTTTTGTATGAAAATAAATTTTCATATTTCTGGAAAAATATGCAGGAGTGCAATTGCTGGGTCAGTTTGGTTTGGCATGTTTTGTTTTTCTAAGAAACTGCCAAACTGTTTCTGAGAGTAGCTATGCCATTTAACAGTCCCACCAAATGTATGACGATCCTGTTTCTCCTTACCAGAATTTGGTATTGTCACTATTTTTATTTTTGCCATTCTGATAGGTATATAAGGCTATCTCGTTGAGGTTTTAATTTTCATTTCTTTAATGCCTATTGATGTCCTTTTGTGTGCTTATTTGCCATCTGTGTATATTCTTTTATGAATTGTTTCTTCACATCTTTTGTCTATTTTCTAATTGAACTGTTTGTGTTTTTGGCTGTTGAGTTTTGAGAGTTCTTCATATATTCTAGATATTTGTTCTTTTTCAGATATGTAATTTGCAGATATTTTCTCCCATTCTGTAGCATTTCTTTTTACTCTCTTAATAGGGTCTTTCACAAAGCAGAAGTTTTACATTTTCTTGTATATCTTCAAAAAGTTTTATATTTACATTTAACTTCATGATCCATTCCAGTTGATTTTTGTAAAAGGTGTGAGGATTAGGCAAAGTTTATTTATATTTTCTGGTGTTTTTATTTTCCCAATGGATTTGTTGAAAAGGCACCTTTTGTCAAATGTCAGTTTGGGTATATTTATGTCAGTCTATTTTTGGGGTTTCTAGTCCATCATTTTAGCTGCACAATAGTTCAATATGGATAGATTTATTACTCTCACTTTATTCTCTTTTTCTTTTTAATCCTCACCTGAGGACATGCATGGACAGAGAGGAACATCCATGTTAGTGAGAAACATTGATCAGTTGCCTTCCATACATACCCCAACCAGAGATAGGATCTGAAACCCAGGTATGTGCCCCAGCTGGGAATAGAACTGGCAACCTTTTGGTGCACAGGATGATGCCTAAGCAGCTGAGCCACTCTAGCTGGCACTTTATTCCTCTTTTTCAAAATTGTTTTAGCTATTCTAAAGCCTGTGCCTCTGCATATAAATTTTGGAATAAATTTATCTAAATTTACCAAAGATCTGCTGGGATGTCAGTAGGAATTGCATTCAATGTATAGATGGTTTTGGAGAGAATTGACATCTTTACTATGTTGACTCTTACAATATACGAACACAGTATATGTCTATTTATTTAGGTCTTCTTTGATATCTTTTATCAACATTATGTACTTTACAACATACAGATCTTATGTAAGTTTGTATCTAAATGCGTGTTCAGTTTTGTTTTCCACATGTTAACTGTTGTTATAAAATAGAAGTTTTAGAGATATGAATGTAGTTTTCTTAGAAACACATATCATAAAATATATGGTTTCTGGATTAGCTAACAAAACCAGATTAAAACTCATAATAAAGCAGATATAATGATCAGTTAGTAGAAAGAAGTAATAGATTACCATATTGTTACAATACTAATCTATAATAATAAAAGCATAATATGCTAATTATACCAGACAGCTGAATGACGTTCTGGGTGACATTCCGTACATCCTTCTGGACTGAGCTGTCGTGGCAGGGCCGAGGCAGAGGCGGTTGGGGTGATCAGGCAGGCAGAGTGGTTAGGGGCAATCAAGCAGATTACCAGAGGTGGTTAGGGTCGATGAGGCAGCCAGGTGAACAGTTAGGGGCGACCAGGCAGGTGAGCAGTTAGAAGTGATCATAGTGAGTGGTTAGGGACAATCAGGCAGTCAGGCAGTCAGAGGAGTTAGGGATGATCAGGCAGGCAGGCAGTCCAGCAGTTAGGAGCAAGCGATCCCAAATTGCGAGAAGGATGTCCGACTGCTGGTTTGCAAGAGGGTACTGGCTGGGTTGAGGGACCTCCCCCACCCCTGTGCATGAATTTCGTGCACCAGGCTTTTAGTATTGAATAATAGCAAATGAGAAATAGCTACTTATCAAATATCTTGAAAATGTCTAAGTTTAGTATAAGTCTAGCTCTCATTTTAATTTAAATTCATAATATATGATTTTTTTATTTTCTTCATGGAGATATCATGAAATCTACTCTCATGCATATCAGGTCTGATTATTGTCAGTTTTTGGAAAAAAGTGTGTGTGACAAAAGTTTCCTGAGTTCAGTAAATAGCAAAAAAAAAAAAAATTTGAAGGAAGTATTTAAACAGATTGCACAGGTAGAGTTATCTGGATTTGGACAAAAACAAAACAGGCATATCAGAAGAATTATTCTTTTAAACTCTCATGAATTAATCTAAGTTTAGTTGCTCTAGGGAGAATTGTGCCCAACTTAAGAGGCATCCAAAAGTTAGATGTTTACTTTGTATGATTGAATCTTTTTAAAGAAAATAACTGCATTGTTACAGTAATAGTGATTCATTTTCTCCTTCTATCTTTTCTTAAAAATCCTATGGGGAACTGTTTTACATAAGTTTAGATTTTATTTTTATTCTGTTTTGTTCCAGGAGGAGTTTAAATCAGTTTATATAAATATGTTAAAAAGACCAAATAAAATTAAAAATGGATGAAAGGCAAAATTGGTCAAAGGGAACATAAAATGAGGGAAAGGACTGAGATTAGGAAGCAGCCAGAAGTCAAATTTTAATTGTCATCTGGAAATGAGTTAAGAAATTCGGCTTGGACCAATTGTTTTTAATCCTTGCACAAAATAGGAAGCTGGTGTCTAATTATTCAGCTGTCCAGAGTTTCTGCCGTCTTTTCGCCTGGCTTGAGGACTGTCTGCTTAGGGAGAGACATTGTCCTGCAGGGTTAATTAATAACAGGAATTCAGATCCCTCTTTGGGAGGCCTCTAGTGACTGATGCAGCTGGTGGTCTGAGAAGGGACACCCAGAGGTATAGGACCCAGGCCTGATGGCATGAAGCACAGTTTTTGCTATAGCCCAGGAGCTCTGGCTTTGTGATTTATATTGAAGTTAGGATGTATAATTGAGATCCTTTTTCATTCTTTCTAACAACAAGGAAACCTATAATTGTAAGTATTTTTGTAAGTAGGGTTGTAATATTTTAAAATGCAAATAGCTTTTTAAGAAGTGGTTGTGCTTAATAGGCTTTGTTTTTTTTTTTTTTTTTTAGTTTTGGATTTTTGTTTGTTTTAGTTAAGGTTAATTAGTTAAAGTTCCTCTGATTTTTTTAGATGAGCGATCTGAGATCCATCTGAGCATAGATCTTACCAGTTCAGAGCATTGTCTTTGGTTTTAAGACAAAATATTTGTATTGTTTTAGAGAAAGTACTTATAGCACAATTCTTCCTTCTGATGACTCATTTTCTACAATTATTGGAAGTAGAAAGAAATTCACAGATGTTTACACATTTCTAAACTTGTAAATAGACCCATGCCATTTTAGCATGTTGTTTTATGGCATATATTTATATGTATGTTACTTTTTGAATGGTTGGCTTCTGAGCTGATTATGTGTTGTTGTTTTTTAATTCAGAAACTAGAGTTAGACAAATGTGTGCCCTCTCCATTCTGTACTGCTGTTAGCCAGTTCAATAGACTGTGTTGCATTTTTTTTTTATTTCTCTATATAAAAAGCTGAAAGACAATGTGAGTGAATTCATTGCATTTGAGGTAGCTGCTGGCCAGGCCTGTTGCAACAGCTGATGGGCTTCTCCGAGTTCCAAGAGCTATTTTGGTAGATTAGCTGGAATCAAGGCTCTCCAGTTCAGACCATAAAAGGCCGGTCCCCTGCGAGTTGCCCACTGCTTCTGACTGTGTCCTCCCAGGCTGAGTGTCCTCAGGTTTCACGTGGATTTACCCAGTAATGGATGGCCACGCCAAGGCCAGATTGGGGAAGTTAAGTGTCAAGGACACCGGGGGACTGACTACTTCAAAAAGAAGATTCTTTTTAATAATATTTTGGCGATATTTTTTCAGAGAAACTTTTGGGATGTAGCCTTCACCTGTGTACTGCAATTGGCATCCAAATGCTTTGTGGAGAGCACTGTTCTAAATTTATCCTGTTCTGAATCATCACTTCAAATAGATGCACTTGCCTGGTTTGTGTTGTGATATTTGACTTTTTTTTTTTTTTACAGTGTTTCTTGGCCTAACTTTGGATATTTTACTTTTTGTTTAGAATTTGAAAGTAGTGTTCATTGAAAGGAGGCGAACCACAGAAAATACTTGAGGACACCCAAGCCAATTCGAGGATATACTGGGTTTTGTTTTGTTTTGTTTATTTTTTAATTAGAAAAATAAGGAAGTTAAACTGTGATTCACCCCTCCCCTTTAACATAGAGGAACAAGGATTATACAGAAATTTGAAGTAAGTGAAAAATCTTCCTATAAATCTAAATGCAGTGGTTTCTCCATGCCGTCTGTCTCTGAGCGTGCTCCCAAAGGCTGTGTTTATTTGGGGCACTGGCCTGTGCTGCTAGGGTGTGCTAATTCATGAAATTACTCCTATGGATGCAACAGAGCATGTTTTTTGGTTGTGGAATGAGTGAATTTTTGTTTTCTTAAAAAACACACAAAAACAACAACTTACTTTATAGTACTGATAGGTTCATACTAACAATATGATTAACATATATAATTAATAACTACATTCTGTCTAAATATTAGCACTTGAAGCCTTGGGAAAAAAAGTGTATTTACAATACAAAGTATTTCAATGATAATAATCTCAAAAATGGGGGTGTGGGGTGGATATCAGAAATGCATGTTCATTCTCTTTTGTTCCTATTATTAATACAACCAGTGAACCTTTTGTGTGATCTTTGTTTTGAGAATTCTTTATCTTGGTACTCTGATTCTTCAAACTTGATTTATGGAATCTCTGATGTCCCAGAATTTATTTTAAAAAATACATTATTTTCTAGATTTTAAATTATATTTATTTATGAATTATCCAAGGAAAAATGCTATATCAGACTTTTTAAGCCCTAAAGATGGCTGTGGTCTCTTTGTAACTTAGCTTGGTGATTTGCCTCTGCTAAAAAATATCAATGAGCTACCGGAGAATGATTTTTACATATTTCTCCTTAAAAAACTATTTTTTCTTTATACCGAATCAGATGGACAGTAGGAGCAATAATTATTTTTATAAGGTAGAAAAACAGAATATTTATAGAAATGAACTTCATCAGTTAATACTGCTGTGGTTCTTAACCAAAGGTAGTACTACAACTTTGACAGCATTTGGAAATACTTGGGGGTGTTTCTGGTTTTCACAACAATGAACAAGAGAATGTGGTTAAGAATTGTAAATACCCTATAATGTGTGATAGTCACATAAGACAAAGCATTGCCCTGGCCCAAATGCTGGTAGGACCCCCTGAATCCCCAGAACAGCAAAAGTAGCAGTGGTCTGGGATTATTTTGGCTGCCTCTTCTCACCAAAACAGGAGAACTCTTGAGGAGTCAAGCAGTTAGGTGTCCTGCCTGGAGTGGATTATCCTTGTTACTCCTCTTAAGAGGAAAGGTGATGCAGATAGGCAGAGAGAATCCTCAGGAAACTGGTTTTGAGATTAGTCTAACTGGGAGCCTAACTTTCCTTACATTACTTCATTCAACAAACCAGATCTTTGTTTATTCTTTAAGACACTCCATTTCTGGAAGATTTTGAATTTCAGTTAGAGTGAACTTTTTTGGCCATACTTGGGGTTATTAAAAAGTCTACAATTGAGGATTTTGTCCAAAGAAAAGGCAGCACAAGTTCGCCAGTTCACGAGTTCACAGAGAGCTGTGGGGATGAGTCACCAGGGGCCTCCTTTTATTATTAGGATGCAAAGAAAGTCTCTCCTCACTATGCTTTCTGGACATTCACTGCAATTTCATATTAACGACACATCTCAGGGACCTCTCTGGGACCAGGAGAATTCCTCCATCTGGAGTTTCCTGCAGTTCAACTTTTCATTGTTTTGTAATTGAAGCAGAAATCATACTGTCACCTTGACTCCTCTCCCAATAGTCACCAAGACCACTAAGTTTGTCTCTGAAATCATGCTCCTGCCTACAACCTCCTCCTGAGCCTCCTTGCTCCTTACCCCCTGATTGCATTGCTCTTAATTGGTCTTTTTGCCCCCGAGGTCTCTGCTGCCCAGTCCATCCTTAGAATGACACTCCTAGACAAAAATCGAGCATGCTGCTCTGCATGTTGTCTTACTATTACAGGCCTTGTGGTTTCTCACTGATTAAAGGCTCAACTCCTGAGCCTCTCTTTCAGGGTCTTTGATGCCACTGTTTTTGCTGGCACCCCTCCCTGAAGTATTCTGCCTTCCTTTGCCTGCCAGGAAGGTCATAGCAGATGAAATCTTCTCAGCCGCTTCCTCTCAACTTCTGCCTCTGGGCTCCAGCCCTCTTGCCACCTCAAGACCTAGCCCAGTGCCTGCTACCCAGCAGGTGCCCCACAAATGTAAGTTGATTGAACTGAATTTCATTGGAAGGAGTTGTGAATTCTTTATATCAAATTTAACTATACTCCATAAAATGCTTTTGCCAGTGTTATATATTATTCGCTATAGAAATGGGTTTTCTGTGTTATAAGCTATGTTTTCTCCCATAATAATGCTAGCAGAAACATTTGTCTTATTATTACAAGCCAGATAGGGTTTATGTATGTTTGCTTTTGCCAACACAGGAAATGAAGGTACATTTGATGAAATCAGCCACTTCATTATTGGAATTTTGCCTACAATGAAGGAATTCAGCTAGTGGTGTGATTTGACTTATGTACCTTTCCCAACCATTATACTTCATCCTTTAGGTTAGGTGAAACATCTCAGAATGGTTTGCCCTGCTGACCACAGAAGGGAAGCCTACCACCTTGATGTCTCTTCAAAGAGAGCTCTGTCTCACTTATTATTATGGTACTCCTGTTTTGGGAGGTTTTGGAAGAGGAATATATTTTGCAGCATAACTTTATTATTTTCTTCTGAAAGTTGATCCTTTAATTCCAAACAAGTTCTTAACTTATTTCTAACTGGCTTTTATGTCAGTATAGTCAAAGAAAGAGCTTTAATAGTTGCTTTGGGATAGTTGATTTACTCATGTCACAGTACTGGATTCATTTCAGCAGGTTAAGTGCTTCATGATTGAACACTTGTATGCAGGTCTCCAGGTTGGGAACTGAAGGGTGTTCCCTGTCCTTGGTGAACTCATTCCCCGCATGGGTTCAGACATAAACATGGCAAAGCTATTATACAAGTAGATTGGAAACTATGAACAGTAATAACATGCCATCCATTATTACTGTATTCCAAACACATTGTCAAGCTCTCTACCTACATTATCTTATTTAATTTTTTACAATGGCACTGAAGAAATATTACTATCATTTCCATTCTACAGAGGACAAAATTCAGGCTTAGAGATACTTTCCCAAAGGCTCATGTCATGGTGTCAGGGTAGAGCTGGATTTGAACCCAGATATATCTACCTTCGATGCTCATATTTATAGCCACTGCTTTAAACCATTGCTTCTCAAACTTCAATAGGCATCACCTGCAATCCTGTTAATGTGCAGATTCTGATGTAGTAGACCTGGTATAGTGGTCGGCAAACTCATTAGTCAACAGAATCAAATATCAACAGTACAAAAGATTGAAATTTCTTTTGAGAGCCAAATTTTTTAAACTTAAAACTTCTTTTAACACCACTTCTTCAAAATAGACTCGCCCAGGCCGTGGTATTTTGTGGAAGAGCCACACTCAAGGGGTCAAAGAGCCGCATGTGGCTCGCGAGCCACAGTTTGCCAAACTCGGACCTGGTAGAACCAGATAGCAGCAGCCAAGCCCCCAATTGATACTGATCCCTCTGGTCTGAGGACCGCCTTTGAGTAGCACTCTTTTAAATGACTCCCTTGCAGAACCACCAAGTTGCGAGGAATAAAGTCAGATGAGGATTTAAAGAAGGCTTCCCAGGGATAGAGGTGGTCTTCCAAAACTAGTGTGTTCCTTTGTGCTTTTCATGCTATCCTCCCTGCTCTGCCCAGACAATTGTTCCCCATTGCTCTTACTTCTAGTTTCTGCCTTTCTCCTGGCTCTTTCTACTCATTTTGAAAACATGCTCAAGTTTCCTCCATCCTAAATAAAGCTCTCCTTGACCTCCTGCTATCACCTACTTCTTTCACTGCCTATTCACTCCTCAACACACACAATTCAGTGGGCACTGCTCTCCAAGACATCCCAATTGCTTTGAACTCCCTGAGCTTTTACCTCTGAGCACCTCTTTGTAAGGATCCTATCTCAAGTGTAGAGGGTTGATGGGACTCTAGCCTCTGCACTGATGTCCACAGGCTGCAGAGCAATCCTATCAATAGGCCTTTATTTTCTAAATTATTTTCTCTTCACTTGCTCAACTCTTTATGCTATGAATTATATGTCCTGTCCATTTTAGATGGAATATATTCATTTGGACTTTATAGTTTAGATTTTTTTAACTAGAAGTTGTTCACTTTTACTTAGCTGTATTTGGATTTGTATCCTATTTAATCAGTATTGATAGAAGAATTATGTGTAAGAAAGAACAAGTAGCTTCTAAGAGAAGACCTAAAGGGCTTTTTATAAATAATTCACCTACAATTTGTGGACTGTTTCTTGATTAATCGGAGGTCTCTAATTTCCTTCTGGATTTTTAGTTACCTCTCGAGAATGGAAAGTTGGCAAATAACATAGGCTTGGATATAAACTGTCATTAAACAGAAGAATTATATTTTTATTTTTAAGATTTTAATACTTTAAATATTAATTTTTATTATATTGTTTTTATTTCTTACAGAGAGGAAGGAAGAGAGAGATAGTCAGAAACATCGATGAGAGAGACATCGATCAGCCGTCTCCTGCACGCCCCCTACTGGGGATGTGCCCGCAACCAGGATACATGCCCTTGACCGGAATCGAACCTGGGACCCTTCAGTCCGCAGGCCGAAGCTCTATTCACTGAGCCAAACCGGTTTCGGCTATACTTTAAATATTTTAAGCCCCTGGTCTTTTTATACTTTCTGGAAATACTATATATAATTTCTCCCTTTATACCAAAATTTTTAAATATACACATGTTGTACTTGCACACTCAACAATAAAAAGAAGCCACTCTAGCCAAAGACTCAATCAGGCAAGTAGTTGATTTTCAGTAGCAAAAAATATATTAAATTAAGAAGTAGGTAGATTATGAAGGGTAAAATAATTTTGGAAAGTTTTAGTACTGTTTTTATATACAGATTTTCTTAGAAAAGATAATTTAATTTACCATGTACTAGTGGTCACAGAATTTTGCCAAATTCATTTATTTTGCAATTAGTTCATTCCTTTAACAATTGATATTATGAAATCCAAAGACAAATTACATTTTAATGTCTATTACTTTTTTTTTTTTAAGTATTGCTTTGGGTACCTAATGCAGCTGATGACTATAGGTTTGAGCCGGGTTAGAGAAAAAAAGTGGGAACGTTAAGGTATATGGCTCTCCAAATTATTCTCTTAGTCTTAATTTCTCCCAGATGCTTATTTTAGCCACATATGCATAATCATTTGGCTTTATTATTTCATACATTTTTTATGAAAAGGACTGAATATTTTCAAATTCTGTGAGTGGATAAATAATCTAATGCAGTTGGCTAGGATGAGTAAGCTTCATGTGATACATAGTACCTCTAACAGTATCCTCCCATTTGAGATGGAATTTATTGATTTGGGTTTGTATCAGTTCTCTCTGGAGGCTTCCAGGCCCTTTCAGAGAGCTAATAGTTCTTAAATATTTAAGAGAGTTACAGTAAGAAGTAGAGTGGGGAACACATGGGAGGAAAGTAATGTGAAAGGATAACAAATAAGCATTGTGCTTACCCAGCCTGGACCACCTCCCAACGCTCCTAACAAGTGTTTTCCCTGCTCTCAGTGGAGGAAGAATTTGGAAATTGTAGGTGTTTGACCCTGAAAAGTACTTGGGAACAGCCCTAATCTGAATAATCAGCTGTGTGATCTTAGGTAAATTCTTAATCTCTCTGAGCCTCATTTACTGAAATGTGTGTTGGATTGAAGGATTTTTAGAGTCCTTCTACTGATTTGGATTCTGTAATTCCAAGATTTCAGAGCTTGAAATTATTCTGACCTTCCCTGGGAAGGAGACCCTCTCTGAAAGGTGGTGGTTCAGCGGGGACAGGACAAGTTAGAGATGTCTTGAGCAAATGTGCTCTTACTGTACTTGCTAGCTTCTGTGAAATAAATGTGCAGCCAATGCTTCCTTCTCAGTTCTTAATCACCATTTGTAGTCTCTTCAGCCCCCTACCCCCCTTTTATTTTGTAAGTTCCTGCCATCTCTTCAGATTAAGCTCTCATTTCTTTTGTGTTTATTTAAATACTTAAATTTTCTTTCCTCAAATCTGATTTGTTCTTATCTTCTTTGGACTTTTGCTCTTTCTTCTGATGCCTGAGACAAAATTTTCCTGCTGACAACAGGAATAAGTTGTGCTTAGTTTCTCCCACCCGATTTAAATTTATTAACTCATTGCCAGATATTCATTCTTTATCAACAGTTATTTTCTGAACTCTTACTATGTGCCAGGTACTGGCATAGGTGATAGGGAAGAAAAAGTGAAAAACAAAATTTCTATCTTCATGGAGCTTAAGTTTTAATGGAGTCACATTCAGTGCCCTGAGAATTCTATTCATTTTCAGCCTTCTATCTTTGAAGTGCTAAAATGAAAGAATTTAAAATAACCTGCTATGTTTCCTAACTATAGTTAGTATCTACCTACTGTTTGCATTTTCCACCTTCCAAAATTCTCTCCTTCCCTATAAGTTATACTGATAAAGTTTATATGTTTTTTTAAATATGTTAAATTTAGGCAACTATAAGTTAGAAGATACCTATCTCTTTTTTTTTTTTAACTCATGTTCTCTCCACTGTCATAAAGTACTATCTATAAATATTGGTTCATTGCCAAGACAAAGGTTGACATTGATATCATTCAACCAGAATGTTACAGAAATAAATCATTTAACCAACTGGACTTCTGTATTACTTTTCAGACTTTTCCCTTCTCGAAACTTTTATTATGAAAGTGAGCAAAAATTTGAAAATAAAGGTAGTTTTACCTGAAGGCTTTGAAGTGAATTTAGAAAAAGCTTAAATGCTATCTGATGAACTATTGTGTGTCACAAGTAGTGTGAGAAGCCATCTTACAACAGAAACTTTGGAATTCATGATTTACTTTCTGTGTTTTTCTTTTTTAAGATTATTCACCTGGTCACCTCTACCACTGGTGAAGCTTATTTTATTCAAACTAGTACATTACCCATCTTCCTGCCTCCATTATAAGTTAGTACTATTTTTACATTTAATTTTGCACAAGTTGTGAAGACCATTCTTGGTTCACAGGGCTATAAACTTCCAACATTTGCCCTTCATTAGATAATTATTTCATTAAAAGTAAATTATAACTATTCAGTAGCTCCAGATAAAAATGGCAATTACATGGTAAATGGATGCTCTAAGATTTGAGAACAAATTATCTTGGTATTTTAATAGAGTTTTGTGAGCTGAGAGTTTTCTGAGTATGCTATGAATAATTTTTATGCCCAGTGTCTCTCTGGCCAATAATGTGAGAGATGGTGATGCTTTCCATAATTAATGAGCTCAAATTACAACAAAAAAAAGAAAGAAAGAAAGAAAAAAGACTGAAAGGTAGATATCATAAGGCAATGTGAAGACAAAATTGTTATTACATGGAAATTATGTTTCAGATGACCATGATAGAAATTATTTTGTTGAGCAGATAATTTTAAACAGTTTCAGGAACAGACTTTAGAAAGTTATAATATCTCCCAACAACTAACTATATGAAAATGATCCCTTTTTTTGAAAATTTATTTAATTGAGAAGACCCATTTTTTTCAGCATGTTTCTTAAAGGGGTTGTGACTCCCAAAGAGTTAAGAACAAACACATGGAGACTAATGGAGGATCTTAGAAGCATCTATAGATCTCTATATGATGCCATCTGGAGGATACAACTCTGTAGTGGCACAACCAACCCCTGAAACATGGTCCGGGCCACTCGCAGGTCTGTGTCATCACTGTTCAGTCTGTGTTGATGGAAATACTATCTGATTGGTGCTGTTCTATAGGCTAGCTATGAGCCACAGGTGTCTGTTGAGCACTTGAAAATGTGGCTAGTGTGACTGAGGAATTGAACTTGCCTTCATCTTACTGAGTTCAAACTGCAGTAGATCTGCACAGTACAAGTTCAGAGGAAGTGGGTTTGCACCTTATGCATCTTCTGATAAGAGTTGGAGGACCATGGTGCATTACCTGCTGAAGTGTCCACATCATTTGTGAGTCTTGGATTGCAAGGGAAAAAAATAAAATAGTGTGCTTAGCTACACCAACCCTCCCAACAATCCACAAATACACGCCCCCCAGTGCAAGCATGCATCCACACACACACACAGTTCATTGTTGTAGGTTCTTTTGTGCGCCAAACACATTAAATGTTCATTTGTACACTTTGAATTTTGTATCCAAAGATCCTTGCTCTAAATAGTCTGGCCATTGCTAATAACATTGGAGTTGAATCCTTCAGGCTCCTATGAGAGGTGGCACTTGCTTAATGATCAGTGTGGCTAGGAAGTTAGGGGTCTGTAATATATTTTAAAAAATATATATTTTATTGATTTTTACAGAGAGGAAGGGAGAGGGATAGAAAGTTAGAAACATCGATGAGAGAGACATTGATCAGCTGCCTCCTGCAAGCCCCCCTAACAGGGATGTGCCTGCAACCAAGATACATGCCCTTGACTGAAATCGAACCTGGGACCTTTTAGTCCACAGGCCGATGCTCTATCCAGTGAGCTAAACCGGTTTCAGCTGTAATGTCACATTTTGTCAACATTTTTTGCTTTGGCGGCTTTATTATTGTTTCTTAAGTTTTGATTCAGTTTGAGGGTATGGGATTTTGTGAGCAATTAGTTTAAATAATTTGCTTTTAACTTTTTTACACTTATGGATACAAACTAAAGATGAGCTTTGGGAACAGGGCTGTGATGTATATCATTAGGAGATGTTTCTGTGATGATGGTTTGTGTGAGATCTTGTACTTACCAAGCAAACCATATGAAACACTTGTCATTTATTCACTCATTCCAGTTGTTTTTGATATGTACTGTGGCTATTGGTGATACAGTGTATTTTCCCCTAAGTGTCAGCCAATTGGTCAACCTCTGACAGTTCAGAACATGGAGTAAGCAGTATGATGGGAGCAACAGAGAAGCCCTGTGAACTTGCACAAGTCACTTAACCTCTCATCTAACTGTTGACCATTCCTAAGGTTCTTTCTGCTTTCAAGCTTCTGACATGTGTGTATGTGCTTAGTTTTCTCCCAGAACCTTTATTATTAGAATGAACCAGTAACAGAAGATGGGAACTCTTGGGCAGTGCAGGAAATGTAGGGCTGGAGGATGTGTCAGGGTGAAGAAGATAGTTAACGTCCAAGGTTATGGCCTTCACCCATTGTCCATGGGTCCACAGGCCAGGTGGTGGTGTCCTTTGGAGGCCTGGTGAATTGCTTTTGAGAACAGTCATTATCCTTCTGAACCCTGAGCTCTCACCACAATGGCAGTCCCGTTCCGGATGCCATAGCCTTCCTAATCTGCCTTTGCATTGGATTCGCCTCAGTCTGGAATGCATCTCCTGCCATCCCATTCAGCTTTCAGCCTCAGTGGTCTTGTTGCCTGACTGGGAAACTTCCCCTGGTATTAAGCCATCCTCCTTTCACCCTCCTGAAGCCACTGGCTAGTCTGAGCAGGCTCAGGGAAAGCACGGAATAACATACAGAATAACATAGAAGGCCCAGTCATTCTCCACAGCATTTCTTTTCATCTAAAATGAACATATACTAGGGTGATTTTGCACTCACAAATGCAATAAGACTATCCTGTTTCTTAAAAGAATCTAGGAAGCCTTTATTAGGCACAGTACCAGTAATAAAGAGGCAGAAGTATTTCCTCATGTCCCCTCTTTAATCCTTACAACAAGCCTGGATGATAAATATGTTAATTGGATTAGGTGACTATATATCAAAAATAGTTCAGCTGCTGAGCTGAATGGATGTTTTGAAAATAACCAACATGGTTAACTATCTGAGTTATCACCTGACCTTCTTTGGTTTGTCAGAGGGTGGGTGAATATTTAGGGGCAATATAAGGAGTCAGCCTCCTCCTCTGTCTCCACTTGCCAGCTACTCTCTTCTCTTCCTTTCTCCCTCCTTCCCTCCCTCCTCCCTTCCTTCTTTCTTCCCTTCCTTCTTTCCTTCCTTCCTTCCTTCTTTCCTTCCTTCCTTCCTTCCTTCCTTCCTTCCTTCCTTCCTTCCTTCCTTCCTTCCTTCCTTCCTTGTTCCAGTTTTATCTTCTTTCTATTTTTCTTCTGTTTTCTCATACTTTTTCTTCTATTTCTGCTTCTCCTCTTTCAACTTTAGTTGATAAGTCAAGGCATCAGCAACATAGCCATGGATATCTGTAAGTTTTATTGATTTTAATGTGTGTAATGATAATTTTAAAAACATCATATATATATATATATATATATATATATATAAACTAGTGGCCCAATGCACAAAATTCATGTAAGAGTAGTTCTTCTTTCCCCCAGCTGCTGGCACAGGCTTCCCTCTGGGACCCGGGCTTCCCTCTTCTGGCAGCTTCCAACTGGCCCCGACTTCTCTGGAATAACTTCTGGTCTAATTAGCATATTATCTTTTTATTATTATAGATAATATATTTGTATAGACATGAAAACTCCCTTTAAACGGTTCTGATAGTAATGCTGGTAATACTACAAATGATATTTTAAAAATGATTATAGTCTGAAACTGAATCTTATTTTTAAGCATTATATATTGTGGAAAGAGACTCGCGTTTCTTCTTAGAGTGAATTGATCATCTTTTCTTCACTGTTACCTATGTTTATATATATATGTAGATATGAATAGATATGAATAACAACCAAAATAATCTACTTACATTTTTAAAAAATGTAGTTTGCTGGTAGTAATAAGGAGAAAGTGAGTACATAGCATTCTAGTTTAATTTTATTAGAGCAACAATTAAAATCAAGCCTCAGCTTCTACTTTGGTGTTTATTAACTCAAATTTAAAATTAGAAATGTGGTAATGACTTGGCAGTTCTGATTTTCTGAGGGAAACCAAATCATATTGTATGTGTGTATGTGCTGGTCTTTAAAAATAGCTACTGCTATGAAAAGACAAATGCTCATCTCTACACGTGGTTGATGCTATGAACTGGTGCACTTTGTATGGAGCCTCACTGTGAGAGTCACTCTTCCAAGGAGTGTGAAGCACCAACTTAAGCAGCATTTGGCTCACCTTCAGTCAGAGTTCTTTTGTTTTAAAAGCTAACTAATGGAGGATAAAGACTCTTCACCTTGATCATAAATATTTGTCTGGTGGTTTTCACTGACCAAGATTATTTTGGCAGAGAAATCATTAAAGTTTGACAGCCCCATCAAATTATACAAAATCCGTTGTTTTTTGCAGACAGGTATCATATAGTCCATTTGAAAACATTTCTTCTCTGGTATTGAAACTTTCCTTAAATATATATACTATGAAACACATGAAGTATATAAAGTAACTTAGACATGGCTAACCAAAAAAAAAAAAAATGTTTTTTGTTTTGTTTTGTTTTTGCATTGTAATTCTGTCAGTTCTTTGAGGAATTCACAGGGAATTGTGACTTCTGATTATTTTTCATTGGGTGATGTGAACATTGTCATTCTGGGCTACTGAGGTGCTAGTAGAGCCACCTTAATCTTGAATTGTCACTTCTAGCACAAATCTTTCCCCATCCCCATTTGCTTATGGATCCTTAAAGCCCTTGGTCACCACACCAATGGTTTGCATTCAGGTGTCTGCTGAAAAGTTCCACCTATAACCTGGAAGGGAAGGGACAACAGAGGATTTAGGGCAAAGACTGTTGGCTCTGAAAGGACCCAAAGATTCTGGAGTCTGCCTAGAATTTGCATAGTAACACATGACTATAACCAAGGCATTTGGGTTTGTCAGTGGTTGAGAGGGTCCAGGCTGCACCAGGCACTAGGGAAGATAAGGGTCTGACCCTGCTTTGACTTTTGCTTTGTGCGGCCACTAATGCAAAAAAAAAAAAAAAAAAAAAAAATTCTGCCTAAGGCCCAAGACCCTGATTCTTCTCTACAGCAGGACTTTGCTATGTGAGGGAGGTGCATATCATGGTCAGAATAGATAGTGGATTCCTTTCCATGGCCGGATGTAAATAAAGTAAAACTTGAATTTGATGAACTATTCAGAAATCCTCCATCCCTAAGAATTATGTGTTGAGGGCTTGATCCTTGATCTGAACTGTGTAGATTTAAAGTCAAGTTTATTAAATATTTCTCTCATCCCGAAGAAGACAGGATTAACATTCCTCTTCCCTCAGGTTTTCATGAGCCCCTTGGGAGCAGTCTTACATCTCTATAGATGCTGCCCTACAATCATTTTATCATGTGAATGGAGGTGACTAGGGCAATTTTATGTGGTCCATGATATTGACTGTTTTAGGGCTTGAAACTCTAAAGATGTTAAAGTTGGCCATATTGTGGAATATTCAGACTAGCATCAATCCTTTGCTATCATATTTAGCCTGTAGGCCAATCCCCACCTCCTCCCTGCTCTATAGAGAGCCACACAGAAACGATTGAGAAAAAGTCTAGTCCCCCCAATTGAAATAGGGAACTATCTGAAACAAGTCCACCTGAGGGCACACAGAAGCCTCATGTCACTTGGAGGATCTCTCCAAGGAATCTTGAAAAAGGATTTACTTTCATATATTTCAAGGAGATTTATTTTTTTAGTTGAGTAGACAGAATTTCTTAATGTGAATTTGCATTTCCTCTAGTTGACATATTTAGACTAGAGGCCTGATGCACGAAATTCATGCAAGAGTAGGCCTTCCTTCCCCTGACTGCCGGCACTGTCTTTCCTCTGTCACCCAGGACCCGGGCTTCCTTCCAGCTGCCAGCAGGCACCTGGGACAGAGGCTTCCCTCACAGCCCCAGCTTCATCTGGAAGGTCATCCAGAAAGACATCCAGTTTAATTAGCATATTACTCTTTTATTATTAAAGACTAGAGGCCTGATGCATGAAAATTCATTCAAGAATAGGCCTTCTTTCCCCGGTTGCCATTACTGGCTTTCCTCTGGCACCTGGGACCCAAGCTTCCCTCCTCCCGCCCTGGCCACCCGTAGGCACCTGGGACCCTGGCTGGCTTCCCTCAGACTGTGCTCAGGCACCCAGGACCCCAGCCAGCTTTCTTCTGGCCCTGGCTTTGTCAAGAAGGATATCTGGAATGACGTCCAGATGACGTCTGGTCTAATTAGCATATTACCCTTGTATTATTTTAGATATCCTAACAGTAGCATGGAGAACATGCACAAGGACACACACATGCACACATGCAGACCTTGGCATGTGGGAGAATATTCTAGAGCTAGCCAGCAGCTTGGCCTCTCTGTGGATCTGTCCCAGGTGGAAAAATAGCATTGCTTGGGTATATCTGGCTATACTCTATACTCTATCATTTTAAGATTGCACAAAAGAATTGACTAATATTTTATTTGAAATTAAAAATAAAATTTATATTTCCTAAGAGAATTACATGACCTGCCATACACTTTACATAAAAGACATCAGTGCAGTACAATAAATCTTAAGGCCAAAATAACAGTTTTTTTGTGTGAGGTTATATATGATATCTGTCTTGTATATTATTGTAGATTTTATTTGACTTTGGAACAACTTGCTCATATATAAGGTGTCCCCAAAATGTATACACATACTTTGAATAATTATAAAGACAGTGTTTATTAAAAATACGTTTCATTTTCAAAATTGAGCTATTAGCTGTTAAAGTGTATATACATTTGTGGGGATATCCTGCATATCATAATTTATTGAACTTCAAAGTTATAGAATGTTTGCATGTTTTTGTCTTAGAAATATAATTTACCACCTAGCCAGTTTGGCTCAGTGGATAGAATGTTAGCCTGAAGACTGAAGGATCCTGGGTTTGATTCCCAGTCAAGGATACATGCCTGGGTTGCAGGCTCGATTTCCAGTGTGGGGCGTGCAGGAGACAGCTGATCAATGATTCTCTCTTATCATTGATGTTTCTATCTCTTTCTCTCCCTCTCTGAAATCAATAAAAATATATTAACAAAAAATATATATTTTAAAAAGTAAAGAAATACAATTTACCCAAAAAGTAAATGGTTATTAATATATATAGGCCGATGCTCGCTCTATCTATCTATCTATCTATCTATCTATCTATCTATCTATTGAAAGGATCTTGAGTTGTTAAACAAAAACTAGATTCAGTCTTCTTTAGGAGCATGTTATTTAGATGGAGTATTATGTGATTTTATTGCATATTATATAGGAAAAGCATCAATGTCAGCTTAAACTTGTTGAAATGAATGTGAGGAAATCAGTGTAGAAATGTAAAGTCTGGCAAACTCTTAAAATTCTGAAAATTGGGTATTTCCAAGTGGCAGATATTTTTAAGCATCTTTAAATAGGGTTTGGAAAATATTCTTATATTTATATTTGATATTGGTATATATGATAATTAGCACTTCTAACCATTGGTATCCCAATAAATGTACACAGTAGCTATTCAGATAGCAGTTGTACAGTGAAACAATTAATGAATGGAACACACACACACACACACATACACACATACAAATGAGCTCAAAAAGTATAAGGAACTGAAAGCTCCCTAGTGAAAATTTAATTTATAATATTTTTGATTCACTCAAACCTTCTCTAGAAGGAAGGTAATTTTTTTGTTTTTGTTTTAAACAGTTCCAGTTTTATACTGCAAGTGATAAGTGAGGAATGCCCAGTTTTAGCTTTTAACAAAGTGAGTAATTAAACACAGAAAGTACTACTATTAATATTGAAATTAAGTTTGTCATTTAATCCAGTGCTGTTTTGAATTCACTTTGTGTATTGATGGGGAAAATATAATAAATAATATACTGTTGAAGTTTTTAATGTAACTGAGAGAATTAGGACACTTTTAAAAGGTTTGAAAACAATGTGACAACTGTCTAGAAAATAGTTTAATTAAATCTGAAGTAAATCCTATATATCCTATATAATCAAAGGCTAATATGCAAATTGACTGAGCAGAGGAATACCTGGTCACTATGATGCCCACTGATTACCAGGGGGCAGACACTCAACATAAGAGCTGCCCCCTGGTGGTCAGTGTGCTCCCACAGGAGAAGTGACACTCAGCCATCAGTTGGACATTCCTTGAGGGCTTTCAGACTATGAGAGTGAGCAGGCCAACCTGAGGGACACCCCCCAGTGTACGAATTTCCTGTGCCAGGCCTCTAGTGAGATATAATCATTGTGATATGATAGTTCTTAAAAATTTAAAACCTGATATTTTTCTTAAATAGATGCTGTCTTGTATCTTAAAAGGTTTGCTAACATAACTTACTTATTTGAAAGTTCAAACTTGATCTCTGACTGCAAACTCTTTCTGTGATCTCTGGAGCCAGATTATATGGGTTCAAATTCCAACACTTTGTAGTTGCCAATTTTATTAACATGAACAGATAACTTAGCCTCTGCCTCTATTTTATCATTTGTAAAATGGGAATGATAATAAGACATGGCACATAGCTTGTTCAGAGGATTAAATTGGCTGGTACAGGTAAAACATCCAGAGCAGCACTTGCTGCATGGCTGTGTTTACTGAGATACTATCACTATTAATCTGCATTAGGGGCATGATTTGTAGGTTTTAATTTTAGCCTTAAGCTATAAGGATTTTCTTAACTAAATTTTTATTGCAATGTTTTTTTTATAACTTTGGTGTTAAAAATAGATTATTTGAGCCTGTGATTTTTTAAAAATATATTTTATTTATTTTTTACAGGAGGAAGGGAGAGGGATAGAGAGTTAGAAACATCGATGAGAGAGAAACATTGATCAGCTGCCTCCTGCATACCTCCTATGGGGATGTGCCCACAATCAAGGTACATGCCCTTGACCAGAACCAAATCTGGACCCTTCAGTCCACAGGCCGATGCTCTATCCACTGAGCCAAACCAGTCAGGGCTTTTTTTTTTTTTTGGAAAGCTAAGGAAGTAGTTTACAATCTCATTTAAAAAGTGGAGGTCATGTTTCCATTCCTGGTTAGGGCACATGCCCTGGTTTTGGGCTTGATCTCCAGTGTGGGGCATGTAGAAGTCAGCCAATCAATGATCCTCTCTCACCTTGATGTTTCTATCTCTCTCTTCCCTTTCCCTTCCTTTCTAAAAAGAAAGAATTTAAAATTATTTTAAATCAATTATGTTATTTTAGTAACAATAATAGAAAATGACTACTTCTGATGACTGATTGGTCATTCCAATGTCACTTTTCTGAGGAGGTGGATCTCAGTTCATCATGTCACCAGCATTTTGTATCTGGTTCACACTGGTCAAATTCTTGTACATTCCACAAGGGGAAAGGAAAACTTTCCTACCTAGATGGAGTCGAATGGATTTTTGGAACTCATATTAAAATGCCTATCTGTGTTTTAGTACTCTTAAGTGTGTTTGTTTAAAAGGTAATGTAAAAGAAGAGAACATTCTTTGGGTTCAGATGTCAAATTGTAAGTGAATATCTTCATGTTATTCATCTGGACATGTGTGATGCAGAGGAAATTCTGGGTTGATTAAAATAAGATATTTCAACTAGTCATATTGTTATCAGTTTGAAAGAGATAATAGTTCAGTGATTGTTTTCTAAAATTGAATGATCATTAGAATCTCTTGATAAAGGTCTTGAAAAATACAGTTTGCTGGCGCATCTAACATATTAACTCATAATGAGGAGGTAGGGACCATAATGCACAGCATAGTGGGCACCACCAGGACCCTCCTGCCTTTCCCTTTAACGCATCTTGATCCAGTGCCATCCAGCATCAGCATATAAGTGGACTCAACAGCAGTGGGACTTTGAGAACATTGTTCTAATAAGCTGTGACTAGGAAAATCAGCTTACTAAGGATCAAAGTATATTTTGGAAAAAAATTTTTAAGTGTGCAACATCCTTTAGAAAAACCACATTTAAAATCCAAGACAGATCTCAATTACCTCCTTTTATTTTTACTGGATCCAGAGCTGAGAGCAGTTTCTTTGAAGTACAAATTATTTGTTGAACTGCATTGTACACGGGGAGACAGTGCTGCTCTCTAGCCCTGAGGTCTCACAGTAGGGAAACCATGGATGAGTTCGCAAGTGATCCAACTGTACTTTAGCCCAGACCACCAATTTTACAACTGCTTTCATGTCTGAAAGGAAGAATGCTCAGTCATTCTATTTCCTGATGTCACTACCAATACATGAGAAACAAGAGGAGTAAAGGCATAGCAGAATGCTCTCAAAAAGGTTTTCCTGAGAATAACAAGAACAAGGGCCATTAACAACCTATAGTCAATTGTTACACTCCAGGAGTCTCTAGGCTTCCTGCGACCTTTGCTCAGATGACCTCACCATTCTGCTATCATTCACCTTGTCCCCAAAGTTCAAGCAGATTCTCTTATTGTAATGGTAAGAAGGGCTGAAAATTGACATTTCCTGAGATAGCTGAGAAGGGGAGTCATGCTAACATCTGGGCTGTCACCTAAGAAAGGTAGATTTTTGGGGAGAAAGGAGGGAATAGATTTCATTCCATACCCCCTCTACTCCCACTAGGCTGTTGAGTATCTCCTGGAGCCTAATGTCCATGGAATGACAGATTCTTCTCCTTGTTGCTGGCATGACCCCTTTTTCTTATAATATCCACATTAGCTTTGAACCTCTAGACCAGCGGTTCTCAACCTGTGGGTCGCAACCCCTTTGTGGGTCGAAGGACCCTTTCACAGGGGTCGCCTAAAACTATTGGAAAACACCTATTTCCCATGGTCTTAGGAACCAACACACCGCTCCTCGGTGTAGCAAAATGTAGCAATGTAGTTTACTGTTGTCATATTAAGACTGTTACCCATGCTACACCACGATTCAAGACAAAATTTCATTTATTTGTAATTAGAAATAAATATTTCACAATATATAATTACATATTGTTTTTTGTGATTAATCACTATGCTTTAATTATGTTCAATTTGTAACAATGAAAATACATCCTGCATATCAGATATTTACATTAACAGTTCATAACAGTAGCAAAATTACAGTTATGAAGTAGCAACGGAAATAATTTTATGGTTGGGGGTCACCACCACATGAGGAGCTGTCTTAAAGGGTCGCGACATTAAGAAGGTTGAGAACCACTGCTCTAGGCCATTCCAAGTGTGAGGTCCAGGGAACCAATTGGCTCCAGTCACCTTGAAGGAGTCACCCTAAATTCTGACTGATGGTTCTCCAAGTAGTTTACTTCTGAGATATTCCTTTTTCTCATACTACAGGGCTAGGGATTCACTGCCTTGTGGCATCATTTAATGCCTTGTGCCAATTCTAATGATAGTCAACCCTACCTCTGGTTACCACTGATTTCAAAGACTTCTCTACTTTGACATTAGTCTGGTCCCCATTCCTCCTTAGAATATTCTAGGATGTTATAAATGCCAAGTAACTTTTATTTTAAGTAAGGGGTAGCATTTGAACCATCCTATGTCATAGGGACAAGCCTTCCAGAGCTAAAAAGAAACATTTATCACATCCTGTCCTGGCTCAGGAGCAGTTGGGATTGAGCAATCACCTGACAGTTACTAGTGGTTCTCCCACGGCAGCTTCTATCTGAGATGACCAAGAGCTGTACTGTGCCAGTTCCCTGCCCTAACATTTAAAACAGATAAAGCCTTTAAAAACATTGGGCTTTTGAATACTTTGATATATAAAAAATATGTGAAGGAACTGTGCCCTGAAAATAAAAAACAACCTTTCTTCCTTTCCCTTCCCTTCCCTTCCTTTCCCTTCCATTCCCTTCCCTTCCTTTCCCTTCCCTTCTCTTCCCTCTTTTCTTTTTTATAATTATACTAGTGGCCTGGTGCACAAAAGTCATGCACAGAGTCGGGAGGTTCCCTTCAGCCCAGCCTGCATCCTCTCCAATCAGGGACCTCTTTAGAGATGTCTAAACTGGCAGTCAGACATCCCTCTCGCAATCTAGGACCACTGGCTTCTAACCAATCACCTGCCTATCTGCCTGATTGTTTTTTTTTTAATATATTTTATTGATTTTTTACAGAGAGGAAGGAAGAGGGATAGAGAGTTAGAAACATCGATGAGAGAGAGACATCGATCAGCTGCCTCCTGCACACACCCTACTGGGGATGTGCTCGCAACCAGGATACATGCCCTTGACTGGAATCGAACCCGGGACCTTTCAGTCCGCAGGCCGGCGCTCTATCCACTGAGCCAAACCGGTTTTGGCTGCCTGATTGCTTTTAACTGCCCTCCCCTGCAAGCCTGATCTCATCCCCAACTGCCCTCCCTTGCCGGCCTGATCTTGCCCCCAACGGCCCTCTCCTGCCAGCCTGATCTCACCCCTAACTGCTCTTCCCTGCTAGCCTGATTGCTCCTGACTGCCTCTGCCTGTCTGATTGTCCCTAACTGCCCTTCTCTGCCGCCTGATCTCACCCCCAACTGCCCTCCCCTGCTGGCCTAATCTCACCTCTCCCCTGCTGGCCTGATTGCCCCTAGCCCCCAGCCGGCCTGATCCCACTCCCAATTGCCCTCCCCTGCCAGCCTGATCGCCCCTAACTGCCTCTACCTTGGCCTCCAACCATCATGGCTTTGTCCAGAAGGAAGTTGGATGTCCGGAAGATGGCCTGTCAACCCGGTCTAGCATATTACCCTTTTATTAGTATAGATAGATTATATAGGATAGGATTGTTTAAATGGGGGGAGGGAGCCTTTTTCAGCAGGAGGAGATGCGCTTGGCAGACAAAAATACATAATCCCTACATCTGGACTGATAGCCAGTCATATGCACTATACTGCCAAATTCATTAAAAAAAATTGAACCACTTTTTTACACTTTACACCAAATAACTGTTGCCCCTAAAACTCCTCCTTAGCCCTAACCATTTTGGCTCAGTCAATAGAGAGTTGGCCTTTGGACTGAAGTGTCTTAGGTTTGATTCCGGTCAAGAGCATGTACCTTGGTTGTGGGCACATCACCAGTAGGAGGTGTGCAGGGGGTAGCTGATTGATGTTTCTCTCTCATTGATGTTTCTAACTCTTTATCCCTCTCCCTTTCTCAATGTTAGAAGAAAAAAAAAAGAATCAATAAACTATATTAAAAAAAGAACAAATCCTCCTTAGCCACCCACCTTAGGTTCTGCCTTCACATTTCACCCAGGTTTAGTTCTGATTGGTTGGTTTCTATGCCTGTCAGTGTCAAAAGCTCTGCCTCCTAGGCAGCCATTGGCTCCTCAAAGTTCACCTAGATTTGGTTCTGATTCGTCAGTTTCTGTGCCAGTCACTGTCTCTGGGCCTGATTAGAGAGGTGGGAAGAATCAGCAGCCAACCCAGCCTGCTGGCAAGCAGCCTGAACTGCTGACCTCTTAGAAAGACAGAGAGAGGCTCGGCTGCTGACAAAGCCCACCTCTCTTTCTTTCCAAGATGTCAGCAGTTCGGCCTGCTCTCCAGTCTCTGCCCAACCAATTCTGGTGTTCAGTCATCCCTTTAGTTGTTTCAGATGTTATGGACCCTGGCTCTTTATATATGCAGTGGTACCTCGAGATACGAGTGCCCTAAAATATGAGATTTTTGAGATATGAACCATCGAGTGAGCGATTTTTGCTTTGAAATACGAGCAACATTTGAGATAGGAGTAATCGCGCGGATCAGCCGGCTGCACACGACCCACCAGTTTACTGTGACTCATAGTTTCCCACGCCTCAAGGTTACGGAACAAATTAAACTCGTATCTCGAGATACCACTGTATAGATTTTTATTGATTTTAGAGAGGAAAGGAGAGGGAGAGATAGGAACATCAATGATGAGAGAGAACCATGGATCATTTGCCTCCCACATGCCCCACACTGGGGATTGAGCCCGCAACCTGGGCATGCACCCTTGACTAGTATTGAAACCGAGACCCTTCAACCCACAGGCTGATACTCTATCCACTAAGCCAAACCAGCCAGGGCAATCTTCCTTTTCACTGAACAAAAGTAAACCAAGAATTACAGTAATAGGGGTTTCAGAGAGCCACAGGAAGCTTGGATTGTAGAGATTGGCACTAGTGCTGCAGTCACTGGGCTGAGCAGCAGAAGAAGGCCACATTCTTCTCAGTAACTTAGTATTAAATAAGTGTTACTTATAAACTAAAAAGGCAGGAAGAAATGCAAGATGTTACATATTGAAAGAGCAGAGATAGCTGATTTCCTGCATTCAGGGCTGCAACTTGGGAATTTTAATGATTAAGCAGTGCTTTGGATACTGCACAAGCTCCTCTGGCATCTCAGAAGCTCCAGGTGAGCTCACATACAAATCCTCACAAATGGGTAAAGTATGTGATGTGGTGTAGGAATTGAGGAGCAGGAGGTAAATTGAGTCCTGTAGACTTCATAGAGGCTCCCCTCCTTACCTAGAGAGAATGAGGCAGGGTAGGATTTAGATAAGTGGTAAGGTGGAGGTCAAGTGCAGATGAAGGTACATGAATGCACACTGTTTGGGCACTCGAGAGCCTGAATGATAAAATAAGTAGTGTGTGTTTATTTGCCACAGGAAACCGTGGGAGTTGTTTTTTTTTTAACATATTTTATTGATTTTTTACAGAGAGGAAGGGAGAGGGATAGAGAGCTAGAAACATCGATATGAGAGAGACATAGATCAGCTGCCTCCTGCACACCCCCTACTAGGGATGTGCCCATAACCAAGATACATGCCCTTGACCGGAATCGAACCTGGGACCCCTCAGTCCGCAGGCTGATGATGCTCTATCCACTGAGCCACACCAGGTTTGGTGATGGGAGTTTTAATGGGACAGATGTTCACACAGCATGAAGGGGGAGGGTGGAAGATGAGGCACTGAGGAGATAGCTAAAATGCTACTGTGATTGTGCAAGTCTCAGAATATGATGACAATAGCAGGAAGAGTAAAGGGAGGGACCAGAGAGAGTGAAGAAAGACTTGCCTAGTGTGAGGACTTGATTTGATACAGATATCTGCAAAAATGGAAGAGATGCAAGTGAGACTGATCACTAAGATCCTCAGGGAGCCACAGGACATACCTGAGATAAGAACCAGGTTATGTTGACTTCACTGCGATGAGGTTGCTCATTTCTCAGGAGTCCACCTGATGGAGGTCAGGCAGGTTCAGCAGGAATGCAGGCAGAGCCAGGTGACCTTGGTAAGAGAGAAGGGTTTTATAGAGAGGTAACTTCCAGCCTTCACTTAGGCTACCTTGACATTTCTCTCACAGTAGAGAAGCTAATCCTGCCCAGGCCGAAAATCTGTGGATGGCCATGAGTGAGAACAACTGATGAGTGAGGTGCTGAGATACAGAGCTGATAGGTGGGAGGGTAAGAGGTAGAGTCTGATGCTCAAATGACTACAGATCCAAGTTGGGCAGTGACTGATGAGGGTTTTTATTACTTTCCTTAGAAATCTGAAAGCATCATAGACCACATAGAAGCACCACTGCCCAACCACCTCCACAAGCAGTATACTGAAGGGGTGCATTCAGTGGGCACCAGAGCTCTGCTGAAGTAAGTCCTGCTCTATGTGATGGGCTTCCTGCACAGCTGATCCTCTGTGGTCTGAGGTCAGTGTTTATTGGTTGCAGCCAGTCCTTGTAGCTGATTGGTCTGAGGGTAAATCCCTCCCGTTGATATGCCAGTAATCAAGGCTCAACTACAAGAGGAATATACAACCCACACAGGAGACGCACCTCTAGTGCCCAACTTGGTGATTAAGGAGGCTGGGCATGGGAACCTGCAGAATACCTACTGCCACTCTACCAAGCCTGGGAGATGTAGCAGCTCTACCTAATACATAAAAATGAACACAGAGAGGCTGCCAAAATGAGGATACAAAGAAACATGGTCTAAAGTAAAGAACAGAACAAAACTCCAAAAAAAGAACTAAACAAAATGGAGGCAAACAATTTAGTAGATGCAGAATTCAAAACACTGGTTTTAAGGATTTCAGTGAACTTAGAAAGAAGTTCAATAGCATAAGAAATGATTAGTCAGAAATGAAGGATAGACTAGCTGAAATGAAGAATAATTTATAGGTTATCAACAGGACAGACCGCTGGTGTAGCCCAGTGGTTGAAGTTCAACCTATGAACCTGGAGGTCTCAGTTGGATTCCTGGTAGGAAACATGCTGAAGTTGCAGGCTCAATCCCCAGTGGAGGATGTGCTGGAGGTGGCCGATCAATGATTCTCATCATTGATATTTCTATCTCTTTCTTTCCCTTCATCTTTAAAATCAATACAAATATATTTTTAAAAATAGTAAATAAAGTGGAAGTTAAATCAGCTATTTGGAATATAAGGCAGCAAAACACAACTAATCAATACAGCAAAAAGAAAAAAAAAGAATTTAAAAAAAAGAGGATGGTGTAAAGAGCTTTTGAGACAACTTCAAGCATAATAACATTCACATCATGAGGGTGCCAGAAGAAGAGAGTGCAAGAAATTGAAAACCTAGTTGAAGAAATAATGACAGAAAAATTTCCTAACCTGGTGAAGGAAATAGACATACAGGTCCAGGAAGCACAGAGAGCCCCCAAAAAAGATGAACCAGCCCACACCAAAACATATCATAATTAAAATGCAAAAGGTTAGCTCTGGCTGGTTTGGCTCAGTGAGTAGAGTATTCCATTCAAGGGCATATGCCCAGATTGTGGGCTCAATCCCCAGTGTGCAGGAGGCAGCTGATCAATGATTCTCTCTCATTATTGATGTTTCTATTTCTCTCTCCTTCTCCCTCTCTCAAATCAATAAAAAAATATTTTTTTAAAAAATGCAAAAGGTTAAAGATAAAGAATTTTAAAAGCAACGAAAGAAAAGAAGTTACCTACAAGAAGTTCCCATAAGACTGTCAGCTGATTTGTTAACAGAAATTTTGCAGCCAGAAGGGATTGGCAAACATATTCAAAGTGATAAATAGTAAAGACCTATAACCAAGATTATTCTACCTAGCAAAGTTATTTAGAATTCAGGACAGATAAAATGCTTCCCAGACAAGAAAAAGGTAATGGTGTTCATCTCCACCAATCTAGTATTACATGAAATCTTAAAGTATCTAATTTAAGAAGAAGAAGAAAGAAAAAAACAGTATTTAAATAAAATGTCAATGAATACATATCTATCAACAGTTGAATCTGAAAAAAACAAATGAACAGGCAAACAGAAACAGATTTATAGGAACAGATAGCATTTTGACTGTTGCCAAATCGAAGGTAGTTTGTAGGAATGGGTGAATAAGGTAAGGGATAAAGAAATACAAATTGGTTGTTCCAGAATAGTTATGGGGATGTAAGTATAGCATAGGGAATCTACAGTAATAAAAGGGAAACATGCAAATTAACCATGACTCTGCTACACCCACAAGCCATGCCCACAAGCCAATCAGGAGTGAGTATGCAAATTAACCCAACCAAGATGGGCCGGCCACAGAGCTGGAGCTAGCAGGAGATGTGGGTTGCCCTGGTGATGGAGGAAGCCAAGCTTCCCACTCACTCTGGCCTGCCCTGGCCTCTGCTCAAGGCTACAAAGTTTCAATTATAGAAGATAAATAAATACTTGCTTCCAGCTGACCCTCGTCTTCGCTAATCATTGATCAGCTGAAAAAGAAAAAAGAAATAAAGGAGGGGCTGATTAGGCCAAGATGGGATGGCAGCGGCCGTTGGGAGTAAGGAGGCTGTCAGTTGGGGTCAGTTGGAGGTGATTAGGACAGCTGGGAGTGGGGGGCAGTTTAGAGTGAGCAGGCCAGTGGAGAGGAAAGGTGGAGGTGAGCAGGCCAACAGAGGAGGCAGTTGGGGTGATCAGGCTGGCATGGGGGAGATGAGGTTGGTGGGGGGGCATTTGGGAGCAAGGAGACCAGTGGCGGGGGCAGTTGGGAGCGAGCAGGCTGGCAGGTAGAGTGGTTAGGGGCAGTCAGCAGGTAGGCAGGCAGGTGAGCAGCTGGAGCCAGCAGTCCTGCATTGTGAGAGGGATGTCTGACTGCTGGTTTAGTCCCGATCCCTGTAAACTGGTAGTAGGATATCTTTTGAAGGGTCCCAGATTGAAGAAGATGCAGGCTGAGGAACACTCCCTCCCTGTCCCTGCCCTCCCCCCCCCCGCCCCTCTGTGCATGAATTTTATGCACCGGGCCACTAGTATAGTCAATAATATTCTAATAACTATGTATGATGTCAGATGGGTGCAAGATTTATCAGGATGATTACTTAGTAAGTTATATAATGTCTGATTACTGGGGTGTACACCTGAAACTAATATAATAAGTCAACTAAAATTGAAAAATGAAAATGATTTAAAAATGGAAACAAAAGAAAAATAAAAAAGGCTCTCTCTAAGTAAATACTCTGATGTCTAACAAAGGACAAAAAGTTTAAATAATTAAATGTTTTCAAACATTAAAACACAGTGACATCCTGAAAAAATCAACTGTATAAGGAGATTTTTGAGGCAATTGGAGAAAATGGAATGTAGATCAAGTATTAGATGATACCAAATAGCTTGTTAATTTTGTTATGTGTGATAAAAGCATAATCGTTATGCAGGACAACATTTACTATGTTTTTTAAATGCGTATTGAAGTATATAAGATTAAAATGACTTGATATATTGGGTTTGCTTCTGTATTTACAAATAACTTTGTAGATAGGGAAGAGATAATAAAATAAGTTGGCAAAACCCTGTTGAATACAGTGCGGGTACAGGAGGATTGTTTTAGCAATATCTCTATTTTGTGTGGGTTTAAATTAAACACACACACACACACACACACACACACACTCCAAAAAAAATAAAATAAAATAAAACAGGAGCATTTCTTCGTAGCAATGGGTTTGGTGACCATTCCAACTGATTAACAACCCAGAAGCCATGAAATCAAAGATTGATTAAAATCAACTTTTGCGGTGGGTGGGAGAGGCAACTAACAAAGGTAAAGGAAAAACTAGGAAAATTACTCACAGCTTATATCACAGATATATGACTAAAAATGAATATGTAAACTTCCAGAAATCCTAAAAAAAAAAGCAACAACACTGGAGATTGGCAGAGCATCTAAACTGATAGCACACAGAAAAAGAAAAAAGATCTAAAACATGTGAGAAGATACTCAATTTTATTTATAGTAAGAGAAATAAGGCTGGGCTATGACTGGAAGACCAGAGAAGCAGTCTGTTGTCTGCTCTGATTGTTGAGACTAGGGAACAGGAACCATCCCTGCCAGGATGGAAGATGGTAGTGTCTGTGAGAAGCAGTTTGCCACTTTCCATCAGAAATGCTTCAGTTGTGCTTATATTCAAGGTTATACTCCATAGCTTTGTGTGGAATAGCAAAAGATTAGAGAGTCTGAGGTCCATTAGGAGGGGCTGGTTAAGTAAATTACAGAGTACTCTGCAGCTGTAACACAATGAGGTTGCTATCTATTTGCCTTCATGGAAAGATCCTCAAAGGACATTGCTAAGTATTCTATCTAATAAAAGAGTAATATGCAAATTGACTATAACTCTAACACACAAGATGGCCGCCCCCATGGGGTCAAATATGGTTGCTCCCATGTGGACACAAGATGGCTGCCACAAATGGCTGCCACAAGATGACTGACAGGGGAGTCCAGTTGTGGGCCATCAGGCCAACAGGGGAGGGCAGTTGTGAGGTACCAGGCCTGCTAGGGAGGGCAGTTGGGGGCGATCAGGCCTGCAGAAGAAGGCAGTTGGGAGGAAGCAGGCCTTCAGGGGAGGGCAGTTGGGGGAAACTAGGCCTGCAGGGGAAGGCAGTTAGGGGCAAATGGTCCAGCAGGAGAGCAGTTAGGCATTGATCAGGCTGGCAGGAGAGTGGTTAGGAGGTGATTAAGCTGGCAGGCAGAAGTGGTTAGGGGCAATCAGGCAAGCGAGTGGTTGGGAGCCATCAGTCCTGGATTGTGAGAGGGATGTCCGACTGCCCTCAAAGGGTTCCAGATTGGAGAGGGTGCTGGCTGGGCTGAGGGACACTCCTCCACCCCTCTCCCCCATGCATGAATTTTCTGCACTGGGCCTCTAGTGCTTTATATTTGTATATAAAAAAAGAAAAGAAAATTGTATTTACTTTAATAAAAAAATTTTGTAAAGACAAACAAGAAACAAATAACTGGTGAGTAAGAAGGGAGAAAACCAGAATATTTCACTGTGAACCTTCTCCTTCTTTTTAGCTTCATTCCAATTCCATAAATCAAGAAGTTATAATCATACACTGGATTTAAAAGACTGTACTATATGCTCAGTACATTCAGTCATCTTTGCAGACCAATTCTGGCTTTATGTATTACATCTATTAGCAGTAGAATTTTATATGAATTGAGTGAAAGTCCAAAAATAACAGTTAGGTCACTTGAAAACATGTGCCCTCAGATGCCCGTTAAATGTGCTTTTCAATATGTGTTTTGTTGAGAATATGGTCTGACCAGCCCATACTTTGATGAAGTAGATGCTGTGACTGTTCTGGATGGAAGCTCCCTCAGCTCACTCCTCTGTCATTTCATCACCTGCATCCAGCCAGCCCTTCCATTAACTAAAAAAATTCCAAGTACATTTCAACCCTGCAGGTGAAAATAATAAACTGTCTGACCAAAAATTAAATGATAATTCTTGGGAGATTTTTAGCCTAGAGCCAAGGCTGTTTTTATTGTGTCCTAGGCTTCAAGTGTTTGTTTGCTAACCAAATGCTTTGTCATCTTTGGTTTAAAAGATGCACATTAGTAGCACTTGTTTTATTTACTTCACACCATGCCCACAGAACTCCTCCTTTGAAAGAGAAAGATTTCGATTTTTAGTCATTCAGGAGACAATTACTAAATTCTCCACTTCTCCTCCCCCCATTTTTCTTCTTTATGAGGAATAGGGGTTAGAAACAATATTAGCTCTTTCATTCTGTTTTCATAAGATGTGAGAAAAGGAAAGGGCTTCTCACAGACATTCCCTCCCCTGGACTGAGTGCCTTCATATCAACAGCAGTCCTGCTCAGCATGTTTTAATGAATGCCCGACAGGGTGAAGAAGGTTCTCTGAGCTTCCAGTAGTCAGGTCTTCAGAAATCCTTCATATTCATCTTAACAGGAATGAAAGTACTTCAAATAATCTTTTTATCTATTCCCTCTTTTTAAAACAATTAGATTTAGCCATCTTTCAGATAAACAGTTTGCATCTTTAAACAGTTTATCACAAAAACTGCAGTTTAAAATTTACATGATTTACATTTTTTTACTTAGAAAGCATGATCTCACCAGCATGTATATTATACTGTATTCATGAATGGAAATGTTGTGGGCAGCGGGAAAAGTACCACATGTTAGACCAATAGGGTGAGACCAGACCTGGGTTCAGCAACCTTAGTTTTTGAGTCTAGCTAGGGAAGAATTCAAAGCCAAGTCTCAAACTGTGAGAGAACACTTATTTGGAAAATCACCGACATAGAAGCAGTAATTTGTAGAAGAAATGGGCTGAGGAAACAAGATATAGAGGTAAAGGAAGGGCCCTTGGAGCTTAGGAATGAGGAAGGTAAAGGGGATGTGCCCGAAAGTATTGAGGGGTGAGAAGGGAAAGGCATGGGTGTGCTCCCTGGAGGGAGAGGGTTTTAAGGGTGGAGATGTTAGGGGAGGTCCCAGGGAAAGATCTTAATAGAATATTCATCAATTTTCCAGGTGTGTCCTTTCAGGGATGGAGTCTTTACTGACTGATTAGTTGGCACCAGGGCAGTGTCTTTAGTCAATACAGCTGGTCCTGAGGTCAGCCTTGACCATGGCATCACTTGTCTAGTTTTGCTGCTTTTCTTGGCCTGGAGCTGAAACACAACTAGGTCTAGATGTTACCTCTGGGGAGTAAAGGTCAGGGGGTCTAAACCACATGACCAGCCATGTGCTAGGTGAGGAAAGGTCTTCCAGGGGATGAGTTCTCACCCTACAATTATCCTTTGCCTAGTCACCCAGAGCTTCCATCCTGGTGAACTTTTGTACCTAGACTATAGTCCTTGCTCTGCTCATGTCTGTCTAACTGCCTACCACAGAAACATTTTTTTTTCCCAAAATATCATTCTGGTGAGGAACAATTAACTGCTGCAGTGTGTAGTCTATCTGGATTTATAGAGCTGGGAGGTAAATCGAGGTAGGCAAATGGGCAGTATTAGTCATGTACCATATCAGTGGTCCTTCCTGGAACAGCCTATAATGTTTTTTCTTGTCTGTAAGTCATCCTATATAGTAAAGAGGTGATATGCAAATTGACTGTCACTCCAGCACAAGATGGCTGCCCCCATGTGGACACAAGATGGCTACCACAAGATGGCTGGCAAGGGAGGGAAGTTATGGGTAATCAGGCCAGCAGGGAAGGGCAGTTGGGAAGGACTAGGCCTGAAAAGGGAGGGCAGTTGGGGCAATCAGGCCTGCAAGGGAGGCAGTTGAGGAAACCAGTCTTGCAAAGGAGGACAGTTAGGGGCAGGCCAGCAGGGGAGGGAAGTTAGAAGCGACCAGGCCAGCAAGGGAGAGCAATTAATGGTGATCTGGTTAGCAGTACAGGGCAGTTGAGGGTGACCAGGCTGGCAAGAGAGAGCAGTTAGGGGTAAGAAGGGTGGCAAGGGAGGGCATTTAGGGGCAATCAGGCTGGCAGGAGAGCAATTAGCCAGCAATCAGGCTGGGAGGGGAGTGGTTAGGGGGCAATAAGGCAGCCTGGTGAGCAGTTGGGATCCAGCAGTCCTGGATTGTGAGAGGGATGTCCCAGATTAGAGAGGGTGCAGACTGGGCTGAGGGACACACCCTGACCCCGTGCACAAAATTTGTTATAGAATAATCAAAACTGGATTGGCATGGACAGCATTTCTTTTGTAGGTGGTTCAGATTACTGATAGTTCCATAAATTGTTAAAAGCAAAAACATTGGCATATAAACTAATGTTTTAAAAGAACAGGACTAAATCTATCACATAGATACCAAACATTGGCCCAGATTTGGGCTGAGTGGAATTTACAGTGATGCCAACAAGCAGTGAACTGATAAAGGAGAAACTGTTAGAAGAGTAATGCAAACTGAATAATGGTCCAAGTGAGCGTTAAATGCACAAGGGATATATTAGAAAGAAATCTGTGATGGGAAGAGAAGAAAGGGACAGAGAGGGAATTGAGAGAGGAAGGTTGGTGAGGAACTGTAGAGGATGGCCTGGCAATGGTATATACCTCCACTGGGTCTTTACAGACATGAGTGCCCTCAATTTTTTTCTAACCATCATTAGGGGGATAATTAGCTCAACTGGCACATAACTAGAAAACACCAGACCTGGGGTTTAAACTCCTGTCTGTCTTAAGAGCCCAGGGCCTTTGCACTAAGTATCATCTATGGTATATCACTAGTCACTGTCCCTACATCAGAACTGAGAGCCATGGGTTTAATCCTGAAACCAGTTTAACCTCCTCCCGAAACTGGGACCAGAAGTGGCGGGGTGCTAGGGTGAAAGAATGCTTATGGCTCTGCCAGCCCAAACACATTTTCTCTTTTAGAGAAATGCATGAAAACACAACTCTTAGTTTATAACTAAGCTTTTCTTTTCACGGATAAAGACTAGCACATTTTGATCTTTAAAATCACTTGTAGCTCCAACTCTGATCTTTGGTCAATCTAAGTGTACATTGGTTTTAGATTAAAACATGGCATGTGGCCTTCTGGAAAACAAAGTGAAGAAATAAAACTCCAGGAGGGGATTTTTTTAATGCTTTTGCCCTGGGAACTGATTTATGTTGGTATTGTTAGCTATTTTCCTTGGATGACAAACTTGTATAATTGTAGTAACATGTTTCTGAGATGCAGAGGAGGGGGAAAACCACAACAAAATGTAAACCTTTCAAGTTAGCACATGAGTAATGTATATTAATGACAGAGAAATGAGCCAGGAAAAAGGATTTTCAAGAAGGAACACCACAGGCATCAAGGGAGTGCCTGTGTCCTGGGGTTATATTATCTGATTTCTAGAAGCCAATTGTTCACCATCTGAGGGTTGGAAATAAGCTGGGTCTTAATCATGATATGTGTTGGTATTCTTTGGATCAGTGGATCATTCTAATGTAATCTCCTACAAAAGGGACCCCCATACTGGAGAGGTCTGGGAGGGGTTATGCAGATATAAAGGTGGGATATTAGTCAGAATCACCTTTCCTTGTCTCATCTCCTCCTTTTCCTGATTCACTGGGAACTTGTTTGGTTATGTTTATTATAATTTCACTCCGGAATGTTTGAATGGGGTCCTTTTTTCCCCAAGCTCAGCAACTAATTAAATTGTAATCGTATATTCTCTAATAATATTTGTTTAAATAAACCTTCAGGCAATCAACTTTACTAAATAAATGATGCTGGTGTTTAAAAAAAGAAACTGCCTTATAGTCTCAACTTTGCTTTCATGCACCTTAGCCAACCAGTGCATTCCTCCATCAAATGAGGAGGTTCAAGGAGCTATGGTTTTCACCCCAGGCTGTACTTTTAACCAGTTTCCCAGACCTGGATCTGCCTAGAGATTCTAGTGCCATCCATCTTGGTGTGCCTGGGGTTTGTGGAGGTTTCAAGGCTCCTTGGGAGAGTTCAACACTCAGCTGCAGTGGAGAACTACTGACCCAGAGCATATCCAAAGCCCTTTCTGGCCCTAACGGTCATTTGACCAGAAGGTCCCAGATGAATTTCACTGCCCCTTTCTGGTTTCTAGTCTGTATCATATATATTAAGGACCAAAATTCAGTTATATTTTCAGTGATCCTTGTAATGAATCTCATTTATCCCAAAGCATCTCTTTTTTGCTATATTTTATCAATTCATGCATGAGCTATGTGTAAATCAGCAGTGGCCAACCGGTGGTCCATGAATCACTGGTGGTCGGTGAAGTCTGAAAGGTTGGCAACTGCTAGTGTAAATGGTCTCCACCCTCCACTTTCATTTCTCCCCATTCAGAATAGCAAACATTCAGAACAGCCATATACAAGAGGGCTATAATTAACATTACTCTACTTAGTGTGTATTTGATGGACATATTTCACATATACTATTGTTAATGTAAAGAGCCATTGAAACCTATAAAGAATTTTTGTGAGTTTATTTGAGCCAAACTGTCAACATATGTGAGGAAGCAGAACCTCAATGAATTGAGATAATGCTCTGGAGAATGGCAGTTTACATCTATATTTATACATTGCAATCAAAGGAAAGGGACCTAGGTGAGTTACATGAAATCCATTGTTGATAGACCAGAGAGATGGGAGAACGCCAAGTGGGGAAACCCATGGGATTGGATAAAAAGTAAAATAATAAACACATTACTTAGGTGGGTACAGGAACAATTAACATGATAATGAAGGGATTTGTGGTATCTGTCCTGGCACCCAGCACACTAGGTTGGGCCCCAAGGGTTCTAGAAAAAGAGAAATTACAAGTTACTCAGACATTTTACAGATAGGCTCAGTTAAGATATAAAGGTTGACCTTGTCAGTGAAAATATCGGTCTAGTACATAACTACCCACCATAAATGCTTTTAGTTAAAGTTTAATTTCAAGCCATCTTTTGTGGTTACTTCAGGATTCTGAGTTTGCAAGACTGCCATACAGGCCTTCCCTGAGCTTGTCAGGTTAGCATGTGGCCCCTTTTGTTCACACTATAAATTGCATTCACTCTGTAGGCCATCCTTCTTTCATCTCATAAGAACCCAAATCTTGTCTATGTGACCATCTGGGAATTGATTTTGTGTTTTTTACTTCCTGCTGGAAGACTACAAAAATATTTTAAAACAAAACTGAACCAAAAAAATGTAGAAAATATAAAAGAAAGGAAAAGGTTCTTATGATTTAGAACTTGTTCCAAATTTTCCAGGCAATAGGAAAAAAACAGTTATAGCCCTATGAGTGTACCCAAAGGTCAAAGTCAGGCAAAGGAGTTAACTGTTGTCTTCCTGTCAGTCATGGGGCCCCTACTGTTTGGGGCCCGTATTCTGAGTCTCATCCCTCCCTGAATTGCTTACACTAGTTACTGCAGAGATTAAATATTCCTACTATAGAACATCCCCCTCCCCTCCAAATCAATGTGATCAAGTATTTCTGAAGCTAAACAAAATGACTTATTGGCTTGCAAGGATTATCCATACCCTTGCATTAATAAAAAAGAAAAAGAAAAAGAACTGATCTTCTGCTGGGAGGGAGCTGGGGAGAGGCTAATTTGTGCTCAGAAAGATGTCCCAAGGCTGCTCTAGATAGCATTGTTTTTGTTCAGTTTTGGCTGGGCTGGTGTGTGCATTAGCTCATGTTCCAAATCTGTCAGCTGAAGAATGTAACGAGAATTTTGTTTCAATAGTTTCTCTCTCACTTCTCCCTTTTCTTAGCCAGACTCCAGCGTCTATATAGTCCAAATTGCCAAGACTTGAAAGCAGCAATTTTGAATAAAACCTAACAGGATTTTCACAGAGTTGGAGGCGCTTATCCCACTAGCCCTAGACACACACTTCCAGACTCTATTCCCCGCTTGCCCTTAAGGTAGTTGCTGCTGAGTTTTAGAGCATGTGGGAATCATCCATCCTTTCCCTAATGTCTGCAAATCTCTTCTGGAGCTGAAGAAAAAACTGGGGATAGCCATGCTCACAAACTTGAATTTGCAATTCAGGTTGATTCCCTCTGTTTTTAACCACTCACTAGGGAGTTCAGGGCTCTGTTCAGCCTTTATGGACCAGACAGCCCTTCTCAGTCCCACATCCTCATTGTAGAACCCAGCAGTTAACCATGTGTTTCCCTCATCTCTCACTAGCCCTGTTTTAGCCTCTTTGGAGGTCAGTTTCCTCATCTTTGAAATGGGGACAGGATTACTAACTTTCCTAGCAGCCAAATCACATGAAAACATTTTGTAAATTATGACTCAAATATTTTGTAAATTAAAAGACACTGTAAGATGTCCATTTTTGTGAAGATTAAATGAGATACTGAAAGTACTTTGTATGCAGCTAAAGACTGCATTAAGCCTTAACGGGTTTGGCTCAGTGGAGAGAGCCTCAGCCTGCAGAAAGGTCCCAGGTTTGATTCTGGTCAAGGGCATGTACCTTGGTTGCAGGTACATCCCTTGGAGGTGTGCAGGAGGCAGCTGTGATGGATGTTTCTCTCTCATCGATGTTTCTACCTGTATCCTCCCTTCCTCTCTGTAAAAAAATCAATAAAATATATATTTTTAAAAAGCCTGCATTAAGTGATAGTGTTAGTGATTTCTGCTTTACTATGTGAAGACTCTTGTACTTGGCACTGGGTAAGAACTTGGTTTTCAGGGGAGAGTGCAGGAGAGGATAGGGTGACACCTCTGGCTGCACCCTGATACCTTGTTAGCTGTGGCATAATTTCCCAGACCTGTTAGTTACTCGATGGCTGATGACTTGCTGAAATACTCTTACCATGAACTCTGCTTCCAAAGAGAAAGGAATTTTCAAAAGACAAATTACAGGTGGGTGCAGGGCAGCAGAGTCCACCTGGCACAGGAGAGCTCTCAGGGACAGAGGAGTTCCCATAGGGGCAGGGGCCTATGGTGCTGCCTGTGTTCTCAGGTCTGAAACCTGCTGCCTCATCATGTTCAACTATGGAGACATGGCAGTACACAGCCAAGGAAACCATCAACAGAAGGAAAGGTAGCCCATTGCATGGGAGAACATATTTGCCAAAGATACATCTGATAAGGGGTTAATATCCAAAATTTACAAAGAACACAAAAAAATGAATAATCTGATTAAAAAATGGGCAAGACAGATAGAAACCTCTCCAAAGAGGAAATACAGATGGCCAAGTGACATATGAAAAGATACTCAAATGTCACTAATCATCAGAGAACTGCATATCACAATGAGATAACATCTCATCCTGTCAGAATGGCTGTCATCAGTAAATCAATGAACAATAAGGGTTAATGAGGATGTGGATAAAAGAGAACACTCATACACAGTAGGTGGGAATGCAGACTAGTGCAGCCACTGTGGAAAGCAGTGTAGAGTTTCCTCAAAAAATGAAACATGGAACTGCCTTATGACCTAGTTATTCCACTTCTGGGAATATATCTGAAGAACCCTGGAACACTATTTCACAAGAATATATGCACCCCTACGTTCAATTGCAGTATTATATACAACAAGTGGCCCAGTGCATGAAATTCGTGCACAAAGTGGGGTGTGTCTCTCCCCCTGGCCTGCACCCTCTCCAATCTGGAACCCCTGAGGGTATGTCCAACTGCCGGTTTAGGCCCGATCCCATTGGGCCTAAACCAACAGTTGGACATCCCTCTCACAATCCTGGACTGCCGTCTCCTAACTGCTCACCTGCCTGCCTGCCTGATAGTCCCTAACCACTCTGTCTGCTGGCTTGCTCGCCCCCAACTGCCCTACCCTACCAGCCTTCTTGCCCCCAAATTCCCCCCCTGCCAGCCTGATTGCCCCAACTGCCTCCTTCTCCCACCACCCCGCTGGCTTGCTTACCCTCAACTGCCATCTCCTCTTGACCTGATCACCCCTACCCGTCTCTACCTCAGCCCTACCACCATGGCTTTGTCCTAAAGGTTTCCCAGTCTAATTAGCATATTACCCATTTATTAGTATAGAGTGCCAAAATTTGGAAGCAGCCTAAGTGCCCATCAGTAGATGAGTGGGTAAAAAAGCTGTGGTACATTTACACGGTGAAATACTACTTGGCTATAAAAATGAAGGAGAACTTACTCTTTATAACAGAATGGATGAACCATTATGCTAAGTGAATAAACCAATCAGAGAAAGACAAGTACCATATGATTTCACTCATGTGTGGAATCTAATGAACAAAATAAGCAAACAAACAAAAGAGAAACAGACTCATTGATAGAGAACAGATTGACAGCTGTCAGAAGAGAGGGGTTATGGGGCTGGGTGAAAAAGTGAAGGGATTAAGCAAAACACAATAAAAACAAAAACACTTCATGGACACCGACAATAGTATGGTGATTACCAGAGGAAAAAAGGGTGGTGGGAGGTACAAGAGGGTATAGTGAGGATTAATGATGATGGAAGGAGATTTAACTTAGGGTGTTAAACACAAAATACAATATATAGATGGTTGGTTATAGAATTGTACACCAGAAACCTATATAATTTTAATAACTAACGTCACCCCAGTAAATTCTATTAAAAAATAAATTTTTAAAGAAGTTCTGGAGTGGTCCCTGAGCAAGGCTTGCAGAGTGATGAGCCCACAGGTTGGTTATACAACCACAAGAGCTGGAAGGACAGTGGCTTTTTCCCTTGTGGCCAAATCCCACCTAAGGTTAAGGGAAACCAGGTGGTGCATGTGGATGCCAGAGGGAGGGCAGCTAGGTGAAGTGGGTCCCTTCATTTGCAAGTCTGATTATTGCCAGGCACCCTCATTCTGTGCTTAAGGCTATGGAAGGTGGAGCATAACTGAGCCCATAGAACCCCCAGACATTTGGAGATTGCAAGTGTGACAGGGAAAGGTGGAGCCAGCTCATGGGGATAGGAACAGAGAAACACTGGAACTGAGTGCAAGGATGAGCTGCAGGCCTTTTCTCTCTTTGGTGTCTATTTTTGTCTTGATCAAAAGAGTTTAAAAGTTTTGCCCACCCCAAAAGGTGTGTTTTTTTTTCTTTTCTGTTTTTATATTACTCACTAGAAGCCCAGCACGTGAAATCACACGAGACCCAGGGCTCCACCTGAAGGCACCGCTGCGGGACCCATCAATGCACATCCTGGTGAGTCTGGTTGTTGGTTGTTACAGTGTGATGGCACTAGGGCCACAAGCCTTTTATAATATAGATTGTTTTTCCCCACTAAGAAACTATTTAGAGAAATGAATGGAATTCGATTTCTTTGCTACTCAACTGAATAACTGTCACCCACATGTTCCCTTTTCACTATCCTTTGTAAGTAAATAAAGGTGTCATTGCTATCAGGGAACTGTGTGCTCTGAAATCTGGGACCCTTTCCACACTGTGTCCCCCAAGCCTTCACTGCAGCAACTGTGCCTCCTTCAAGGGTCCTATCAGGAGAATCCAAAATCCAATCTTTGATGGACTTCCAATTCCTGCTTCAGTAGTACTAGGCAGCAAAGATATACTAGGAAGATGCTAAGGGATCCTCCACCACTGGACCAGACCCAGACCCCTCTCCACATAGTGTGGCCTTAACCTTCCAAAAGCTTATCATCATCATCTCAGCAGGAAGTGGGCGAGGAGACAAGCAAGCTTTGTAATACTGAGTGTACATTAATAAAAGGGCTCTTGAATCTTCAAGGATAGGGTTTTGAGTCAGTACATATGACAATAGGTTGTCTTTAAGAAAAAAAAAAACACCTATAGGATTTATGTAATATATGCATTGACGATTGCTTAATATGTGTATCATGTTAAATATTATTAGAAAAATTTGACACATTGTCTAAAATAAAGGGATGGGCAAAAGTAGGTTTACACTTGTTCCTATGGAAAAAGATATGCAGGTTGTGATTATTACAATAGCTTTATTAATTCAAAAGAGTGTCACAATGGTACAGTGCACTTAACTTTTGCCCACCCCTGTATCATATTGCTAATTGGAAAACTTCCATAATGTATCATTCTTTTCATTACACAGTTTGTATGGGAGGTGTATTACCCAAGCACTATGAATTTCTCTCCACACTAAAGGAGTCAGGGAAGCAGAGAGGAATAGGCAGTTGACATGTGGGTTTTGATAATCAGCTTGGTCAGTGTTGAGTGAAGACAACCGGGTTTTTGATGGAACAAGTAACTGGGGACCTCTTGTGTGGGTTCCCCTTTACCTGAAAACTTCCTGGAGAGCAGGAAGGGTATGAGAAATGTCCTCAGGTCCCACAACTGAAATATTTTGGAAACTTCAGGGATATTCCTCATATGAAGGTTTCAGGACAAACTTTAGGCACTAACCAGTTTACTTCCAACTGCTAGAGCCTGTCAGAGCCTGCAGAGGACTCCAGGACAGTTTGTGCCTTGTTTGTATTTATAAAATAGTGTGAAATTTTATTTTATTATTTTAAAATATTTTAAATTGGTTTTTAGAGATAAAGGAAGGGAGAGGGAGAGAGCAAGGGAAACATCCATATAAGAGTTGAACATCAATCGTTTCCTCCTACAAAAATTTTAGGTATAACAGAGATTAGGGCCACAATCTTCAATATATGTTTAAGCTTGAATTACCATAGCTGATAACTTTGATTGTGACCTTGGTTATCCAAAGTCCTGCTTTTGTTTAGAACTTCTGTATAACAAACCAGTAAATGAGATTGTTAAATTTTAAATTTGGGCACTGGATTACAATTAAACATATTTCTACTACCTTTTCTAGCCCTAAAAATGAGGAAGAATATAAATAAGTAGAATGAACTTTTATCTGAGTCATGCCCATGAAAGAAACATTGAGATAAATTATTTGAATTTTGTTTTGACTTGTAATGTTGCTTGAAAATCATCTAGGCTTTCTTTTCTTTCTTTTTTTTTAAATATATTTTATTGATTTTTTTTTTTACAGAGAGGAAGGGAGAGGGATAGAGAGTTAGAAGCATCAAAGAGAGAAACATCAATCGCTGCCTCCTGCACACCCCCTACTGGGGGTGTACCCACAACCAAGGTACATGCCCTTGACCAGAACCAAATCTGGGACCTTCCAGTCCACAGACTTACGCTCTATCCACTGAGCCAAACCGGTTTTGGCTAAGCTTTCTTTTCTAAGAGAACACTGTATCTAAAAAAGCTCACTTTGCATATTTTAACAGTGGTTGTGTATGCTTACTGGTAATTTGAATCATATTAGGTCTTGCAAAATGCTACCTACCTGTATAACTATCAGAGAACCTGTATCTGGGATCCCCTAATGTTTAAATCTTAGCAGCAAGAAATTATGAACAGCTGTCAGAGGGGAAGGGGTGAAATTTTCACTTTGGAATGGTAGTAAAGGGGAACCTACATGTATTCAGCTTTTGTGAGAGTTTATGCTCCTGAAAGACTATTGTCCTTTGTGAAATAGTCAAGTGGCTTTATTTTCATATTTTCAGATATATATTTTGAAAAATAGACTATGTGTATTAATAAACACTTAAAAGCATTTGCATTGTTTTTAAGAAACCTCTTAACATGCCCTAAGCTAGGGTTTTCCTATAAAGCAGCAGAGATGGTGTGTGCATGTAGAACGCCGCCCTTCCTCCCTCCTGTGCCTAGGGCAGACTTGAGGCACTTGGGTTTCCTCTCCTGTGGGACTGACTGTGAGGACCCTTCTCAGCACAGAGCTTCTCACAGCCATGGCCAATGGTCCAAGTTGGCTGGAGGGTCTGTCAGCTGCGTTGGTGTGTCCTGTACACCTGCCTGTACACTCACATTCTGAAAGATCTCACATTTTTAGGAACATTAATTCTGACCCTGCTAGTTTAAAAAAAGGTGGGAATGGGAGGAGTAAAACAATAGCATTTTGTGGTTTTGGAATTTATTATTTCGTCAGATGTGAGATTCTGAATAAAATGTTCACACCATTGTAAAGTTTACATATGCAAGAATATGTTATTGTGAAATATTATTGTATCAGTTTATATATAGGCCTTTTATGTTTTTATAACTGTCAGTATTTTAGTTTATAATGTGGACCACTGGAAACAGCAAAATCCCTTTCATTTAGCTGATAATAAAGCCTCCTCAGTTTGGATTCCATGAGTACTCACAGCCCACAGTTATTTTATTAAACAGACGCTTATTTGAGGGTCCAGCTTGGACAGCTCTGGGCCTGCTTGGAGGGAGGTGACAACAGGCAAGGAGTTCAAGAGAGAAACCACTAGCATTTCTAGAATATTTGATATTTAACTCACATAATATATGTTTCACATACATTAAAATAAAGGGTGACTGGGCATATGGGACATTATATTATACCCTTGTTTTAGTTGTTAACTGCTAGCATAGAATTTTCTTACTGTATTCTCACTGATCCCCATGGTCTCCCAGCCCCAGAACAGGGCCTATAGGTTACTCATATTTGTTGAGTAGATGAATAAAATAATTTGCTAACATTTAAGCTCATATATATATGAGCTTAATTGTTTATATATATTGCTATAAACAATTTTAGAGATATTAACATTGCTGTAAACTAGGATGTCTTTACTTGAGGATTTCTCTTAAGAGTGGTGTTTGTAAAATTGACTTTGTCAAACGAATCAGTTCCTTTCTGCCACTAGAGGGCAAAATAGTGCAGTTAAGGAATAAAGTTTTCCAAGACTTCTTTTTAAAGTCATGAGCTAATCCTTTTAGATATGGGTAACTGTGACCCAGCTAAACCAGTCCTGCAAAAGGAGGTATAAAGCTTTCTCAGCATATTGTAAACTTAACACAGGGTGAGCATGTATCCAAGTTAAAAATATATCTATAAAATTAGCCTGATAATGTGCTTAAAAATAAGTATTATATACATGGGCAGCAAATGAAGGTTTAGTTATAATTATTTCAAAATCACTTTCTGCCACCCAATCAAATAGCATATATGCTCTTTTCAGTTCTGAACGGGAGAAGATCTATAAGGAAAAAAATCCATTCTGCCTATGTAATTGGCACAGCTTTAATTTCAGTAAGGAAATGCTGTAGTTCTAGTTCAGCTAAATGGATGCTGGTTAAATATATACCTTCATACTGGGTGTCAGTTGCAGGTTTAATATAATAAATTCTATGAATTGTTCTCTTGTGCTGGAAACCTGTTGGACAACGTAGCTTAATACAGAACTGCCAATGGGAAGTCTGGGAAGATCTTTATTGTTAAGGAGTCAGGGACTGGAAGAGAGGACTTTTCTTTTATAACATTAAATTTAATTAAAATGAATTTAATATTAAAGTTCAGTAGTTATTGCTGATTATTTGATCATTTTTTTTTACTCTCATCAGTTTGCAGATACTAACATCCTGAGGTTTGGCCTATAGGAATTGCAAGGTGCTCCTCCTCACACTCCAATGTCACACCTGCCTTTTGCAGCAGCATTCTCATCTTCAAGAAGTCTGATGATGGATTGGCAGCTTGCTGGCAAGAGTTGGCAGCCAGCAGCTAAATTGTCTCACCTCCTTTTCTTATTCCTGGCCATCTCTGATGGAAGTGCTAATTAAGCATCAAACAGCCCAAAAAGCTGGCAGTTAAAAAAGAGAAGGGAATCACAGTGCTTCAGCGCTCTCTAACTTGGCCTTAAATAACAGGGAATTAGTTACCTGGGAGGCAAACAAACATAAAAAGCCCCCAGTTCAGTGGTTGCTAGTGGCACCTGACTATGAACTCCTCTGCTTTCCAAGGGGCCCAGAGCAACTCTACACCAGCCGGATTGTAATTCTGGCCACACCTGTTGACCACCTGTGCTTCTTCTCCTATTTGCCTAATTTGGGGATGTAAAGGCAAGTTCAAGCTGATTTCCTTTAGAGTTAAGGTTGTGAGGGCAAAGGCATGTTGGAAAGATACAGGGGTTGATGTTACTTTTTTAGACTCTGCTTTCTAAGGTTCTTTGCCACAGGGGCATGCTTTTGGTTTCTCACTGTTCCTTTTTGCCACAAATATCAATCTAGACAGGAATTTCTGAACATCTCTCTATCAGAATCCTACAGAGACTGAACAGGTAAACCTGCTCAGAGAAAACTAAAAATTGGTCTAATATTTACGTCCCCAACATGTTATTAGCATTGACTAAACATCCGTTTTTCATAACTGGTTTCAGACATGCCAAATTCTATTCCTCTGAGAAGCAAAAGAATGGCTGTCATATGATAAATTCGGGGGCTCTGAGAAACTGTAAAGGGATTTTCTATTAACACACATAAAACATTAACACTGGATACTAGCCTGAAAGGAAGAGTGAAATAAGGAGGTTGTCAGATTAGGTTTTGTTTTCCATAACCACATATTTTGTCTATGTATTTTACTTCCCATGTGACACGGAACCAGTAATTTGGTGAGTACTGTCCTCAGAGGTTTGCTGCTCTGAGCTCTTTGGCCCTTCCTCCTCTCACCAGTCCAGCATCGCAATCCACTGCTGAAACTTGGGGTGCTGGTAGTGCTCAGAGCTGTGCTGGGACATATGAAAGTTTGATGAACCATTGGGTGGAATGCCTTCTGAATGACAAAAGGATGGATGGCTGCAAGCTAAAGGAAATGTGTGCAATGGTGGCTGTGCTGCACTTAATCCCCAGCTGTATTCCTTTCCTTATATGTATAGAAGCCGGAGGAGCCTGGTTGGGGAGTTTCCAAGCCCAGCGCTTAACAGAATTAAAAATAATGGGTGTTTGTATTTAAGAATGGTTTGGTCAACAGCTCAGCCTTTTTATTTGAAAATACAGATTATTTTTTGCTGGCACATGCTGATTTTCTGGATTGCTAAGGATTGTTTCTGTACCTGACCTAATGACTCCTTTTTAAGGATTCAGAACATGCAATTTATTTGGAGAGAGTCGGTGGCTATTTTTGAAGTGGGAGGGGAATAGGGTGTCTCAGTGAGTCAGAATACATGCTAAATAAGTTGCTCCTAAGATTGACTGAGTTCTTCCTTGGAGCTGGGGAAGCAGAGAAGTTCCACGTGTGCAACACAGCTCCCTGCAGCCACAGCTGAAGTGAAGCTCCTTCAGTCCTGCCAGCAGACCCACAGGCTCTGCTGCTGAGTTTATTATTATGTAAATAAAGTAACAGTGCAGCCTTTTAAGAGTTTTTGCCAAACCGTAACCCTTTGTCTGCCAAAAGATAGGCTCCTGCTTTGCTTGCCAGCCCAGTCTGTGCAATCAACAGAGGGTGACCTATAAGCCAGCCAGTCAACTTGCACATTGCCTTATTAGGCAGGCCGGGAAGGCTGTTGTCTGGGGACAGCCCAGCAGAGGCCTGGCAGTGAGTGGGCTTGCCTCCTGTAAGGAGCCCAAGAGCCAAACCCTGGAGACATGGCCTAGTACTGCTCAATTAATTCTCGTGCACTGTAGTGAGAAGAATATGCACTCTCCTTGGCAGACATACTTTCTGGTATGAATGGAAACAGAGGTGACTTCCCAAAGGAGAGTGGTGTATTTCATTTTCCCAGGGCTTTTAGTTACTGTGCAGCTTGTTCTATCATGTCCTATATCAGGGCTTATGCTATGGAATATGAACTTTAACAGGAAATGGTTAATGATTTCCTTTTATTCCAAAAGATTTTGGAGACTCTTAGAATCTTGTTTGTGTTTCATAGTAAAGTCTTTCTAATGCTGAGATCCTGTGTAGGCCAGGGAGGAAGTATCACTAGGCTGTAATGAGGTACAGGGGAAAGTGCAGAGTCTTGGGAACCAGGTTCCCTAGTATCTCTTGTGGCTAAGTGACCTTGAACAAGTCATTTCCATTGCTCACTATAAAATGTAGGGTTAGACTGAATGAGCTCTCTTAAATGACCTCTCCATTATAAATCTCATCCAAAATTATATTTGTAACATTCTCTCTTTGGCCTTTTTGTTCTCTTTAGTAATAAAGTTTAATGAGTATTGGTGGTTAATAGCCACAGTTTAACATCCAAGGGAAATTTACATGCGTTATGCTGAATCCTTCTTTTCTGAGTTTTTTCTAAAACTTGAGAGAGAACTAGAGACTAGGAAAGTCTCTATACTGATGTTTTTATTCAGATTTGCTCCCATTTTTGAAAGTAAGAAGTTATGGCTCATGAATAAAAACTACAGGTGAGAAATCTGCAGATGAAGGAGGAACCACAGTTTGTCATGTGGCAGGTGAATATTCATGTACCTGGTGCAAGCACTGGCCAGCCTACCAAGAAGGAAGGTATGAAAGGCCTATGAAACTGCCTGTCACCACACTTATAGGTTCTCCTCTTCCTCTCTCGCCTGTTTTCTATGTGAACAGGGATGGCTCCCACTGCTGGAGCTATGCCTTGCATCTGTGTCATGGACTTGCAGCAGGAGAGGACATTTGAGGTGCTGGTGGCTAAGTGTCTATTTTGACCTTGTTTTCTATCTTATTTTAATTGACCTAGGAAAGGTCATGGAAAGGTCAAATCACTTTGGCCCTCCTGTTGAAAAAAATTTTTTTTTTCCTGATTTAAAAATCTGTTGCCATTTCCATTGAGTACTTGGCTCCCCAAGGCATGGGCTATGCCTTTGTGATTTACTTATTATAACATGAACCTGTGACCTACCTGTACAAAAGGAACTTGTTAGCTTGATGTTAGGTGCCACTAGGCCTTTACAAGACCCCTGAAACTCAGTGCAAAGCTTGCTGGCCAAGGGAAAAGTGACTGCCCTTCAGATATTAGAGAGAAAGATTAGCTGTGTGTCCAGGACAAGAAGGAGCAGAGAGAAACCTCTGTGGGGATGCTACCCCGAATGAGAAGCTGGACCTCTCCTCTCAGGTTCTTGTCTTACGGAAGTTTAAAGAATAAAGTTTGTGGACTCAAAGATTTTAAGCAAAAGTGTGGAAGTTTATTGCAAGTGTATACAAATTCCCCCTGGTCCCCAAAATAGGAAAAGTCTCTCTCTCTCTCTAAAATGGAAAAACCCAGTCCAGTGAGCCTCTTTGTGGATTTATAAATGTTGGCTGCTCTTTGTCTGTTCATTCCACTTTCTAATTGGACCCTTTCTTATTTTATGTCCCTTGTATTTTTTCCTAATTGGCCATTTACTCCTTTTCCCTTCATGATAATCAGTTTTAAAGCTCACGCAGTGCCCCTTTTTCTTCTTCCCCTTATCTTGCAATATTCTTGTAAATTGGAGCTATCTCTGTTCATCACATATGCATTCTCTCCTATGGACCTTTCCCTAAAATGCTCTCTGTCTCTCCTTTCAGTGAGTACATTTTCTTTGTGCATCACAAAGATGTCAGGAGCTGGGACGGGGCTTCTTGTTGGGGCATAAACTGTGAGTCCTTGCATTTGAAGTCACCAAAGTCTACCACATTGTAATTTCCAAAGCTATTGCTTGAATTTTTTATATCCTAGTTGTCTGAATGAGCAAGTTAGAATTCTAGTAGATAAGCAATTGAGTTTTCCAGTTTAAATTTTAAATATGTCTATAGTTTTTTTTTCCTTTTTATTAAACTTATTGGGATGACACTGGTTAACAAAATTTTATAGGTTTCAGGTACACAATTCCTTAATACATCATCTGTACACTGTATTGTGTGTTCATCACCCCAAATCAAGCCTTCTTCCATCATCATTTATTTCCTCATACCCTCCTTCATCTCCCTCCACCCCATCCCAATATATCTATAGCCTTAATGATAAGAGATTATTTGATTTTGAGCAATACTCATAGGTTTTGGAAAGTTATAAGCACTTTTGCCTTTTTCAGGGGAGGAAAATTACTCAATCACTGACTCAAATGTATGCTACTATTTTAATTGCTAGTGTTTGACTCTTAATTACTTGAATAACTGATTAGCTACATGAAGCAATAATAAATATTTCACTCCAAATCAGTGTGAATGTAAAAAGTCATATGATGATTTACATTTACAGTGGTCAGCAAACTCATTAGTCAATAGAGCCAAATATGAACAGTATAATGATTGAAAATTTTTTTTGAGAGCCACATTTTTTAAACTTAAACTTTTTCTAACGCCACTTCTTCAAAATAGACTCTCCCAGGCCGTAGTATTTTGTGGAAGAACCACACTCAAGGGGCCAAAGAGTAGCATGTGGCTCGTGAGCTGCAGTTTGCTGACCACAGGTCTAGGACACCCCAATTTACATACTCATTTACGTACATTGTCAGGATTATTTGCTTCAGCTCATAGCAACAGGTGTTTTGAAGGAAAGAAGAGGAAGGAAGAGGGAAATGTTCTCTGTTCTAGAAAGGAAGTTCTTGCAGAAGTTCCTGCAGTGTGTTTCAGCTCTGCTTGTACTCTTGCTTGGCCTGCAGTTTGAGGGAACTGTCTCTCATTTTACCAAAGAACTTATCTTCTATGAGGAAGACATAGATACATGCTTGATATCATAAAAAGAAATAGGGAAACCTCAAGAGGGTCAGTGATAGCAAGGTGAAACAAAAGGACTTTGACATACGTACAAGACTCCATCCTTAATGTGGAAACATTAGAGACATTGGGAATGGCAAGTTGCTGAACTTTTCTTGCGTTTCTATAGTTACTGTTCTTGAGGTCACCATTGTTGTTTTTATTATGATGCCCTTTTAGAGAGAACCCATAAATAATAATATTCAAGGCTCTTCCTTCAAATCATCCAAGTAAACTCTAGAACAGCTATTAGATATCAGTAGTCATTTTTTATACTTACTTGTCTACCATCTGGATTTTCAGACTCATAAAAATTCTCATATCTGATGATTCAATATTTCCTAGCTTTCAGTTCATGTGAAAACCATCAAATAGTGAGTATGAAAAGATTGCAGTTGGCAGGAGCCTTCTCAGACCTCCTTGGATAATTATAATTGTGTTGTCCCCCTTTCTACCAACTGGGATCCCCCTCTGTGAGAGGGGCCTTGAGTCTCTGCAGCTCTAAAGACACAGCATTCAGAATCTAGGCAGCAAACACCTGTGTATGTTGATTTGTCAAATCATTGTTTAAGGACCTGATGTATGTTGGCATTATAGTTTGTGTGAGAATTTCATTCCTTTTTAAGACTAAATAAAATGTTGTATGTATATTTCAGTGTACATTTTATACATGGAACTAATGTATATCTTTATTTTCTTACTCTGAGAAGTGGTTGACTAGCCTCTATTCCTCTAAACTACCCAAGAATCATTAGTTATAGATTCAAAATCACCCAGATTTTAAAATGATTAGAGATAATTTTCACTACAAATTTTAACATTACTTATTTGAACATTTACTGTAAAGACTAGAGGCCCAGTGCATGAAATTTGTGCACTTGGGAGGGGACGTGTCCATCGGCCCAGCCTCCACCTTCTTGCTATCTGGGAGCCCTCGGGGATGTCTGACTGCGGGCTTTTGGCTGAGTGGCACTCTCCCTGAGGAAGTGCACTGATCATCAGGGGGCAGCTCCTGTGTTGAGTGTCTACCCCCTGGTGGTCAATACATGTCATAGTGAACAGTTGTTCTGCTGTCAGGCTGAAACCCAACATCCCCCAAGGGGTACTGTATTGTGAGAGGGTGCAGGCCAGACTGAGGGACCCTACCAGTGCATGATTGCGGCCAGGGAGGGATGCTGGAGATTGGCCAGCTGGGGAAGGACTGCGGGAGGGCTCCAGGGTGTGTCTGGCTCATCTCGTTCAGTCTCGATTGGCTGGACCCCAGTAGTAAGCTAACCTGTTTGGAGCGTCTGCCCCGTGGTGGTCAGTGCATGTCATAGTGAGTAGTCCACCAGTTGACTGTCTGTCTCCTGGTGGTCAGTGCACATCATAGCAAGAAGTTGAGTGGCATTAGCATATCATTAGCACATTACACTTTAATTGGTTGAACGGACAACTGGACACTTAGCATATTAGGCTTTTATCATATAGAATAATAATAAGTCTTTAGGATATTGCAATATGCCTTTAAAAAGCCTGTTGAACATAGTTTTTTAAAGAAAAAAGATAGCTTCTTCAGCACATCTAATAAAGACATAGCTATGAAAAAAAAAAGACATAGCTATGAGTTGTAAAATTTCTCATTGGAAGTACTTTTGCCTTTTCATCTCTACATACATGGCCTGTTTTAAATTACCTTACCTAGTGATGCAGCACAAAATATTATTTACAGATTTGTCCTAAAGATTATCACTAACCAGAATTCACAAAACATTTCACAGTGCAGACAGGAGAGAATTACACTAAAGTCAGGAATCTGGAATGTTTGAATAATGAGTGTAAAATATAATAGAAAAATGAAAAGGACTCAGTGGGCTATCCACAGGTGGGATTACCTCATGTCAGGCAATTCTGCCTCAGATTAAGTGTCTACACAAAATCCACCAAAGAAAATGAGAATACCATTTACAACTGCTTCTAGCTTACAGAATAGTTCTTTACTAGGCTATAGAAATATATCCTTCACTTTGGAATTTCAGCCCAGCCATTCATCGTCTTTAGTAGCTTATAGTAGATTTCATCAAAATTGTTCTGTGACTGTCTTTGACTTCTTTGTCATAACTTCCTCATGCTAGCCACTCTGTGGCACACAATCTGCTTTCTTGGTGGTTATCGTTCATTCTTAAGTTTAGAAATGAACCAGTAACTCTCAGTAGTATACATACACAGATGCACACACACACACACACACACACACACACACACAAACTGTTTCATAATTTATCTCTGCCCGGTATTGCCCACTTCCATGTCAGCCCATTTTCCTATGGCCTAGAGAGCTTCAGTGTTATCCAGGGAGCTCAATGAGGAGATGCAAGGTTGCAAGGTGACCTTACATCGGCCTGGTCAGGGTATGCCACCTGCCCATACCCCGTATCTCTCTTTATCAGGTACTGTATATCTGAGTGTGGATTAGATAACATGCTCCACCTTTCAGAGTGTTTCCACGTCCTTTTTTTCATTTAATAGCATCCTCATCTGCATATTTACATCTTTGGTTTTATTTTGGCTGATCAGAAGAAGGTGATTTTTTCCTTTTGGAAACAGGTTTTCAGTGGTTACTCTAGGCTTCAGTGTTTCTCCTAGATCATACCATAGCTCAGTCTCTCACCTGTACATGGGGATAGTGATAGGGTCTCCTGCAGGCTTTGGGAGGACTGAATGAATTTAATGCCTAAAGCACTTGGCCTCATGCCCATTCCTGGTGAGGGTCTGGTCTTACCCTGTTCTTTACATCATCACAGCAGGTGCACTGGAAAATGGTGAGTTGTCACCTCTATGTAGTCCTGAGCCACAGCTGTGCACTGTGCTGCATGGTCCCTGAGAGTGTAACATCTTGATCCTGTGTCATCTAACCCCTTAGTTTCTGACCTTAGCAATTTAAGAGGTGATCCTTCTTACCTGGACTCACATCAACATTGTTCCCAGTTGGACTATAGGATCATCTTCCCTCTTTTTCCCATTCCATCATGACCTGACAAATCTAACATTTTCTCCTAATTTCTCCCACGTACAAATGTTTATGTTCCACATTATTGCTTCACATTTTAGGAAAGACAAAACTCTAGTAGGAGTTTCAAGTTAAGGAAGGAATGGTAATATTTTTCCTTTATGACACATACTGAAGAAATAAAATTGGCTTTTTATGTACAGTAAACTAATTTCAAAAAGCAAACTAAACTAAAGAGATTGTCTGTGGATGAGGTGGTTTCTAAGAATGAGGAAGAATAAAGGTGATTGCATTGCTTGTCTGCTTACTTGATTCATTTATTCTCTCATTCATCCAGGATTTATAGTCCCTTGTTTTGAGTGAAGCATTATGCTAGGAATGCCCCAGAAGTGTATCTCAGGTATTGCTCCTTGAATTTTTATAATTTTTAACCAGGAGACAGTGAAAGTTTTTGAGCAGGAAAGGTTTGATTGGCAGTAGAGAAGCACTGAAAGAGAAGAAAAGGTAACAAGGAGCTCAACAGTGGATTCAGTGTGGTTGGCAGGCTCTCCCATGGGATCATGGTCCACCTGGGGTAGGTTTTGAGGAGCACTGCGTTGAGTGTTATTAGGATGTTGGTAATTGTCTGGATCAATACAATTTATAGCCAAGAAATGCATGTGGGAGAAATAGGCAAGTCCACAAGAAAAATTGCATTCATGACCATGATTTTCACCCAGATTTTTCGCTCAAGTCTAAGATTTAGGATTTCAAGAGGACCTGTGTATCTCTAATACAACATCATGAAACATTTCCCAAATCACTAATTGTTTCCTATCTGGTTCTCTTGTATAATTCATTTACTCATTCTCTTCTATCACCCCCATATAAACAGGTTCCAGTTTTATATGTTTATAAACAAAACTGGAGTAAATGTCCTTGTACTCATTCATAGTAACTTCCTTGGGAATATTTCTAGAAGTAGGATTACTGGGTCACTATTTCATATACTTCTAATAACACCCTTCCTTGTCCTTCTTAATGAGTTGGGAGCCCCGGGAAGAGAAGGGAGAAGAATGGAGTGATCAGCTGTTTGTATGACATATTCCCACACCCCCTTCAGGCTCACTGATTTCTGTCTTTGTCTTAGGGTCTCAGACATGCACAACTTTTCATGTCTGGGGGCCACTTTGGCTTGAGGAACATCTATGGAACCTAAAATAGACCAAGAAATCATCTGAGATTTGTAAAAAGCAACCAGGAGCTTGTCTTGACTCCTTCTGGTGGTGAGACTGTCCCCTTAGAATTAAGCCCACATGAGCTATAGATCTGGGAGACCCTATGACTTCAATCCAGGAAGAGGGTACAGCAGTGGCCCCTGTTATTTGGTATTCAGGCTGATAAGGTGTGTGGATAGTGAGAGGATGTGGATTTCCAGTCTGGCATTGCCATATCCTAAACTGTGTGACTTTGTTAACATTTTGCAAAATGAATAACAAGTGATCAGAAAAACCCCTTTAGCTCCAATTTTCTCAGAGTCCAAGGTTTTTTGTTTTACCAAGGCCTATATCAGTTGTTCCAGTGATTCCATTTTGAAGACTGTAATGCTTTGAAAATGGAAAAGCTTGGTGTTTAAAAGTGGAAAGAGTGGCAGAGAGATTTGTGCATTTCTAGTCTCCATGCTGAGGTGGTAGTTAAGTGACGCTGTTGGAAAGGGAATATAGCACCTTCACAAGCTTAAATTAAGGTGTTTTCTCTCTAAAATTTAAGAAAATCACAACTACAAATTAATTTATCTCCAGATAAATAAAATATGTTAATTTACAGAATGGTGTCAGGAAATGTTTGCCTATTTGTAGTTCCCCTATATGAATGAGACAGCCTAAAATAATAATAATAATAATTATTATTATTATTATTATTATTAATAACTATAGTTGTACCTGGCTGGTGTGACTCAATAGTTGGGTGATGACCCATGAACCAAAAGGTCACTGGTTTGATTCCTGACCAGAGCACATGCCAGGGTTGCTGGCTTTATTCCCAGTAGCAGGCATGCAAGAGTCAGCTGATCAATGTTTCTCTCTCATTGATGTTTTTATCTTACTATCCCTCTCCCTTCTCTCTCAAAAATCAATTAAAAAACATATAAAAATTAGTGGTTATATCATCATCATTTATAACTACTGAAGAGTAAATGAAAAAAAAACGTGTGTTTGTGTGTGTGTGGTTTTAACTCATTACTAAAAATGTCATGGGTCCTTTCAACAGATATAAAATGAACATATTTTTATATCTTGGCTTCATGTAAATGAGATACATAAAGAGATTACATCATCTATTTATAGTTTAGAAAAAAATTTTTTTTTCCTTCTCAACAATCAAGCCATATTTAAATCTGTATTATTTGTGTCATTATTGATGGGTAAGGCAAATAATTCTAGTAAAATCCCATGGCCAACTTAAAAAGGATATCCAAAGTCTTTTTATTCTGTACTAGAATTGCATCTTAAAAATTTAAATTAGGCCCTGGCTGGGTAACTCAGTTGGTTAGAGCATCGTCCTGATACACCAGGTTGCAGGTTTGATCCCTGGGTCAGCAACCAATGAATACATAGATAAGTAGAACAACCATTCTCTCTCTCTCTCTCTCTCTCTCTCTCTCTCTCTCTCGTAAAGCAATAAATATTTTATTTATATAATTATTTATATTATTATTTAATCCCACCTTAATTATTCATTTCCAGAGTCATTTGCTGCCACTATTTCCTTCCTTCCCTTTTCTGCTTCCAGCTCCTCCCTTTTTCTGTTTGTTCCTAGTTAGCCATGACTTCTCAATAAAGTTTTCACTACAGTTATCCACAGTACTTAAGTTCTTCCTTACTGAGTTTTGTGTTTTTTGGTGTGTGTGTTTTTTTTGTTTTTTGTGTTTTTTTTTTGTAACTGCCCTATTAGCTATATTTCTTCACACTTTTTAAGAGTTGGAGTAATCAGTAGTATAGAGAAAATGCACATGGACAGCACATGAACCTTCTGTGATGTTCCATAATTAATTTGAGTTGTTTGTTGTAGTTTAGAAATCAGTTCAAGTCAATATGGTTTGATAGCAGGATATAAAATCAATGCAAATCACTTTGTAGTATGATACTAGCTTTTAGAGAAGATTATTCCACTAGTTTATATAGTCATTCAGCAAACATTCACCACAGGCCTGCTGTGTACCAACTAGTATTCAGTACTAAAGATACAAGGACAGACATACTCAAGGTCCCTGCTTCCTGGTGGGGGTGCCTGATGGCAAATCATGTTCTTGATCTCACATCCCCAAGATCCTGTGGCTACAACAAAACAAATGACTATCCATGGGCAAGTTACTTCTCTAGTCCTGTGTTTCCTCATCTTGTTAATGAGATGATTTTCCTACTTTCTTTTTAATGTGTCTAATTATTGCATATTTTTCTTGGAATTGCATTATCACTACTTGGGCCCACCAGCTACAGATTGCAATTGAAAACAAACAGGGGGACTCCATGGTTACTGGTTCTTTGTGGAAGGAGCTTGGAAGTCACTGCTCCATCCTAACAACAAGTAAAAAGTTGAACAGATTGAAAAATCAACAACTCTTCCTGAGTCCATAGGGAAGGGAGGACACAGGGCAAACTACTGCCCCCAGATTTGAGAGACATTTAAGGCTATAAAGGGACTTTTGACTTCACAGAGCAGAAACCCCCAAGTTATACAATGAAGCAAAGCTAGTCTCTTCAACAAATGTTGCTGGAATAACTGTACATTCATATAAGAGAAAGGAATCTAGAACAGGCCTTACACCTTTCACAAAAATTAACTCAAAATGGATCTCTGTACCATCCCCTCAATTTTGTAGTAAACCTAAACCTGTTCTAAGAAAATTAAATCTTTTTAAGAAGTGGTAATAAAATAAAAAGGGGTCAGTCAGATAGATAATGCTTAATTTAAGAGCTTCTGTGTCAAATTAAAATTTTTGAACCTCTAGTAATATATGCTTTTCCTTTTCCCACAATTTCACTCATATGTTGTTCATAAATCTTAACTGTGGAGTTTTGGTTCCCAGTTAAGCAAAATTTTTCATTAACCTTGCAAAGCAGACTCTAGACTCAGAGTAGCCTGAGAATAGTTAGGCAGCCTTCCTTCCTTCCAGAACATCGAGAGGCTCTGTATATATTTAAGAAAAGGGGGAGTCATTTTGACTCCCCTGATGATGGCTAGGGTGCAGCATTGCCTATTTAGCTGCTGCACGTGCTGTGCTTTGGCTGGAGACTTAAGTAGTAACATCACCAGTGCCCATCACAGGAGCCAGTTTGCTCCAGCATCCGCAGGCCTAATTTCTGCTTGCAATCTGATTACGGGGTTTGAGCTCTTCCAGCCTGCAGCCTCTTGCTTTTCCTTTATCATACTCTCAAGGACACGAGTGTCTGGTTGCTCTAGCCTTGCTCTGTGAAGTCTCATCCCAGTGTGGTTTGGAGCAGCTGGAGGCTGTGACGATTGTGAATTAGCTGTAGGGCCGTCTCTGTTACTGCACTTTCTGTGTGTAACCATGATCAGAAGCCCAGGGTTTTCCAGCTATTTGGGAGTTTTCAAGTTCTCTGAGAAACAAGGTAAGGCAAGAGAAACTGAAAGTGCACTTTTGTGTATATTCTATAACATAATGAATGCCTTGTACCTTCCATTTTACCTTGTATCCTCCTGCATCCAGTTAGTTATGCAATTTTCTCAAAGGACACTTTAAATATCTAATTGAGTTTAAATTAGCTTATTTTGGGATTGCTGAAAAATGTGATATTTTTTCTGTTATACCTTAAAGATATTACTAAACCACTAATGCTTTATGTAGGGGAAAAAAATGCCAATTCAAATGGAATGCCCACACTTTGAATCAAGTTCTGAATTTCAGTTAAAATATTTTTCTAAACCAAATGCTATATATTAAATTATTTCCAGTAGGCAGTGGTGAATGTCTTTTTATTAAATCTTCATGTGAAATATCTTGGGAAAAAAATGTCTTTTAGTGGCTTCCTTTCTAGCACAGAGAAAAATATATGCTCTTAATTTAACCACGGAAGTGGTATCACTGACTCAGTTCACTGATTGAGCAATAATGAAATGCTGAGATTATTTTGAATGTCACATTTGAAATCCAGCTATTATATGTGAAAGTATTTTCTAGCACAAATGCACTACTAGGAAGTGATTGGAAGAGTTCAAGCCTCAAATTCAGGAATTTTCTTCTATAATATTTGATAGCTTCTGAACTAAGTTCTCTTTTTAAAAAAATTTATAACTAGGTATTTGTATAACTCTGAGAAAACTCTACATGTTCAGTTGGCAGTGTTCTTTTATTTTATTATATTTCTCTAGTTGGTCAGACTTTCCAGATTCCAGGATTCTGGATGAATTATGATGGATAATGATATATCAGCATGTGGGTATTTTGTATTTCCTTTTCCTCAGGCTTCTGACCCCAAATATTAACCAGTAAAAGGCACTTTCATAGGGGAAGATTTCTGTAGGTGGCCACTTGTGGTTGTCTTGGTGGACAAATGGTTGCTATGCCAAAAGCTGTAAAACAGATTACTTGCCATTAGGCTGGTTATAAATTTTTCTGCAACTGGTTTTGATTAATTGGTTCAATTAATGTTTGTTTTTGCTGCATGGGATTTTTCCACATCTATTTTTTCTTCAAAATGAATAAGTAGTTTATTTGATGTGTTGTTATTTTTTAACTTTTAAAGAAGGCAGTAAGAACATGACTAAGCTGAGACCGGCTTGGCTCAGTGGATAGAGCGTCGGCTTGTGGACTGGAAGGTCCCAGGTTCGATTCCAGTTGGGGGCATGTGCCTTGCTTGCGGGCACATCTCCACTGTGGAGCGTGCAGGAGGCGGCTGATCTATGTATCTCTCTCATCGATGTTTCTGACTTTCTATTTCTCTCCCTTCCTCTCTGTAAAAAATCAATAAAATATACTTAAAAAAAAAAAAAAAGAACATGACTAAAGCATCCCCTGCTCTTTGCACCCACCTCATGCAGTCTTTGAGAGCATCTCAAATATATCAAACAGTAATGATTTTCAACATTTCTGGTTACCTTGGTCAAAATTTTTAACTATATTATTCAATATTTAAATGCTTTGAGTTATTCTTGTAGCTATATGAATTTAAATGAAGCCATCGAACTATGTCAGATTGTTTTTACCCACAGATTATATTGACTTTCTTTTACTAGGAAAACTAGAAACCTTGCTATGTAAAATGTATATTGTTGAATTTGATTCTTAGACGGTATCATTTTTTCATTAATCATAAATTCATTAGTCTTGTCTTGTTGACGGTTTAATTTTTCTTAAATTATATGTTCAAGAGGAGTTTGAAGAACTTTCTCATTATTTTTTAACTTACTGTTTAGCTAACTCAGCATTACATTATTTCTTTGCCCTTAGATTTCAACAAGAAAAACTTAAGTTTTATTGGATTCCCACATCAAAGGAAAGTTCCAAGGTAAAGTGGTCTTTGCCCAAGAAATCTTGTTTTGAATATTTGTAATAGCTTTTAAAATTATCTCCTAAATTCCTAATTTACTCTTTTAAATGTTCTGTCAATACGTTTTTTTCTTCAGAGTTTGGTTTGTTAAAATATATGAAGCAAGCTAACTTAATAGTACATTCGGCCAGCAAAGATTATTTTTATGTATTTAATGCTGTTTGTAGAAACTATTTGCAGAACAGGATGTTGATGTTTCTATAATTGTGAACTTATAAAGAGCTGTTATCTTTTTTCTCTCATATCTACCTCTAAGCATGGGTTGTCCTTTTGTAATCTGTCCATCAAGTAAAGGAGATTTTGATTTTTTTAAAAAAGGGTTAGCCTTGTTTCTCCTTATTTTCTCCCTTTTTTATCTTTCCCTCCTTAACCCTTTTCCCTACCCCCCTTCCGTCCATTTGTCCACATGACATGGAGGGTTTTTTTAACCTTTTGCACTTCAGTTTCCTTGGTTGCAGGGTATTATGGGTACTAACTTGATTTACCTAGTGTGCTACAACTCTGTGATGCATCATCATGGTTATAAGATAATACAAAAGTTAAAGTTTGTGCCAAACAAGATAGTTATATTTCAGATCTTCTTAGATTACTGTTCCTAATAGATTTTGAGATTTTCCGGTAGAGGCACAATGTTATTTATCCCTTACACAAAGGTGTGGATCTCAGCCTACACTTTCTTATGCTAGAAGGACCCAAATCCGTGTACTCCTAACTCCACTCAGATGTTCTTATCCCTAATGTTTATGTATAACATTATTTTTTTACTTAAAAGATTTGCATTTCAATAGCATTGGAATAAGCAGCTGTCTCACTTCTGTCCTTATCAGGCTAAGCCTGACTCTGCATTTGAAAATGGCAGAATTAGATATCCATACACAAGAGGGGATAAAGGCTTGATAAATTTCATCCTCATTTTAGTACCAGGTAAACTAGAGCAGTAATGAGTTAGGGTCATCAGGAAGGTTGTTTTATTTGACTCAAGAAATCTTGCTTTTCTAATGCTTGACACAATTTCCCACATTTGTCATCTCTGCCATGTTTTTAACAGGACCTAAAGCTGATGTTTTAGCTCATTCAGACTTCTATAACAAAACACCACACACGGGGTGGCTTATAAATAATAGAAATTTATTCCTTACAGTTCTGGAGGCTGGAAATCTGAGATCAGGGTGCCAGAATGGTGGGGTGAGGACTGTCTTTTGTGGTGCAGACTGCCAATTTCTTATGTCCTCACTCGACAGAATAGTCAAGGAATGTCACTGGGTCACATAAGAGCACTGATCTTCATGAGGGCTCTACTCTCATGACCTAATCATCTTCCAAAGACCCCCACCTCCTAACATCATCATTTTGGGGAGCATTAGGATTTCAACATATGAATGTGAGGGAACCCAAACATTCAGATTATAGCAGCTTCATTCCCAAGATAACCCTATCAGGTTGGTTTAGCTTTAATAGTGACTAAGAAAAAGGAATAAATAGGAAGGAATACAGGAAGATATTGCTTATTCAAGGATAGGAAAAGCAGAAAATATGAAGGTCAGCCACTTCCGTGGAGAGAAGCTCAGAGGGACATAGCTGTTCTGACATGGTGGGTATTATTTTATGTGTACATATAAAAATCATGGCCTCCTTGCCATGTTACTAAGTGTAAAATGGGCTGGAAATACAAGAGAAGTCAAGTCAACCAGACACTAGAGGTGAAAATATCAGGCAATGGGTTTTGGATTCCCATATCTTATAATTTAAATAGTATGGGTGCTGAATAGTCATTGTAAAGGTAGATCTCACATTTTGTAAAAGATAGAAGGTAATAACAGCAGAGTATTCAAGGATAAGAAAATCAGAAATAAATTTCTGCTTTAATAAAATTCCCCCTTGTTGCTACTGCTGGACATTTAAGTAGGTTAATGGGACACATTAAATAAATGACCATGGAAGCTGGAGGAAGTCTCTTTTTAAATTATGGAAACAGAGAGAAGGAGGCAGACTAATAAAAAATAGTCATAAAGAGTGAGCAGTGATTCAAAGGAGATGAAGGTAGATAAATACAAATGGTGCCTCTTAATTTAGTTATTTTAGTTATATGTGGATAAATGGTTTCATATTGAAATACGGGACAATTTGGTTGAGCTATAGCAATCCACCAAGGCTGCAGAAGTTGTTCAGGGAGAGACCCTCTTCTCCTGGAGGGGATGAGTGATGAGGAGGACCATGGCCCAGCATCAGGGGCTCAGTGCTTGAGTTAGCAATCGTGTAAGACCAGAATGGGTCCTAATAGTCACCACTGCTCAGAAAAGTGAGAGGAGGAGGATGTTAAGGCTCTTTTGAACAATCACGTTTCATCAGCCATAACATGATAAGAAGGATGACTCATTCACAGATGTTCCAGAACTTAATGTGGGCCATCATTAGTGTATCTTGCCTGCATTTTCACTGCTGACTATGCCCTTGGATACAGAAAGTCCAGGGAAGAGACATGACTTTTTTCAAAACTTGGTTTCATATTGACTTGAGGGGTCTTCCCTTGGTCACAGCTTTTGTGACATGAGTCTGAGCAATACTTTCTAACCAGTTCTCCTTATTCTTCCATCTGCTCATCTGCTTCCTCAGAAGTTGCTGGTCATTTAGTGGGAATAAGAGAAAGGTAATATAAGCAAGAACAACATGTAAAGACAAGCACAACAATTCTAGTAGTAAAAGTTTACCCTCAAGATGGAGACTTAAAAATAGAATAAGTTTATAAACCTATGCAAAGAATATTGATGTTTTCATTCATATATGCAAGGTAAGCAATGGTGATAAGGAGAGATGTTTTCCCAATCACATATTCTAAAGATGAAAGAAAGGAAGGAAGGAAGGACGCTTATAACTGATATTATTAAATATATGCCCTTCTAATGCCCTTTTTCAATATTTAAAACTCTGTGTCCCTATCAACAGTGTATAAAGTGTATACATAAGATACTTCAGAGTGAGTTTAGCATACATTGAAAGTATTTGATTGTAGTCATTCATTATTTCATTTTCAACAGATATTTATTGACTTTAATAAAAATAAGACACTTGTAATTATATTCTACAAATAGAAAAATAGGATACCATTTGAAAGAATAATAGGTGCATAATGTAGATTCGATGCCAGGTGGGACAGGCGCTGGGTGGAACAGGCACTGCCTGGGTCAGGGGTTCTTCCTTGAAGAAATGACCTTACCCTGAGGCCCAGACCAGGAGAGGACTCAGCCAAGATGAAGGAGAGGCTGGAGAAGAGGAAATTCAGGTCGAGGCAGCATTTACCAGTACAGTAAACCGTAGTAAAGAGGCATAAGAGATATTCCTGATAGTGCTTTGGTTTTACATTGGTTTTTGACTAACTGTGAAAGGCTGTACTTTTGATTGGTGCTGACATTATTTGTAGCATTTTTTAAGAGAATAAGTGTGTGTAGAGCCAGGGGCTAACAGGTGACGACTTGTGAACTCTGTAAAAGTTCAGCAAAATGTTTAGCTTGGGGATGATTTCTTCTTAGTCTTCATTAGTGGCTTTATTAAGCTATTTGATAAGCAGAAAAAGGGAGGGGAGAGGAATAGAAACATACAGATGTTTATTTTTGAAACTATTAGATAATATTTGTACCCCAAGGTCAATGAATTAAGAAGCTGAATATTTCATGCATTGCGTTATTTTGTTTTAATATAGATTTTTTTCCTGAGCCTTTAGTTTCCCAATGTATAGAACTTTATGAAGATATTTAAACAATAAGTTAATTGATTAAAATAGCATGTCCTTCCTTAGGTAGGGCACATTTCTACAATTATTTAATTTGTTAGGTTTATATTAAATCATGCATATAAATAAAAACACTGAAAGGGGTTGTTACTGCATTGCCATTCACTGTTTAGAAATCAATGCTAATCCTAAATTTCTGATCTAAGCAGGTTTCCTGGGATCTTTTTAAGCCACTTAGATTGTGATTTATAAATACTGGTTATTTCAAGTATTTTTATTAAATAATATAAATACATTACACTTCTATTTATGAATATAAGCCATACCACATTCTTAAGCAGTAACGGAGGCTTCAGATGAACTTGGTTCTAAGAAGATGGGATGGTGTGCCATGCTGTGGATTGTGTGGATTGTGTGGATTGTGTGCAAGTTCCTTGACAATTAATTTTCATATTATACAAATCATCTCTGTGTCCCACTTGCAGCACCCTCTCAGTCTGTTCTTGGGCTGTGTACCCTGTAGAACAGAACACAAGTAGAGGACAGTACATGGGGAAGATCAGCTTTGCATTGCATGTATTTTCAGACCAATTGTTCACCTCTCTGGAGATGATTATATTATTGGGGAATATTAGTTTTTTGTTTTTCTTGGTTTGCATCCTTCCTGTGAGGCAGTAACTCCATCTTGCTCAACTCTAGGCACATTCCAATGGAAGACGGTGGAGCTGTCCATACAGCTATCTGGGGGCTGCAACTGCACATAGTGTTAGAGCAGAAGCTAGAGTTACATCTCATGTACTCTTCTTGCCAAATATGTGTTCTTGGACAAGTCATTTACCAGTGCCCTAGTCTGTTAACCAAGGATGATGATTGTTCTGGTGGCATGCTGGAGCCAGTTCCAATCCCTGTCAGAGCCATTGTGTGTGTGTCTTCCAATTTTTAGATCTGTGAGTTCTATGGAGAGCCTGAAAATCAGCTGTAGTGGGCTAATTTATACTACCAGCTAATAAACAAAGCAAGTGCTTTTGGAAGGAGGGGGACAGGCACCCAAGAGGAAGGAGGCAGTTGTTAAACATTTATCAGACCAGCAGACCAGCACTTAGTTACTAACTCATAGCATCTTGTGATGGTACCTAAGGTAATACCTGGGGTCTTCTTAGAACAGAAGGAAAGGATGTAGTAAGTGCTCCATCCATTTATTCTTCTTCCCTTTCATTTCCTCCTTTTTCTTCCCAGACACATTTTCATGAGGCTTTTAGACCTATTCACCATGCTTTCATTGCTTGGTTATTGAAAGGCATTTGTTGCTTTAATGTAATTTCAAAACAGGAAAGCATGTGCATCACCTAGATAGATTGCTGATTTTCTGAGGAACAAAGTGTAGCATAGAAAGGTCAAGTGAATAATCCAAGTTGAAATAGCTAGTGGTGGCTCAGATGAAGTGGTCGGGCTGAACGATGTTCTCACCACTCTCTGCTGTGCTACCTGCCTATGCTAATGAAATTATTTAGTTATACAAAAAATATAATATTAACATAACTGTAAGTAAATGAAAAAGTTATCAGTTCCCCAAAATAAAACTTTTTACTTATAATCTAAATATACACATTGACATATATATAACAGTAGCATAATTTTTATGTTCTACCTTTTTTTTTTTACTTTATGTCATATATCTTGATTTAAATTAACTTGCAACATTTTATTAATGGAGATATTTTTAGCTTTCAGAAAGAGTTCTTGCTTGAAAATAAAGAACAACTTACTAACTGTGAAAGAAGAATCAGTGCTAAACTTTTAACTGCACTTCCTAAAGGTAAGGCTTTTTCTAAATAGTTGACCAGAATCCTGAGCATATAACTATTGTGTTACCTGTTTTTCTTTGAGAACTCTTAAACCTCCAGCATGTATTCTCCTTTGTTGTCTCTTTCTGCCTTATCTAAGAATTAACCTCAATTAAACTTTCCTCTTGCATTTTTAATTTCACCTTATTGTGTTCTTTCCCTTCCATTTTAGGCATCCTCAAGTTTTCACTGGAGGATGGGGGTCAGGGGTGGGGATGAAAAGGTTCCTAGAATCGACCTTATCTCGTTCCTCTCTCCTAGCTTTCACCATCTCCTAAGGCAGTGAGTTCTGCTTATATGCCCATTGCTTTTCCATTCACATACCCCCTTCCTCCAGCCTCTTGACGTTTCCCAGTATTGTGGCATTTATACTCAATATCTTGTAGCTCCCCACTGGGCTATACCACTGCACCTGAGTGCAGACTGTCTCCATCACCTCTCTTCTTCCCCAAGTCTGCACTAGCATTTGTTGAATTTGTATTTTCATTGGTAAAGATGTACATGCAGTAAAATATTTTCAACTGCTATCAGTTGAGGACCCCTAGTTTTGCCTGTGATCTTTGTCTCTATTCACTGTAACACTAGCATGCGGTAGTACCAGCTTACAAACTGTTTCCTAAATGAGCTATGTAACCCTTACTTCAGAAGAAACAGGTTTGGCACAAGGCCAGATTATTTTTCTACTTAGGAAAGGAAAAAAACAACCCCAAAGAAATTAGCCCAGAAAAAAAAATATTTTAATGGAAACTAAAAGTTTAAAAGGTTCACTGACAAATTGAGATATATTCTAAAGAATTGAATGGGTGATATGCCTAGACATAGTCTGGCAAAGATGGATATTTGAAGGACCCAGAAATTTGGCCTAGTGGAGAACACTTAAACGGGTCATTTTGTCAAATACTTACAAAACTGTCAACTGAAATATAGGCTTAATTCTAAGTTGCTCCAGAGGCCAACAGGAAGAATAATGTGTAGAATTACAAGGAAGTAGATGAGATTTCATATAAGAAGGAAATTCTGGTAATTCATAGAACTGAGAGTGAAATGGCCTGCATTGTGATCTCATCAGCTCTCCTCATTAAATGTACAAGGCAGGTCATGTGACCATGTACTCAGGTAGGAGAGAGGCTGTGAGGATTGCTATCTGGATGGGTGTGTGGACCAGGTATGGAATGAAAAGGTCCTTGCAATTTCTAAGACTTTGTGAAAGACAGAGAAACTCTATTTAATCTGAACCAAATATAAAATATATGAAGATAATCAGAACAAAGTAGAAGAATGAACAGATTGATTTTAGAAATAGTTTAGAAGATTTGACTGATTAGGCAAAGTTCTATAGAGCAAAAGACTTTTCTACCTGTAGAAAATTAAAAGCAATATGAAAAGCTAAGTTCCTAAAGGTTTAACAACTTGTAACTTTATCTATCTTTCTTTCTATCTATCTATCTATCTATCTATCTATCTATCTATCTATCTATCT
>JAAGEH010000032.1:11281536-11379130 GCA_011751065.1 Lasiurus cinereus
TCTATCTATCTATCTATCTATCTATCTATCTATCTATCTATCTATCTATCTAAAGCCAGCGACCATAAAGGCCATAAATACCTTAAAAACCAGTTGCTATGATGCCCACTGTGACCAGCAAACAGGCCTGATCAGGGGGTAGGGCTGGCTGGCCAATCTCGAGGCCCTTCCCCCCTGCTGGCCTGCCCCTGATAGGACTCTCCCACCCCATCAAGAGCTAGGTGGACAATTAAGAGTAGGGCAGCTGATCAAGGGGAAATGCTCCCTCCCTTTCCCTGGCCGCCCTGCCCCTGATTAGCCCACCTACAACCAGCCATCTTTTGATCACCCTCCCCACCCCAGTAGGGGATGGGGCTGGTCTGCCAACCTCCTGCAGCCCCTCCCTCCACCCAGCCCCACCTATGGCCTCTCCCCTAGGCCACTGGCCCCCAGTCAGGGGTGGGGCCTGCCAGCCAGTCACCCATGGCCCCTTCTCCCAGTTGGCCCAGCCCTGATCAGCCCAATCAGGGCAGGCCAGCTGGCCAACCTCACACCATCTCCTCCTGACAGGCCCAGCCCTGATCTGCCCCTACTGGGCCTGGGCTGGCCAAACCCCACCCATACACAAATTCGTGCACTGAGCCTCTAGTATATAATCAAGTTTTAAAACATATTAGCTTAGTAACTAGTTTTGTTAGAAATTTTATCACAATTGGTCATAAAAACATAATTTTCACACATCAAAGATTTTTATTTCTAAATAACAAAATCTCTAAAAGATGCTTAAAAAATGCCAGAGCTCTGCCCCCTGAATTTTGCCTGAATTCTCACAGTTGTTGTTCACAACCTTGATGATGTGGACAAACATGTTAGAAAAGACCATTACAGGAAAATTTTTCATTTCATTATCATAACAGATATGTTAATTCTAGCATCTGTTGGCAATATAATGTTAAAAATAGGAACTAGGACTTTTAATGGCAGAATTTTATGTTTGTCTGGAAGTGTCTTTCTCTTCATTTAGTGAGGGTTTTTGCTTCTGTGAAACTGAGCATTAAATTGATCTTTGAGTTTCTTTTCAGGGACTTCCTTTAACTATGTCACCAACAGGTAGTCAAGGAATTTAAAATATTTACCTATATGAAGACGATAATATTAAATTAGATTTTCCATTTAGTAATTATGAAATGCTCCAGATATATTACTCTACCTTTTTAATAGCTCCTCTGAGATATATTTTATATACCATTGAGCCCATCCATTTGAAGGAGGCTGTTTTAGTGGCATTCACAGGGCTGTACATCCATCCCACTGCCAGTTTTAGAACATTTTCTTCATCAAAAGAGAAACCCCACACTTCTTAGCCATCACCCATTCCCCTTAACACTCTAATTTTATAATTAGTTATTTTATAAGCTACTTGTCTTTACATTAGTGGCTTTCATCTAAGTGTAAAGTTAGTGCTTTTTCCTGGGGCAGAGAGAGTCAGTCTTCAGAATATTCTGGATCTAGCTTGTGCTCTTCAGCTGTTAAACACAATGTAAGGGAGATTAGTCCTTGGCAGTCCCCCTGCCACTTATGTTTCTTTAGAAGATCTGTGTACTCAGGTTTGGAGGACTGAACTCCACAATAACTTTACTAGAAAGCCTGTTTCTTAGAGCTAATGAAGAACTTAGGTTTCCCAAGAAAAGCACCTGGCAGACCTGAATATTGGTATTAAATATTATTACAAAGCAAACTAGGCAGTTAAATAATATTATGTATCATTATAGCCCTGATGTCAAATCCCCTCAAATTGTCTTACTTGAAAAATAACTGACAAATTCCCATCAGAAATCACTAAAAATATAGACTCATAAATACATATTGTGCAAGCAAAGGCAGCAGACTAAAAAGTGAGTATGATAAAGGGATAATTTAGTACATGTCAAAGTCTTAATGTCTTTGAAAGCAAAGTAGAAAATTTATTACAAGGTAGATCAGCTGTGCTTGTTTATATGTGGATTACTATTAATCACTATTACCATTTCCTGAACCATTTATGAATTATATACAGTATGACACAGCATACAATCAATTCAGTTATATCTATGTAATTGAATTTTTAAAATATTCTTATTTCTTATTTTTAGGAAATATGAAGAATATAGAGATATAGGAGCATCATGCTGTAACTTACTATTAAATGGTTCATAAAAATGAATATGTAAATATGTATGCATGTGTTTTGTATACATACAAATATACATATGAAGAGAGAAGAGTATAAAAATAAACCAAATAGAGTAAAATGTTAACATATTATGAAGAATGTTTCTTAACTTTTCTGTAAATCTGAATTACATAAAAATGTTAATCCTCACGCAAGGGTATATTTTAATTGATTTTTAGAGAGAGAGGAAGGGGGAGAGAGGTGGGGGAGAGAGAAACATCAATTCATCAGTTGCCTCCTATATACCACCTGACCAAGGATCAAATCTGCAACCTAGGTATGTACTCTGACCAGGAATTAAACTCATCACCTTTTGGTGTATGGATTGATACTCCAACCAAGTCATCTATTCAGGGCTGAAAATTTTAAAGGAAAGAAAACTTCTTTTGATAGATCATGAAAAATAATAAACTATTATCAGGACTATTAGATAGACGATAGCTGTGGTAGAACCGTACGAATATCTATAAATGAAGCAGTGGAGTGACAACATTAGATTTCTACAGCAAGGGAAACTATTATAATTTCCTAATATTAACTTTTTTCCAATGTTTGTAATAAACCTGACCAGATTTTAGTGAGAGGACCTGAGGAGGACTACAAGTGCCCATATGAGGTGTTTGTTTTTTTCCTGGAAAGGAATGAAACATCACCGATTAAAATAAAGCATCATTTTATTTTATAAAACTGAAGTCTTTCTCCATGGGATAGATATATTATAATAATTATATTACATGTTGTTTTACTGATTTACATTTAAATTATAGACTTGGGGAAAGGAAGCCAAACTCAAGATAGCTATTACTTCTTTTTGTCTTCCACATCATTCCTTTCTTCTCAATCTCATGTCTAAAAGAATGAGGTAAATCTTGATAATTACAAATATATTTGTAAGAAAGAACAGATTGAGAGGTGATTATTTTACTGGAGGATTTTTTTTTCTAATATTCTTACTGTAGATTTTCTCTAAAATCAATAAGCTCACTGATACATTTAATATAGTTTGATTTATGACTTCATTGCATTTCTCAATACATGATCAGAGAGGACTATAAGATTTTAGGCTTGAAATTGTTTTGAGTTGGAATCTAGGCTTGATTGAAAAGAGTGCAGTGATGGGCTACTGGTGTCTGTTATTTGTATACCCTATGGCATAATCTCGGGAACAGTCTGCCTTTTGGAAATATCTGGGCTGAGTTCAGTGATTTTCAATCAAAGACAGTACCATTTCAAGGGGGGCTTTTCAAACTCATGGGAACATTTTTGTGTCACAACAACTGGAGATGATTTGGCATTTAGTAGGAGAGCCATCACTACTCACCATCCTGCAGTGCATGGCTTACAACAAAGATATTGCCCATTCAAAAGGCCAGAGTAATCTGTGATCTACTCCAGAGCCAGTCTTCTGTGAGTCTGTAATCCTGATGTAGTGCACCTGTATGTCTGCTAAATGCTACCCCGAGACTTAGTATACCTGGCAATAAATGGCTAACAGGGGACAGTGTTCATTGCTGGGTTGCCCAGCCAGTTTTGTTCAGAAAGCACAGAGATGGACAGTAAGATAGCTTGGCTTACCTGCCCTGTCCTCTCTTTCCTCTCACTGCCCCAGACTTCTTGGGCTTCAGTTTCTGTGATGAACTATATTCTGACCATCATTCAGCTTTCCCCCTTCTCACATTACCTTAGTCTTTATAGAATACTGAAACAGGGTGGTAATGACAGTAGGAAAAGTATAGTTTTGTTGTGGGTGGAACATTCGCATAATCTCACAATTAGTAGATCTTTCCTTCTAAAATATGGGAAAAAATGTTAGGAAAGAGCTTGTTGTTTAGCTTTCTCACTGTACTGCTAAGGTTACTTTTTTTCTTTAGTTGCATATTGAAAGAAAAAAAAAATTTAATGACTTAAAAGTGACTTTTACAGTCTTAAATTAGGACAGAAATCATATGTCTTAACTTTTCCTAATGGAAGACATATGCCACTCTATGTGTGTTATAGTAATACTAGTGACCTAGTACATAAAATTTGTGCACTAGGTGTGGAGGGGTCCTTCAGCCTGGGCTGTGCCCTGTCACAGTGCAGGAGCCCTATGATCCATCACCGCAAAGAGGTAGGCCCCGCCTACCCATCCAGGGTTCCTTGATGGATTGCCCCAAAAAGGTGGCCAGAGCCAGGGGTCCCATGCCTCCATGCCACATGAAGCGGCAGGACCCCCAGGTCTCGTCATGCGGAGGCCTCCACGGACCCCACCTCCGGGCTGGGCCACAAGGAGACCTGTGGACCCTTGGCACAGGTGTGCAGAGGCCTCTGCCAGGACCTGCCCCCATTCCCAACGCTGCAAGTCCCTACCTACCTGCGCTTGCTGTGCACGCAAGCTCCTGCTGATCAGTCGTTACATGTGAGGAATCCCAACCATTTGCATATTACCCTTTTATTAGTATAGGTAGATTTTATCCTTACCTTGTCATATGCATTTTGACTGCTATAAAAAAAATACCATAAACTGGGTGGCCTACAAACAGCAAAATTTTACTTGTCACTGTGCCAGAGGTTGGAAGACCAAATCAGGGTGCCATCAAGGTCATGTTCTGATGAGGACCTTCTTTTGGGTTGCAGACAGCTGCCCTTTGGTTGTATCCTTTATGGTGGAAGGAGAGAGGGAGCTCTGTGAGGCCTGTTCCATAAGAGCACTAATTCTAGTCATGAGGCCAGAGCCCAAGCTCTTCCAAAGGTCGCACCTTCATATACTATCATTTTGGGGAGCAGGATTTCATCATATGAATTGGGGGTAGAATGGGGACATAAACTTTCAGACCATAATATACCTAGTTGAAATAGGTTTTGGGGGGGGAAAGGTAAGTGATATGTGCATGTCATTATGCTACTCAGGACCCTATAACCATACTCTATTATTCAGGTATGATTTTGAGGCACAGGCATAAGGCATACCTTTGAGAGCACTTGGAATTTGGTTTCAGTAGCTGAGCAGTCTTGTAAAAAATACAGCTCCATCCTCCACTTTGGGCATTTAAGTAAATAATTGATATTCTTTGGCTTATATCATCTCACTAGAGTTAATTTGTTAACTGAGGAGCCCTTGTCAAGCTTCCCGCAAAGGCAGCAGGGTAGATGCCCCATTATCATTATACCCATGTCTTCTAAGTAGAACTGTAATTGACATAGCACAGCAAGCACACCTCTGCCTCTGGCTACTCTGGTTCTTGAGAAGCCCAAGTAAGGGAGACTCTTTTGAAGCCAACAATCTTAACTAAAGTCTACCTAACTTAAATTTTAAGGTGCCTATCATTCAAAAATAAATTAAAAACAACAAGACTTGTACCTCTGAACACAAAGGATAGTTAGTATAAAAGCCATGTGGTGTGTGTGTGTGTGTGTGTGTGTGTGTGTGTGTGTGTGGTTTTGACTCATTACTAAAAATGATCACTTTGGAAAAAAAAATACATAGAAATTGAAGCAGTTGAAAACTAACTCAGCCTTTAAAAAGTTTGTGGGTCCTGGGGACTGTCAGTGACTCCTCTCTCTAACCCTTCCTGAGTCCTCCATAGGAACCATTCAGGTAAGCCCTCATCAATTCCTGTGATTGAGGAGGAGGCCAGAAGAGAGACCTTAATTCTCCACTAAAATTGGGCTATTTCTCCAAAGAAATAATTATTTGGCATTTTAGTAATATCTTTGTAGTTAGTATCACATGAGATCCTTGCAACATCACAGCAGAACATTCATCGGGTCATCCACTGTTGCTAGGAAAATTACAGTAATCACTTTGTCCATCATGTACCTCAATTATAGCAAGGAAACATATGTTAACATTTCCTCCCAGTGAAAGCCTGTGGGAGGGGCTGAGAGACTGTTAATGTGCATGATATGTTGGTACCACTGGAAACACAATTAGGTAGTTACAGATATTTACAGGTTAAATGATAGGGTGAAATAGGAGTGATGAGTCTTAGCTGTTTTAGTTTGCTGATGGGTATACAGAGCAGGGGAGAAGGGTGAGACATAGTATTAATCTCTACTGTTTGCAAATGTCAATGAAAACAGCTAAAAATATTTCCTAACTCTCAATAACAACTAAAAATAGTTACTGGTTAGGTCTTCTCTGACTCCCCTGAATGAAATACACCTTGCTGTTGTCACTCTGTCCCTTACTCTTATGGCTTTACTTCTTAGCACATCCTGTTGGTGTGTGTTTGTATTTGTGTGTACACTCTCATTTGGTACCTGCCTGCCTCACTAGAAGACAACCTCCAGGAAATCAGGAACTGTATCAATTTTGTGTGTCACTATTACATGGGGAGCCAAGAGCAGAAATAGGAGTCCAATAAATATATGTCACATGAAGGAAGGAGTAAAATAAATGGATGACTGGTAAATGCTGGACTACTTTATTCTTTTGCTTTAGTTGCAGAATTAAGAAACATCTTTGAACCAAAGAGGAAAGAATTTTTAAAAATGAAAAGGTAAGTGATATATTGTATGTAATTTGTAAGTAGAAGAGCTTGGCCAAGCAGTGTTCAATTTTCCCTCAGAGTTGATTTCCATTTTTTTTTTTTTTTTGGTGTTTTGCACAGAAAAGAAAGAATCGCCAGGCGCTTAGAAGGAATTGAAACGGACACCCAGCCCATCCTCTTGCAGAGTTGCACAGGGTTAGTGACTCACCGGCTGCTAGAAGAAGACACACCCAGATACATGCGAGCCACAGACCCAGCCAGCCCCCACACTGGTGAGTATCTCTGGTGGCCATTATCAGGCAGGCTGCTCCAGCATAGCCTTTTTATCTAATGGGATTGAAAAGTGAGATACTCCACAAAAGTGAATTGTGTAGGTGTAGTTATTTATTATTACACATATTTGTTAAAAACATCAACAACACATTTATGTCCGCTCTGTGCTCCTCACAGGACTGGTTGAGGGCAGTTCCTGCGTGGAGCATCTGTCTCCTGGTAGTCCGTGCGTGTCACGGTGACTGCATTCCACCTCTTTCTGCCATTTGGTTGATTTACATATTAGGATCTTATTATATAGGATTAGAGGCCTGGTGCATGAAATTTGTGCACAGAGTGTTGTCCCTCAGCCCCACCTGTACCCTATCCAATCTGGAACCCTTAGGGGGATGTTCGACTGACTATTTAGGCCTGATCCCACTTGCCTGCCTGCCTGATTGCCCCTAACAGCTTTAGCCTGCCAGCCTGATCGCCCCATAACTGCTCCCCTGCCAGCCCAATTGCCCCCAACTGCCCTCCCCTGCTGGCTTAATTGCCACCACCTGCCCTCCTCTGCTGGTCCAATGGCCCCCAACTGCCCTCCCCTGCCAGCCCGATGGCCCTTAATTGCCCTCCCCCGCCAGCCCAATCACCCCACCATTGCCATCGCCTGCTGGTCCAATTTCCCCTAACTGCCCTCCCCTGACAGCCTGATCACCTCCTAACTGCTTGCTCCCCTGACAGCCTGATCACCCTTAACCACCTCTGCCTTGGCCCCTACCACCATGTCTTTGTCTGGAAGGAAGTCAGACGTCTAGAAGATGTCTGGTTGACCCGGTCTAATTAGCATATTATCCTTTTATTAGTATAGACTAGAGGCCCAATGCACAAAATTTGTACAAGAGTAGACTGACCTTCCCATGGCTTTCAGCACCAACTTACCCCTGGCACTGGGACCCAGGCTTCCCTCCATCACCAGGGAACCAGGCTTCTCTCCGGCACCCAGGACCTGAACTTGCCTCCAGCCACCAGTAGTCACCTGGGACCAGGCTTCCCTCATAACCCTGACTTCATCCAGAAGGATGTCTGGTCTAGTTTGCATATTATGCTTTTATTATTATAGTTTGACCTTTTATATACCTGAGGGTTTATTTCTAGCTATAAACTTGGTACTCTATTTTTAATTATCTAGGTATATACTTTAAAAATCTTGGTTCTCTAGTTTTCTTGACATAAATGATCAGAAACTATAGAGATATGCAAACAAATAACATCATGCAGTGAGACCAACACTCCTCTCTGGGGAAGAAACCAGAAACCATCTATACTGATGTTTCCTAGGTAGCCCTCGTGGCCTTGTGCCCTCACGTCATCACAAGATGGCCACCCCATGTTGTCACAAAATGGCCACCTCTACATCATCACAAGATGGCTGCCACAAGATGGCCAGCAGGGGAGGGCAGGTGGGGGAAACCAGGCTGACAAAAGAGTAGTTATGTGGTGAGAAGGCTGGCAGGAAGAGGCAGTTAGGGGTGATCAGGCAGGCAAGCAGTTAGGAGCCAGCGGTCCCAGATTATGAGAGGGATGTCCAACTAACCATAAGTTGGACACCTCCCAAGGGGTCCTAGATTGGAGAGGGTGCAGGCAGGGCTGAGGAATATCCCTCCGTGCACAAATTTCATGCATTGGGCATCTACTCTATATAATAAAAGCCTAAGCAACCATTATGGCAGAACGACAAGAATAACCAATCGCTATGATGATCACTGACCACCAGCAGGAGCTGCCCCCTAGTGGTCAATGTGCTCCCATGACGGGAGTACAGCTCAGCCAGAAGCTAGACTCACAGCTGGCGAGCACAGCGGCAGTGGCAGCAGCCTCTCCCGCACTGTGGCAGCGTTAAGGAGCAGTGAGCAAGCAGGATCCCCTGGGAGTTCTGGACTATGAGAGGTTGTAGGCTGGGCTGAGGGATCTCACAAGATGGCCAGCAGGGGAGGGCAGTGAATTTCATGCACTGAACCTCTAGTGTATTATAAGACCATTTAAGCGTCACATGTTAGTGAGAAAAGGAAGAGTTATTCAATAAATTGTTCTTGGAAAAATGATTGCTTGTAGGGTGGGATAGGGAACATATTTCTCTTCTCACTTCACACTAAACATAAAAGTAAGTTCCAATTAATTACATGATTAAGTTAAATAAAATAAAAAACATGAAAACATAAGTGAATACATAATTGAAAAGGATTTTCAAAACACAGAAACAGCTGTGGAAATCACAAATGAACAGGTCAATTGACTTGACTACATAATGATTAACATCTGTACTCCAAAGAAAATCTTACAAGTAGACTTCACAAGAAAGTTAAGCAAGTTTGAAATATTTATAAGATAAAGACTCATGTCCTTCCTATAAACATTGACACAAACCAATAAGAATGACACTATGAATTAATAGAATACAGAGCAATAAGCTTGACTAGGTATTTCAGAGAAGAAAAAGATAATACAAATGGCTAGTAAACAATAGAAAAATATGTTTATTCTTTTTCTAGTAATCAAAGGACATTTTAAAAATTAGCCCTCAATGTTTATAAGAGGAGAGCATATAGTGCAGATTCATATGTAAATTTATGTAGACTTTATATAAATTAATTTGACAGTTTAGCATGTATATTAAAATGATGGTGCAGCCACTGTTGAAAACTGTATGGAGTTTCCTCAAAAATTTAAAAATCGCACTCCCATTTGACCCAGTAATCCCACTCTTAGGAATATATCCTAAGAAACTAGAAACACCAATCAGAAAGGATATATGCATCCCTATTTTCATAGCAGCACAATTTACAATAGCTAAGATTGGGGAACAGCCCTCCTGCCCATCAGCAGATGAGTGGATTAGAAAACTGTGGTACATCTACACAATGGAATACTATGCTGTGGTAAAACAAAAAAAAGAACTCTTAGCATTTGTAACAGCATGGATGGACCTAGAGAGCATTATACTAAGCAAAATAAGCCCATCAGAGAAAGATAAATATCACATCATCTCACTCATTTGTGGAATATAATGCACAACATAAAACTGATGAACAAAAATAGAGCCAGAGACACAGAAGCATTGAATAGACTGCCAGACCTTCAACCAAAGAACTTATATGCATGTATATGAGCATAACCAATGGACACAGACAGTAGAGGGGTGAGGGCATGTGCTGGGGGCTAGGAATAGCTGAGAAGTGGTCAATGGGGGGAAAAAGAGACATATATAATACTTTAAACAATAAACAATTTCAATTAAAAAAAAGTGAAGGCAAAAAAAAAAAATCTTGTAACTCCTGATAAAGAAGTTTTATGGGTCTGTTGAGACAGTAATCAGGAAAATCAGACTGATTAAAAGACAGAAACAACTTAAATGCCCAGTAATAGAAAAAGGATTAAATTAATGATACATGTCTATTGGGTAGAATATTACAAAGACTTAAAAGAATGATGTCTTCAAAATAAGAGTCCCAAGTATAGGAAAATGTTTTATCTAGAACATGAATATTATATAAAAATGATTCTATATTGAAAAATAGAAATCAATTATATAAAAGACTAGAAGGTCTAAATAGAAATGTTTGGTAAATAACTAATTTATTATTAACTAGAGGCAAAGATTCATGCAAGAATGGGCCTTCCTTCCCCTGGCTGCTGGCAGAGCATTCGCTCTGGCCCAGAGTCACCTTTCTGCCTTCCCTCACTGCTGAGAGGCCCAGAGCCACTAGGGTGGTGTGGAACACCTACATTGTCACCATGCTGGCAATGCAAACATCCCACCCCACCCCCAGCTGCTTGGTGCCTATGTATGCAAATTAACCCACCATCTTTGTTGGGTTGATTTGCATACTCACTCCTGATTAGCTGGTGAGTGTTGTGAAGGTATGGCCAATTAGCATGCTACTCTTTTACTAGGTAGGTTATTATAAATTAGTGGTTACTGGTGATTTGGGCTTTTACCTTCCTATGTTTTCATGGTAGACATTTGTGCTACAGTTGGAAAAATCCACTTCTATTTTAAAAAACCTGGTGAATTACTGACATGGGCCATTATTGTTATGGTTACTCTCATATCCTATGAAACCACAATCCCTCACTTGTCAAATTATAGCAGTTCAAATATCTTTTTCTAGAGGGCTTTGAACTCATCCTCTGGTCTCACACATGAAATATTAAACTCAGAAATAAAAAAACAGAAAAAATAAATAAATATAAAATAGTATATTAGTAAGAGGATATTCAGGAATGAGGGACTGAGCTTTAGTTTAGCCCTTGCTTTACATGACTTGCAGAGCCCATAGAACATTCCCAGCCTTTATGTATTTCACTGCAGATCTCAAACCTCCAACATCCCAGGTAACCATTTAGCTGATACACTTGTGTGAGAAACTGGTCCTTTACAGCTTATGTGCTCAAGTGTGTTATATGTACATAATAGAGTATGGTAAATACATCTTTACTTAAATTTATATTTATTATTCATGTGATCTTCTTGTAGGCCGATCTAATGAAGAGGAAGAAACTTCTGATTCTTCTTTAGAAAAGCAGACTCAATCTAAAAACTGTACAGAAACCTCTGGTGTCCATGGTGACTCATCCTATAGTTCTGGTATGGACACGCAGGGTCTTGAGTCCAAAGCTGAAAGGATTGCAAGGTACAAAGCGGAGAGGAGACGGCAACTGGCAGAAAAATATGGGCTAGCTCTGGATTCTGAAGCAGACTCTGAATCTTTGTCTCGATATACGAAGTCCAGGAGGGAGCCAGATGCTGTTGAGAAAAAGGGAGGAAAAAGCGACAGGCCAGCTGAATCAAGCAAAGATTTTGGTTCTCTGTACTCCAGCACTGAAATCCCAAGGCTCAAAACCTATGTGGCTGAATCCCAGGACTATGTCCTCCATGCCAGGGATGGTGTTTCCAACACAGAGGTTCTGCTAAACATGGAAAACCAAAGACGAGGTCAAGAACTGAATGCCACTGGGCAGCAGGCCCTGGACCTGCCCCCCACAGTTGAGAGTTCCTCATCCTTCCAGTTTTGTGGGCAAGACTGCTCTTTCAGTGAAGTGCCAAAGTCCCCAAAGCAAATGCCCAGCATGGCCCTCTCTTCACCTGGGCAGCCAGCCTCCCCAAGCCACTCTGGTGACCCACCACTCCCTGCTGAAGCTCGGTCAAGGTAAGCATTCAGCCCTACTGACCACTTGTCCTCTTATAGCCTCAAAGGTCTTAGAGTCTGAGTATTGCTAGCATTATTTAGAATCTGGCCTCATATATATGATGTTTTAATTTTCACAATATCAAAACAGGTTCTACCAAAGCAGGAAGCTCTATTATTATTATTATTATTATTATTATTATTATTACTATTATTATTATTTTAATAAACATAATAGATGCCATGGAAGCACTTTCATGGATGCTTTGTTTTAGGGCCATTCTTTTTACTGGTATTCAACTGCTTTTTAACATTATCTTTTTCTTTTGTTTTTCTGTAATCATACCCAAGACTTTTTGGTGATTGCTTTTGTTGTCATGTAAAATCCCAAAGCAGAAGGACCACCAGTAACCAGTGGAAGGATTTCGGTTTAGGGTATGAGGTGTGACTACAGTATATAATGACTATAACTATAACATGTAGTTATGTGATTATATCAACACACTAAGAACACAGTTGTTTGTAAGAATGCCTTATTTAAAAGATCAGCCATTAAGAGAAATAACTGTGTAATAAGATCAACCAAAGAGAAGAACAGCTCTCATTTGGAAAAATCAGAAAAGGCATACACAATCAGAAAGTCAAATACCAGAAGAGAGTATATGTTTCTGAATTTAAATTTCTAGATTAAATATTTAGATTTAAATTATAAAGTGTGGTGAGCATCTTTAAAATATAATTACTTAACCATTCTACTTTAAGGTTTGAGGTAATTGTCTAAGTCAACTAGGTCTAAGTAAACTCAAAAGTACTTTTTAGCTCAAGCAGGCATTAGCTTCACAGGTAAATTGAGGAGAGATGAGAACCTAAGGTCAAACAAATTTACTCTGAATGAAAAAAAAGTTGGAAAATATTTCTATTTATTTCACATAAGGACAGAGCAGTAAATGTGGTCACTTTTAAGTAGTGGTAATACAACTAAAGCAGATGATTTTAATTCTTAAAGTTTATTGAGCCAAAGGTCTGTCTTTACTCACTTGATCATCCACACTGAAATATTTAGCAACATCAGCTTCTAAGATAGTTAAATACAGATCCTGAGATTGTATTTTGAGGGCCTTTTTTCAGCCTTTGGACTTTATTTGACATTTAGGGACTGTGACCTGTTGTCTTATATTTTGAAAAGAAAGCCTGGTGTTTGGGAAATTTGCATTTTATAATAGAAACAGTGTTCTTGGCTTAATTAATTTCTATCAAAGAAAATTTTTCATGTGCTCTGTGAGAAGGACAAAGAAACCTCATATTGCAATTTAGGAATAAAGAGATTTACAATGACCTGGTTTTAAAAAAATAATGGGGAATCTAATTTCTGATTGCCATATTATGAATTCTGTTTAAGCTGTTATCACAGTATATAGGTTAGTCATCTGGATCATCCTATCTAATAAAGAGGGAATATGCAAAATGACCGTCACACCGCCACAAAGATGGCTGCACCCACAGCAGAGGCCAAGTTCCCGTAATGAGCCTTAAAGAGCCATGAACAGGGACCTGAAGCTGCCTGGAGCTAGGCCAGGGCAGGGGACCTGAGGCTGTGCCACCCCAACTGGTGGGGCTTGACAGGGAACCTCAGGCTATGCCCCCCACACTGCGGGGCTTGACGGGGGTCCTGAGGCTGTGTCCCTCACCCAGCAGGACTTGATGGGGGAACTGAGGCTGCACCCCCTGTCTGGCAGGGATTGACAAGGGTGGGTCCTGCCAGGTTTGGATTTTGCCCAATGGGTGAGGCTGGCTGGGTCTGGCTCTCGCATGATTTTTAGGCTCCGCATGTGGGCTGGGATTTGACTCTGGGTCCCGTGGTGTGCCCCAGATTCTGACAGGAGGGAGATTTTCATATTCATTTTACTAATTTTCTTTCATCTCTGACACTTCTATTATAGAGAAAGGGCAAATAGCAATATTAAAATATTTCCTCTAATTAATCTCCTTTTAATGTGCACAAATTTCATGCATCAGACCACTAGTATGTAATAGATTCTTGGTGATATTTTGAATTAGTTATAATAATAATTAAAACTTAATTGAATATTTCAGGTAAAAAGATAGGATAATTAGTAGTTTTGTGTGAGTTAAAATCTTAACTATAACTTAAAACCTTGAGTTATTTCTTTAGAAGTTATTTCAAGAGGAATATTACCTAGAAATTTCCTAAAACTAGTTAGTCTTAGCCTCACATTGCCTTACCATAAAGAAAGGCTTAAAAGAACTAAGAAATTGTAAAGGAGTTTTTGAGGAAGCACATGCTTTATTTTATTAAATCACTCAAGGTATACAGTTCTGTGACCTATAGGCAAAGAAACACAAATAATTTCATATATTGACAGAAATATCTAATCTATCTATCTTCACATTAAAAATAATGCAAAAGTGCCCTAGTTGGTTTGGCTTAGTGGATAATGTCAGCCACGGGCTGAAGGGTCCCAAGGCATGTGTGGAAAGAAACCAGTCACTATGTCTCTCTCTACATCGATGTTTCTCTCTCTGTGTCTTTCCCCATCCCTTCCACTCACTCTAAAAATCCCTGGAAAAATACCCTCGGGTGAGGATTAACAAAAAAAAATACTTTTAATAGTATAATACTATTTTTAGTGTGACAACTATTACATTAAAATAATTAAGATTTATGTATTATGGCAACCAGTCATTCATCTTGTAAAGATGGACTTCAAAAGGATTACCATTTTGCTAGATGTCCACTGTCCAGCACCAGGTAATTCAGGGGTCAGAAAGTCACTGTTGTCTGATTTCCATTTGTAGGAAAGTTAGACAAAAATACTTTGTGAGCTAAAACTAACCAAAGAAACCTCAGTTATCCAAAAGCCATGAGTGAAAATAAAATGTCATTCAATGTGGAAATAGGTAACAGAAAAGTTTAAGAATATTAAGGAATGACAAAAAGTGTCTACAAATAACAAAACATTTTAATAGCATGTTTCATCATGGGTTTGTTCTATCATTGAAATAGAATCTTTTTCTCATTGCTATACTGTATTGATCAGCTACCTCTGTCAGGATTTTTGGCTATGATTTTATTTTGTGCTCACTAGCATGAGGCTGTTTTTGTTTCATTAATTATATATGAATACATCACTCATGAATATACCATCGCAAGACTACCCGCCATGGCCTGAAAATTAAATGAGCAAATTGTCAAATGCTCAGTTTTGTATGTACTCACATATACTGACACATGTACACACAGAATAATCATCAGCTCTTGTACTTCATTGTACTACTGTTTTTAAGCTTTATAGTATAGTATAAGCTCAATAACAGTCTTTAGGCAATATTTAGCTGAGTAATAAATTTATTTTAGAATTGTTTAATGTTCAGTCAGTATGATAAAGAAGATATGTATTATGTATATACAAGATGGTGCAAAAGTAGGTTTACAGTAGTTTGTATGGGAAATAATACAATAATTAATAAACAAGAATATAAGAATAAACTATTTTGCACACTCATAACTGTAAATCTACTCTTTCCCAACCCTGTATGGGTATAAGTTATAGGGTCTTTAGCTTAGAAATCCTGTTGGTTACCTGTGAATCAAGTGACACATTTTTCTGAAACAAGTTAGGAACACACATAGTAAGACACCTCCCAACCCTTATTTCCCAATTCTGCCAAGCCTGGTAAACTTGGCATTTAGAAACTGTGTTATCTGGACAAGGTAGTATTATTAATATGAACCATTCTTTGTTAATTCATTCAGCCCCCTGTGGATTTTAGAGTAAAATTTAGTCATTTGAGGCCATGGATTATTTAAATTTTTAAAAAACTGGGCTGATACTGTTAGAAATCTTGAATCAAAGCTCTTATTGAATATGCTACTTTGTGTATCTCTTGATATTATAAAATAAATAGCCCTGGTGGATGTAGCTTAGTTGGAATCCCATGCACTGAAGGGTTGCAGGTTTGATCCTGGTCAGGACGTATGAGGAAGGCAACTGATCAATGCTTCTCACATTGTTATTTCTCTCTTTCTCTCCCTGCCCCTTACTCTCTCTCTCTCAAATTAATAAAAGCATAAACTTAGGTGAGGAAGATAGATAGTTAGATAGATGATAGATAGATAGATAGATAGATAGATAGATAGATAGATAGATAGATAGATAGAATTTTAAAATGTACCATATTGGTTACTTCTGAGTGGAATCATTTTACCCAAACCCACAGCTGATGTTTTCCTGAGTATCAACTGTAACTCCCTGTTCCCAGTGAACTATGTGACTGGAAAAGGAGAGAATGACATCTTATTTTCATGGTGATCTACTCTAGAAAACCCATATTCATTTTTTTTTATTGTTGCTCTACTACAATCTTCATCACTCCTTTTCTCACTGAATAAATTGTAATATTAGTGACCAGAAAATGATTCTAGTGGCTCCATGCAGTGATGATGTTGAAGAAAAGATAATAAACCTGGAGATTATTTAGTTTAAAGATCTAGTTTACTCCTCACTAGTTTGGTTCAGTGGATAGAATGCCAGCCTGCAGACTGAGGGGTTCCAGGATCCATTCCAGTCAAGGGCGTGTTCAGGAAGCAGCTGATCCATGTTTCTCTCTCATCAATGTTTCTAACTATCTCTATGTTCCCTTCCTCTCTGTGAAAAATTAATAAAGTATATTAAAAAAATAAAAATAAAGATCTAGTTTATACATGAAGAAGCTAAAGATAAAAGCACTTAAATAACTAGATTAAAACCACATAGCTACTTTGACAAAACTGAGCCCTTTAGTCATCACCCATTTACTCATTCAAGTTCTTTGAATCCATCAGTTGTATTCCGCTCTTGTTGTTTATGGAAGTTCTGGTTTCCATCATAGTGGAAAAGAGAATTTGCTGTTTTTTTCCCTTTGTATGTTAGAGATTATAGGAAAGAAGATCAAGGGTATTATAGAAAAGTCTTGTCCTCATAAACAAAAGGAAAACTTGTAGTCTAGGAGGATTCCAACTTAGCAGGCATCTGTCCATCTGTCCATACATCATAGATGTTGACTTAAGTCTTCATTTCTGCTCTAAGATAATTTTGAAGAAAATTATATTGAGCCATTGAGCCTTCTGTGTTCCAGTCACTGTACTTCTAATTGGGAATATTTCCTTTAAAAAAAAACACGTGGAAAATAGCTCTGCCAGTATGGCTCAGCAGTTGAGCATTGACTCAGGAACTGAAAGATCACTGGTTCAGTTCCTGGTTAGAACACATGCCAGTGTTGCTGGCTCCATCCCTGTAGGGGATATGCAGGAGGCAGCTGATCAGTGATGTTTCCCTCTCATTGATTTTTCTACCTTTCTATCCCTCTCCCTTCCTCTCTCTTTCTCAAAATCTACAAAAACATATTTTTTTAAAATGTATGGGAAATGACCATAGCACAATGGGGTAATTAAGGTTCTAGAAGACAAGATTGAGTAACGTGAGAAAACAAAAAATTGTGTATTACTTCTTCTCTCTTGAAGAAGTGATCATAATTGAACCAAATCCTTAAGAATGTGGTGAGTTTGTAGGACTGGACAAAGGCTGCCCCAGACAGGAAGGTACAGATGTCCACTGTCGACCTAGAAGGAAGGGGGCAGATAAGGCCGAGAGCCAGGTGGGGACCAATCCTGGAGTGCCTTAGATGCCACATCAAGACAATTGGCCTTTGCCTTGTGGACAATGGGAAGTGCCTGAAGGAATTTAGAGCAAGGATGATTGATGATGCATTTTAGAAAGATCACTGTGGAGGAGTGTGGAGGGTTGATCTGAAGGAGAATTGATTCCAATTATTGAGGCCATTGTGCTTGCAGTTACATAGACATGAGATAATGAAGTCTCTGGTTACCAGTTAAGCTTTGCCACTAACTTGGTCCTGTTTGGCATTTCATTAAATAATCTGGAAGATACTGATGTTAGGGTGATCAGATTTCTGGAAGAGGGGTTGTAAATAAGTTTGGTGACATAAAGAGAGAGATGTGAGGGAGGGAAGGAACAGGAAGAGAGATGAGAGGAAGGGTCAGAGAGAGAGGAGAGGGAACAGGAGCATTGAGGTAAGGGATCATATGTACCTGGAATAATGGTTGGAAACTATCAAGATGCAATTTCATAAAGTTCTGTATTTAGAGGTGGAGGAAGAGGGGTGGGGATTAGTGTACAAAGGTCAGAATTGGGAAACCTGATTTAACAGTTTATGGGAAACAGTCTTAGGAGTTTTAGTTGACAGCAAGATCTTTATATAATGACCAACATGGCTACTCCAATCTTGGGTACATTAATGAAGGTAAACTGCCAATAGCACAAGTGGTCCTGGTTCATCTTGTCGGCAGTATCAGATGACATCTGGGTCTCTCATTCTTAAGAACATGTCCTGAGAGGCTACCTTGCCATCTGCCCTGCATTCTTAACCTTTCCAAGTTTTTATATCCTTTTCTCTGTATTAATAGAATCTGGAATCATTTTTGGAGTCTCTTATGCCTTCTCTAGTATTTAGACTCTCAAACCAGTCTGTCTTCTCACTGTATTTTTCCCAGCTCAATTATAAAGCTAAAGGTTGCTTTGGCATAGGGAGTCCTAACGTTATGAGTCTAGCTCCTCATTGATGATGACTGCCAAACTTCCCCCACACCTCGAGTCATAAGGAAGAAGGACATTCAAATGCTCAACGTTCTACAAGGTTAACATACACAGGAAGGGATTTTAGCAAGTTTGTCCAGATTCACTCAAACCATGAATGGAACCATGAATTTGATATTATGCCAAATTGATTGGTAAGGATGGTCTCAATGACAGCATTACTTTAGTAGAAGCCTTACCAGAACATAAATACCTTGTCTTAGTTGTTTTCTTGTGTTCTTCCCTGTTATTGCCCAGCATCTAGCACATGCCAGGTGGCTCAATAAGTGATTTTTGAATGAATGTTCTGCTCTTTCTGTTTTCTTAGTATCACCAAACTATAGCAGTGTTTCTTAAACCATTTATTAGCCCACAGCTATAGAGACTTGCACCTGAAAATAAATCATGGATCATTCATTCATTCACAAAGTCATTCTATTAGAAAGAAAAGTCAGCTGGCTAGCAATGTTCACTTTCTTTAGCATAAGCCTTTTATCTAACCCTGGATCAGTAGCACTGGTCAGCAGAACACCCTTGAGTAGCACTTGTTTATGCTATGAGGCTTTTTCTACTTTGAGGTTAGAATTCTTATATTATACTCTTGAGTCAGTGTGCTCATAAATGTTAAGCTGTGAGTGGGAATCACAATAAGTAAGCAAAAACACTATTGGCTGTTTTTGAGTTTGGATTGTTTTTTAGTTTTTTTTTTAGGAGGGGCCATTAGAATTAAAGTAGGAGACATGTAAATCCAAATTTAACTGGGAATCACAAATTTGATCCATTTCAGAAAGCCCACCATAGTCCTTACTCAGACCCCAGTGCTTTCTTGGGAAATTCTGTGTGTATGCACGTTCCTCCTGACATCACCCTTTACTGGCTGAGGTTGCAGCATTTCAGCATTCAACACCGAGGTTAGCTGAGATGGAAGAAATCGCTTATCTCATATGTTTCTCCTGCATCTGCCCTAAGAAGACTCTAAATTTCTATCTTTTATTACTTAAAAAGTCCTTAATCTGTAATTCAACAGTGATATATTTTTAATTGGAGTATAATATACATCAAAATTCACATAGTTTAAGAATGATTCAGGTTGATGAGTTTGGGGAAAAGTAAAGCCTTTACTCCAATCAAAATAGAAAAGGTTTCATCAGCCCTGTGCCTCTCTCCACCAACATTGATCCATATAATATATACATACACACACACGCGCTCGCACACACACACATTGATTTCAGAGAGGAATGGAGAGGGACAGATAGTATCAATGATGAGAGAGTCATTGATTGGCATGTCCCCTACTAGGGATTGAGTCAAAACCCAGGCATGTGTCCTGAACAGGAATCCAACGGTGACCTCCTGGTTCATGGGTGGATACTCAATCATTGAGCCATGCCAGCCAGGCTGATTCTTGACTCTGGTGATATTATATATTCAACTCATTATATAAAACTAATCCTTCCTACTCTTTGTATTTTAATCAAGCCTTAATTGTAAAAAGTAGTTAAGCACAACATTAAAGAATACTGAAAAAATATATATTAGCATCCATACAAGATTTAAAGAAATAAAAATAAGAGCCCAAGACATTTTTACCACTATTCAGAAGTAATCCTGTTTAAAAAACAAAAAACAAAAACTAACATGCTCTAATACAGTTTCTCCAAAACAATGTCAGAAATTAATTTTGTATTTTTATGCATGATGTGGTTTTTAATCTGAAATTGGGCATCCCTCAGGCATCTGCAGTATTATGATCAAGCTGTGCTCCACGTGGAGAACTTGGCCCCAAACTTCCAGTATGTTGGGTAGTTTGGGGTTGAGCTAGCCAGAATAGCTCTGTACTCTTGTTTCACTATTTTGGGGAGCCAAGGCATGCATTTAATCAGCTTCACAGATGAAGAATTTAGCTTCCTTACCAATGTAAACACTGAAAGGTCCCACTCTGGGCTCTCCTTATTTCTTAACTCAGGTTTCCATTCTCTTTAGGCTTCAGAGAAAAAAATATGAAGAAAAGAAAGAAAAAGATCAAAAACATTTTGTGGAATTGACTGTGTGTGGTCCACATTTTTTAAACATTTATTTATTTATTTTGTTTTTAAAGGATAAACAAAGATATTTGAATCCCATTAATTGCACTAGATATCTGTGTCAAAGTAAATCCCTGAGCAGTGACTCTTACCAAGAGCACTGTGAAGGATGCTGAGTTAGAGATTTTAGAAGGCTTAGGTTTTAATATTATTTTTATTAAGGTGTAATTTATGTACAGTAAACTCACTCTTTTTAAGTACAAGTCTGTGAATTTCGACAAATATAGAAAGTTACGTAACTATCACTACAACCAAGATATAGAAAGACTCTATTAGCCCCCAAATTCACTCATGTGCTTTTGTAATCGAACCCTGCCCAGGCCCTAACAATCAGCAATACATTTTCCATGCTACAGTTTTAAATTTTTAATATGAAGATCAAATTTTTTTAGTATTTTTAATATTTCAAGAAAAATTATTTTAAATATGTTAGATGTAATAAACAATATTTCAAGGAAAAAGATTTTAAATATTATGATAGTATAATATCATAAAAGTTATAGGAATTATTAAAAATCTGGGAATAACAGGATTACTTCTATTATATTCCAAAATATTTGATTTCTCTGGCTCTTTTTTGTTTATCACTTTATGTTCATTATATTCCACAAATGAGTGAGATCATGTGATACTTATCTTTCTTTCCTGACTGCCTTATTTCACTTAGCATAATGTTCTCCAGGTCCATCCATGCTGATGCAAATGGTAAGAAGTTCTTTTATGCCACAGCATAGTATTCCATTGTGTGGCTCTACCATCTGTTTTTAATCCAGTCATCTGCTGATGGGCACTTAGGCTGTTTCCAAATCTTAGCTATTGTAAATTGTGCTGCTATGAACATAGTGGTGCATATATCCTTTCTGATTGGTGTTTCTGATTTCTTGGGATATATTTCTAGAAGTGGGATTACTGGGTCAAGTGGGAGTTTGATTTTTAATATTTTGAGGAAACTCCATACTGTTCTCCACAGTGGCTGCCCCAGTCTGCCTTCCCACCAGCAGTGCATGAGGGTTCCTTTTTTTCTGTATCCTTTCCAGCACATGTCATTTGTTGATTTGTTGATGATAGCCATTCTCACAGGTGTGATTGAGATGGTACCACATTGTCATTTTGATTTGCATCTCTTGGATGATTAGTGACTTTGAGCATGTTTTCATATGTCTCTTGGCCTTCCTTATGACCTCTTCCAAAAAGTGTCTATATAGGTATTTTGCCCATTTTTTTATTGGATTGTTTATCTTCCTTTTGTTAAGTACTATGAGTTCCCTATAAATTTTGGAGATTAAACCTCTATCAGAGATAACATTGGCAAATATTTCTCCCATGCAGTGGGCTTTCTTATTGTTTTGTTGTTGGTTTCTTTTGCTGTGCAGAAGCTTTTTATTTTGATGTAGTCCATTTTGTTTACTTTCTTCTTAGTTTCCATAGCCCTACGACCATGGTCGGCCAACTGCAGCTCATGAGCCACATGCGGCTCTTTGGCCCCTTGAATGTGACTCTTCCATAAAATACCACGGCCTGGACGAGTCTATTTTGAAGAAGTGGCATTAAGTTTAAAAAATTTGGCTCTCCAAAGAAATTTCAGTTGGTGTACTATTGATATTTAGGTCTGTTGACTAATGAGTTGGCTGACCACTGTCCTAGGAGATATATCGGTAAAGATATTGCTACAGGCATATGTTTGCTATTTTGCTGCCTATGGATTCTTCTAAGATTTTTTTGGTTTCTTATCTTATGTTTAAACCCTTTATCCATTTTGAGTTTATTTTTATGTATGGTGTAAGTTGGTGGTCTAGTTTCTTTCTTTTTTTTGGGGGGGGCATGTATCTGTCAAATTTTCCCAACATCATTTATTGAAGAGATTCTCTTGACTCCATTGTATGGTCTTGCCTTCTTTATCAAATATTTGTTGAGCATAATGGCTTGAGTTGATCCGATTGCTGGGTTCTCTGGTTCCATTGGTCTATATATCTGTTCTTGTGCCAGTACCAGGCAGTTTTGAGAACAGTGGCTTTGTACTATAGCTTGATATCTTATATTGTGATCCCTCCAACTTTGTTCTTTCTCAGGGTCTTTTTTATTCTATACGAATTTTTGGAGAGTTTGTTCTAGGTCTGTGAAATATTCCATTGGTATCTTAATGGGGATTGCATTGAATCTATAGATTACTTTGGGTATATGGACATTTTAATGATGTTGATTTTACCAATCCATGAACAAGGTATATTCTTTCACTTGTTTATGTCTTCCTCTATGTCTCTTTTACAACATCCTATAGTTTTCCTAGTACAGGTCTTTTAACTCCTTAGTTAAGTTTATTCCTTGGTATCTTAATTGTTTTTTTTATTGCAATGGTAAATGGGATTGTTTTTTTTTAGTTTCTCTTTCTGTGAGTTCATTATCTTATATAAGAAAAGGCTAATATTCAAATCATCTGAATGGTGGACCAACTGGTCGCTATGATGTGCAATGACCACCAGGGGGCAGATGCTTAATGCAGGAGCTGTCCCCCTGATGGTCAGTGTGCTCCCACAGGGGGAGCATTGCTCAGCCAGAAGCCAGGCTCACAGCTGGCAAGCACAGCAGTGTTGGTGGGAGACTCTACTGCCTCCGCCTCCATGGAAGCGCTAATAATGTCCAACTGCCAGCTTCAGACATCCCCTGAGAGTTCCCAGACTGTGAGAGGGTGCAGGCCAGGCTGAGGGTCCCCACGAGTGATGAATTTCATACACCAGGCCTTCTAGTTGGTATATAAAAAAGCCATGGATTTCTGGGTATTAATTTTGTATTCTGCTACATTCACAAATTCTTTTATTAAGTCTAGTAGTTTTTTGATGGAGTCTTTGGGGTTTTCTATGTACAATGTCATGTCATCTGCAAATTATGAGTGTTTTACTTCTTGTTTTCCAATTTGGGTGCCTTTTATGTCTTTTTATTTGATTACTATAGCTAGCACTTCCAGTACTGTGTCGAACAGGAGCGGTGAAAGTGGGCATCCCTCTCTTGTTCCTCTTTTTAGGGGAAATGGTTTTACTTTTTGTCCACTGAGTATGATGTTGGCTGTAGGTTTGTCATACATGGCCTTTATCATGTTGAGATATGCTCCCTATATTTGCACTTCGCTGAGAGTTTTTATCAAAAATGGGTGTTGAATTATGTTGAATGCTTTTTCTGCATCTGTTGATATGATCATGTGATTTTTGTCTTTTGCTTTGTTTATGCAATGTATCACGTTTATTGATTTGCGAATATTGTACCAGCCTTGTATCCCTGGAATAAATCACACTTGATCATGTTGTGGAGGGTTTTAGTACCTGTGTTCATCAAGGATTTTGGCCTGTAATTCTCTTTCTTTGCAGTGTCTTTATCTGGTTTTGGAATTAGAATAATGCTGGCCTTAAAAAAAAAAAAAAGAGTTTGGAAGTGTTCCTTCCTCTTGGATTTTCTGAAATAGTTTGAGGATACTAGGTGTTATTCTTCTTTGAACGTTGGGTAAAACTCCCCTGTGAAGCCATCCTGACCTGGGCTTTTGTTCCGTGGGCATTTTTTTTTTATTTTTTATTTTTAAATAAGCTACCTAGTCAGGGCCCAGAGTGGGTCTTTTTTTTTTTTTAATATATTTTATTGATTCTCTACAGAGAGGAAGGGAGAGGGACAGAGAGTTAGAAACATGGACAAGAGAGAAACATTGATCAGCTGCTTCCTGGAGGACACCCACTGGGAATGGCACATATGTCCTTGACTGGAATTGAACCTGGGACCCTTCAGTCCACAGGCCAACGCTCTGTCCACTGAGCCAAACCGGTTTCAGCTTTGTGGGAATTTTTTATATTGGCCTATTCAGTTTTTATTTTGTTCTTCCTGATTCAGTTTTGGGAGATTGTATTTTTCTATAAATTTGTCTATTTCATCCACATTGTCCAGCTTATTGGCATATATTTATTCATAGTATTCTCTTACCATTCTTTGTATCCCTGTGGTTTTAGTGTTTATTTCTCCACTTTCATTTCTGATTTTATTTATTTGGGTCCTCTCTCTTTGTTTCTTGATGAGTCTGGCTTTATCAATTTTGTTTATCCTTTTAAAGAATCAGGTCTTGGTTTCATTGATTTTTTTATGTTGTTTTTTTAGGAGTATTTTGTTTTTGTCTATTCAAAAGCCATTTTATTAGAGTTTGATGAAGTGATTTAAAATCATAGGAAAAATGTTAATGTTAATTTTTTATAATATTCTGAATAAAGAAATCTTAAATGGTTATAATTTATATTTACAATGTGTTTTATACAAAGTTCATTTTTAATTTCAGATTTCCTAGTGAATACTCAAAGCACAACTGAAATTATTTTCCCTGATGTTGGCATATACCTGTGTCATGGCCAATGCATGTGTATTTATTGATGAACAGTTGACATTTAGGTATTGTGATGTTGAGCCTTCAGTGTGCCTGGGAAAGTGGGAATTCGGTTTCATGCATTAGGTATCATGTCACATTATTATTTCTTTCTGACTAAGGAGCAGGGACAGCTGAGAGATTAGTCCAGCTGAGTTTAAATATTCCCAGTCCTCGGAGTAGTTATAATTCCCCCCCACATAAGATCCAGTATTGCTTGTTCTTAGTTTATTCTTCCCATGAATTTTCTTATTTCCAAATGGGTAATTCTTACACAGATCTTCTAATATAGAATGCTTTGGTGGGAAGAGACAAAATTTCATCTGCCTTGCCAAGTCTGGGCCCCAGCATCCCCTTTGTACCACTACCCCATTCCTACCTCAGCAATAAGTGCCCTCTGAGTCCAGTTTCTCTTTACTGCTAGACTCCTTTGATTTCATGTGATACATTTGGAGAGAGAAAGAAGGTGATTGATTGGGTTTTGCAAGATTTACAGGTAATTGAATGACTGTCTGCTGGAGAGATCATCATATGGTCAAATCTGTGAATATGACCACCACACCTTTGTGCTGTCTGTGCTGGATCCTAAAGCCCATGAGCACTGACATCTTAACTATTTCGTGACTCATTTAAGCCATGGAGGCGGTCGTTTTCCAGAATGCAGAAGCCCATAGCTTCGGAGGAGTAGAAGATCGAGGCCAGGGTGCCCTAGCACTGGTTTAAGCCCATCGTTTCATTAACCAACTTGTGACTTGGCAGTTAATATGCTTCTTACACCTTTTTCTTTTTACCTAAAAAATGAGGTTAAGAATACCTAAGAGAGCCCTAACATAGAGCGTCAGCCTGCAGACTGAAGGGTCCCAGGTTAGATTACAAATCAAGGGCATGTACCTGGGTTGCAGGCACATCCCCAGTCGATGTTTCCCTCCCGTCAATGTTTCTAATTATCTATCCCTCTCCCTTCCTCTCTGTGTAAAAAGATAAAAATAAATAATAATAATATATTTTAAAAAAGGAATACCTGAGAAAATTTTTATAGAGATTATTTAACAACTAGTGGCCTGGTGCACAAAATTTATGCACACAGGGGGGTATCCCTCAGCCCAGCCTGCACCTTCTCCAATCTCAGACCCCTCGAGGGATGTTCAGTTTAGGCCCGATCCCTGCAGCAGTTGGACATCCCTCTCACAATCTGGGACCACTGGTCTTAACCACTCACCTGCCTGCCTGCCTGATTGCCCCTAACTGCTTCTGCCTGCCAGCCTGATCTTCCCTTAACCATTCCCCTGCTGGCCTGATTGATGCATAACTGCTCCGCTGCTGGTCTGATCACCCTCAACTACCCTCCCCTGCTGGCCTTATTGCCCCCAAGGCTTTTATTGGTATAGATATGACTCTTCACAGAAAATTTCACTAACCCTGCTTTACAATAAGGGCTTGACAATTGAATCATTGAGGCCAGACACCAAGATTTCCTTTCTTTGAATAGTGGATGAAATAATTATCTTGCCCTGAACATCAAATGAGATAATGACTTAGGAAAGTATAAAAGCACCATATAAAGACAACTGTCTTTTTCATGTACTGAAAAGACAATAAAGTGGTAAAATGAAAAACACTATTTTTATTCTCCCACTTCCTTTGCAATCTTTATTTAAACTTCGAAATTTATAAAAATGTCATTCCTATTTTCATTTCTTTATGTTCAATATTATTTTCCATTAGTTTCAGGTTTTATGTTAGTTACAGAATAGTGGTTAGACAATCATATACTTTATAAAATGTTCCCCGATATTTCCAGTACCCACCTGGCATCATACTGTCATTACAACACTGTTGACTATATTCCCTATTTAAATGACAATAGGTTTACAGGTTCCTTCCAATCTTTCTTTTGTGTTTCTCACCCTTCCTTTTCTTCCTCATTTTCTTTATATAGTATTTCAATTGACCCTCAAAGCTTAGCAAAAGCACTAAAACACACTTAATCCATTTTACAGACCAGGAAACTGAGGCCAATTCCAGTTGGCTGCAGAATTGGACTCAGCGCACAGGGCACCTTCACAGCTCTTCACCTTTCTAAGGGACAGCCATGAGGCAAACAGAACAAACCTTCCTGTCAGGCTTCCAAGCCTCATTTTCAAGCACCTCTTCATTTTGAATGCTCCACATTCTTTCCTCTCCCCCGTCCTATGCCCCCATTCTTTACTGCCCCCCCTTCTAGGAAGCAGATGGTAGGCTTTGCACTCACCATGAAGGTGCACACTGCCGTGGGGTGGGGTGGGAACTGGGGTTGGGGTGGGTGTGGCTTGCTTTTGGGCCAAGGCAGGAGCAGGAGTCACCACCTCTCAAGTGCAAAAGCCACCAGTGCGAGGCCCGGTTAGTGCCGGGAGCTTCGCCAAACCGCTGCAGTAGGGTACCCGACAGTGCAGCACCCCTCCACACCGGAGTCCTTCCACACCGACAGTCATCACCTCTTGTTTCCCGCTGGGCTGACCCGCATCTTGGGACCACTGCAGAACCTTGTTCTCATAGGTAAGGCAGATCCCCGCCTGCTGGCCCCCTGCCCTGGCCCAAGCCCTCTCTGGTGCACCCCAACTTGGCACCTTTCTGTGCCCCTTGGGCCACCCACCTCCTGACCAACTGCTTCACTGAAGCCGCAACACTCGCCTGGGCACCGCTCTGTGCCCTTGGGCTGCCCGCCTCCTGGCCAGCTCCTTTGCCAAAGCCATGGCTCTCTCCTGGGAGCCACCCCTCCAGTTGGCCCCCAGCCAGCCCTCTCACGCTGCTAGGTGTCCACCCTCTCTGTTTCATGTCTTGAACGGGCACCAGGTTCAGGCACCCTGCGGCCCAGCCACATGACTTCTGTGCAGCCTGGTAGAGTTGGTTTCTGTCAACCTGTGGATCTGTGGCCAGAGGCCCGGCCTGGGTCTCAGCAACCCCATGCCTGCTAGAGAGGGCTTTGGAGGAGGACTGGAGACCATCAGTCATTAGCTCCCCAACTCCAGAGGAGGCATCACAGGCTCACGTCCCCACCCGGGCCTGCTGCACGCACAGTCTCCTGAACAGTTATAATGTTATGTGGTAACAGACAACTGGCATATTCCTTTATTATTACAGTGTTACCTCGAGATACGAGTTTAATTCGTTCTGTAACCTTGAGGCGTGGGAAACTATGAGATGCTTGAGTCACGGTAAACTGGTGGGTCGTGTGCAGCCAGCCGATCCGCGAAATTACTCCTATCTCAAATGTTGCTCGTATTTCAAAGCAAAAATCGCTCACTCGATGGCTCATATCTCAAAAATCTCATATGTTAGGGTACTCGTATCTCGAGGTACCACTGTATATAAGATTCCTCAATTTCACAAACATATTGAGACCTGCTATTTGCCATACACTGTCTGAATGCTGATGATCCAGCAGCCTCTTCTTTCAAAAAGTGGAGTTAGAGACAATAAATCAGTATGTAATCTGACAGGGTGTGGTAAGTGCTATGAAGAAAATTCAAGTGAATCAGTGAAGGTAGAAAGTAAATGGGAGTTGCTATTTCATATGAAGTGGTTAGAAAGGTATCTCTCAGAAGACAGTAATTGAGCAGAAACTTAAATAAAGTGAGGAAGCAAGCCATGTCCCTGCATGGACACTAAGCATGGAGTGTTTGAAGAGGCCCCGGGTCAGCAGTGAGGCAGGAGTATGGGGTGGAGGGGACATGATAGGGATGTGATGTGTGGGGACTGGTAGGCAGGTCTGGAAGGGCCTCTAGCCCATTATGAGGGCTTTGGGGTTTGCTCTAAATTAAACCATATAATGGTTTTGAAAAGAGGAAAGACCGACCTGCCTTCCAGTCCTATATAATACTAATATGAAATTATCCCATCGGGTGGTCGTTTGACTGGGAGACTGGGAGTTCAGCTGCTCACTATGATGTGCGCTGACCACAGTGGGTGGCATGGAACATGGTGGGTGGCGCGGCACTGGCAGCAGTGGAGGTGCTGCCGGCCCCAGTAGGCCCCGACAAGAGCAGAACCACAGTGGGATAGTGGAGCAGTTGAGTGGGCTGCACCAAGCCAAGGCGGTACAATCAGGGGCCCAGGTGCTGCCCAGGGCCCAGAGGTCAGCTGGGACCTGCCCTTCTATGCTAGACTCTCATTTTTCAATTGCCAACCAGGCCTAGGGACTGCACAGGTGCACGGATAGTTAAAGATAATTCCTCTGGTTGCTAAGCTGAAAACAGACAGTATAGATGAGCAAGCATGAAAATAGGTAGAATAATTAGGAGGTCATCTCAGTAATCTAAGTGGGAAATGGTGGTGAACTAGAACAACAGCAGAGGTAGTGAAAAGAGGTCATATTTTGAAGTTAACAGGATTTGCTCATGACTTAGATGTGGCTGTGGCATATAAGAGAAACAGATGTGTCAAGAGTGAGTTCAAATTTCTGGCCAGGCCACCCCGAAGAAGGACTGGCCATTTGCTGAACTAGGACTCCAGTGGAAGTGAGGCTTGGAGAGAAATGAAGAGTTCATTGTTTCCATGTCCATAAAATTTAAGATGTCCATTAGATATCCAAATGGAAATGTCAAATAGCCAATTGAATGCAAGAGTCTGTGTTCAAGAAAAGATTGGAGTGGAGATAAATGTTGCAATATCCTGGCCATGGAAGTGAAAACTAGATGAGATCATCAAGGCTCCAACTATTGATGGAGCAGGAAAGGAGATAGAGCCATGGGCACCCTAAGGTGCAGTGATGAGTGAGACAGAAGACAGGTGAAAGGCATGTGTATCAAATGCTTCTAGTAGGTGAGTAAGGAAAGGACTGAGAAGTGACCACAGTCTGCATACAGTATGTGGATAGGAAGTACCCAGGATAGCCTTGCTTTTAAATAATCAGTGTTTAATTACATTTAGGTTTCTCCCCACCCCCTTGTCTTTGTTTTCTGGTTTTGATGGCAGAAAACCTCACCCAAATAAGTGCCTTAGCCAACCTGTGTCCTGAAAGCCTTACTTGGAGAAATACTGTCCTAAATCATTCCTGCTTTAAATTTACTTGAGTCAAAATCTAGCCCTCCTGGTGAGACCTTTGTTACATTCTTCTTAAAAATCACAGGGCTTCTGAATTGGGATGATGTATGTATGTATCATCTCTTTGAACTATAAAAACAGTAACTCATAAATGTGCAATAGTATATGGTCTATGAAGAAAGAAGAAGAGGAGACCAGCATTTTGAAGGGTTTATGATATTCTCGGTACAATAGCTTCACAAATGTTCTTTCTCATTACATACATTTATGATATATGTTAAATGTCAAAATTTATTTGGGCTGGGTAGGGGTGAAGAGATTGAGCCAAAAAAAAAGAGAGAGAGAGAGAGAAAACTCATGGACACAGACAACAGTGTGGTGAATGCTGAGGGGAAGAAAGGAGGTGAAGGAGGATAAAGAAGGAATAAGTGGTGATGGACAGAGATTTGACTTGGGGTGGTGAACACATAATACAGGGTACAGATGACATATTGTGGAACTGTGCACCTGAAACCTGTATACGTTTGTTAACCAGTGTCACCCCAATAAATTCAATTTAAAAAAAGGGGGGAGGGGAGAATCCAAGATGGCGACATAGGTAAACACCTACACTGCTGCCTCGCACAACAATTTCAAAACTACAACTAAAAGACAGAACGGACATCATCCAGAACCACAGAAAAGCTGGCTGAGTGGAAGTTCTACAGCTAGAGGGAAAGACAGGGACTCACAGAGACCCAGAGGAGCTGCAAAAAGCTGAGGTACGGAGATGCACGAGCTGAGAGAGCGGGTGTCGGAGTACCTGGCTGGCTTTCTCTGGCGGGAGGGAAGCAGAGACTCCCAACGGCATTGAACCCCTTATCTTACGACACTAAACCCCAGATCCAGCCGAAACTCATACAGGGGGAGTTTGGACTGTGAAAAGGGAGAGGTACACGGAAATTTAGGGGAGTCGCAAAAGATCAAAGGTCTGGTTGTGCAGGGCACTGCCTGGAGGACACACTGCTGATTGTGCTGCTGGCTTTCATGAGTGAGCGGGAGACAGACCCTCCCAATTGTGCCACTTCTGAGTCCACTAAGCCCCTGTTTCGGGCGAAACCCAGGAGACCTAGACTCATGTGGTCCTGGTGCGCAGGGGAGCTGGAGGCACTGCGGGTGCGAGCACAAGGACCGCTCCAGTGATTACCCAGTCACGTGAGACTCAGGGGCCATGGAGGGCGGGGCCGACTAGAAGGCAAGGCGGTCCCTTAAGCCCTGAGACTCCACCCTCCCAAGCTCAAGAGAGGCTTCTTCGGTTTTGCAAGTCTGGTATCATAAGGTTGAATTCAACACAGAAGTTTCCCCAGCATAGTGAAAATGCCGAGACAAGGGAAGGGATCACAAACAAAAGAAATGGAGGAAAAAAAACGACTGGATATAGAGTTCAAAACCATGCTTATAAGGTTTTTCAAGGAAATGCTAGAAAAGTTGGATAAACTTAGCAAGAGCCAAGAGGAGATGAAAAAGGACCAACTAGAGATGCAAAAGAGCCAACTAGAGATGGAAAAGGTCCAACTAAAGATGAAAAAGGACCAACTAGAAATTAAACATACACTGACTGAAATAAAAAATATTATGCAGAGTTGTAACAGCAGACTACAGAAAGGCAAGAATCAAGTCAAAAATTTGAAACATAAAGAAGCAGAAAACACTCAACTGGAAAAGCAAGAAGAGAAAAGAATCCAAAAATGTGAAGATAATGTAAGGAGCCTCTGGGACAGCCTCAAGCGTACCAACATCAGAATTGTGGGAATGCCAGAAGAGAGAGAGCAAGATACTGAAAACCTATTTAAAGAAATAATTACTGAAAACTTCCCACATCTGGTGAAAGAAATAGACTTACAAGTCCAGGAAGCACACAGAACCCCATATAAAAGGAATCCAAAGAGGACCACACCAAGACACATCATAATTAAAATACCAAGAGCAAAAGACAAAGAGAGAATATTAAAAGCAGCAAGAGAAAAACAGTTCATTACCTACAAGGGAGCACCCATACGACTGTTAGCTGATTTCTCAACAGAAATGATGCAGGCCAGACGGGAGTGGCAAGAAATATTCAAGGTGATGAATAGCAAGAAACTACAACCAAGAATAATCTATCCAGCAAAGCTCTCATTCAGAATTGAAGGGCAGATAAAGAGCTTCACAGAGAAGAAAAAGCTAAAGGAGTTCATCAACTCCAAACCAGTATTATATGAAATGCTGAAAGGTACTCTTTTAGAAGAGGAAGAAGAAAAAGGTAAAAGACAAAAAATTATGAACAACAAATACATATCTATCAACAAGTGAATCTAAAAATTAAGTGAATTAAAAATTTGATCAACAGAATAAACTGGTGAATATACTAGAATCAGGAGCACAGAAAGGGAGTGGATTGATAATTCTCAGGGGGAAAGGGGAGAAGGGTATACAGGGAGAAACTGGACAAAAATCATACACCTATGGATGAGGTCAATGGGAGGGAGGGAAGGGTGGGAGCTGGGTGGAGGGGTGCTATGGAGGGGAAAAAAAAACAAATGTAATAATCTGAATAATAAAGATTTAATTAAAAAAATAAATAAATTAAAATTAAAAAAGGGGGGAGGGATTTCAGTATCCCCTTTACGTGGTAGTAGTTACTTTGTTTTTTGGCAAGTTTTATATCTAAGTTGTAATAAATAAGTGGAGCACAGCAAGTCATCATGTCTGTGATTTTCATTTGACAAATACTGACTGACTATATTCTTAACTCTCTTGATATTTTTTATAGTGATATTCACCAAGTATTATTTTTTTTCTGAAGACATCTTCAGAAAATTGTTTAGACTTCACAGTTTACAAAGCACTTAAAAAAAATCTTATTATTGAAAGTATTACATGGGTCCTCCTTTTCCCCCCATAAACCTCTCTCAGCCTGCTCCTATCTTTCACCCCTTCCCCCAGGTCCTCACCAAGCCATTGTCTGTGACAAAGCACTCTTATACAAAAAGTATTTGAGTCTTAAAATATCTCTGTGATGTAGGCATATTAGTTATATTAACTTGATGGTTTTCAAAAGCAGATATCCATTATGCTTCTTCTATTTTTGTGCTGTGTTGCATTGTATCCTTTCAAGCTTCACATTAATATTCTAAACTATTCTATGCTTATATAAATGTTAATATATTAGATTCTTTATAGAATACATCTGAATTGTTTATTGGCAGTGGGCTAAATTGTTATAATGCTGAAGATAGGGCGGTGGGGTAATAGGTTTCAAAGTAGAAAGACAGGGGGATGTTGCTGAAGAAATAGAAGTTCACATCTAATTGTAACAAATTTCAATGGTCATAGCAAAATGTACAGAAGTAAGACCTGGTTGAGGGCAGAGGGTAGGGACCCAGAGGAAGAAGGAATAGGGGGAGGGAGTGGGAGATATCTGTAATACTATCAACAAAAAATATATCTATTTTAACAAATATACAGAAGTGATGACAGACAGATCCTTGCCTGTCAGTACAAACCAAAACTCAAAGTAAAGTGATTTTAGAAAATTCAGAGAATTTTATTATAATTATCATTTTATTCTTTTGGGAATTGCTGTGAACTAAAATTTGTTTGCATCCTGGTATTGAAGAACTCTGGCAGATAGGTTTATAAGGGTTTGAGTTGGTAAACATTTTAACTCCATTGTAGAGTTTCCATTGTCCTTTCTGTATTATAGGAGGATAGAGGTCAGTACAACTTTCCTTGCCTATGATTTTTCATTGAAATATTTTCAGCCTGGTATAATTACAACTGAATCTTGAACAACATGGTGGTCAGGGGCACTGTGATTAACTTGACTCTCCAAAAAGTTATCCCTTGGTATCTGCAAAGGATTAATTCCAGGACCATGCTCCACCCAAAGGAGACCAAAATTCTTAGTTGCTCAGGTCCCTTATATAAAACTAGAGACCCCGTGCATGAAATTTGTGCATGCGGGGGGGGGGGGGGTGTTGTCCCTCAGCCCAACCTGCACCCTCTCCAATCTGGGACCCCTTGAGGGTTGGGCCTAAACAGGCAGTCAGACATCCCTCTCACAATCCAGGACTGCTGGCTCCCAACTGCTCGCCTGTCTGCCTTCCTGATTGCCTCTAATCGCTTCTTCCTGCCAACCTCATCACCCCCTAACCATTCCCCTGCAGGCCTGGTCACCCCTAACTTCCCTCCCCTGCAGGCTTGATTGCCCCCAACTTCCCTCCCTTGCAGTCCTGGTTTCTCCCAAGTGCCCTGCCCTGATGGTCTGATTGCCCACAACTGTCCTCCCTTGCAGGCCTGGTCCCTCTCAACTGCCCTCCCCTGCTGGCCATTTTGTGGTAGCCAGCCATCTTTGACCACATGGGGGGAGCCATCTTGTGTGTTGGAGTGATGGTCAATTTGCATATTACTTTTTTATTAGATAGGATAGTGGCCTGGTGTATGGGTGGGGGCCAGCTGGTTTGCCCTGAAGGGTGTGCCGGATCAGGGTGAGGGTTTCCTTGGGGCATGAGACAGCCTGGGTGAGGGGCCTGTGGTGGATTGCAGGCTGGCCACACTCCCCAGTGACCCAAGCAGAGGCCCTGGTATCTGGGATTTATTTATCTTCTATAATTAAAACTTTGTAGCCTTGAGTGGAGGCCAGAGTGGGTGGGAAGCTTGGCTTCCTCCATCACTGGGGGCAACCCAAGCCTCCTCCTTTCTCCAGCTCTATGGCCACCACTATATTTGTTGGGTTAATTTGCATACTCACTCCTAATTGGCTAATGGCCGTGGCTTGTGGGCATAGTGGAGGTATGGTCAATTTGCATGTTTCTCTTTTATTGATAGGATGGCATTGGACAATCTATACAGTCAGCCCTCCACATCTGTGTCTTATTTACCGCATGCATGTGAAACCCAGGGATACAGAGGGTCAACTGTATTTACTGAAAAAATCCCCATATATGTGGATCTGTGCATTTCAAATTTATGTTATTCAAACTTATGTTATTATATAGAATATAATGCAAGGTTGAATCTGACAGAGTACAATTATGTCAGATTCAACTTTGCATTATATTCTATTTTGTGTTGAGGAATGACTGTGTAAAAAATATACTATCTTGCTTAGCATGGTATAAGCTTTTTAATGACTCGTTGATGCCTGATTTACCTTAGTTACTTCTCAGAGTTTATCTCAGTGCCTTGTACATAGCAGGAATTCAATAAACATGAGTTGAATAGACTCGAATTGTTGTATTGGCTGCATTATTCGGTGATAAATATAAAAGGAAAATGTATGATTAGCAATTAAAGATATGATCTTATTGACTTTCCTTCTTATTACTTTATTTTATATGTACTGTTTCAGATGCTGTTTTTATATATATAGCTATTTACCAATTTACCAATGTACCTTAACAAAACTTAGGGATGAAATGTTGCCTTGTATTTTTAATCCAATTTTTTTATAAGAGAATTGGTATTTGTGAGCAAAATGTGACTACTAAAAACCCTTAATACTTTCACATTTCATGAAAAACACTATATTTGGTGGCTTTAGATATATTTATTTCAAGCTCTTGATTTTAGTAGTGAGCCATATGTCCTGGAAATTCCATGATATGAATATAAACACCATGACAAAATGTGCTTCTACATACTCTTTACTTAACAGAAATTAGCCTTTCAGGTTTAAATTATAATCATTTTTTTTAAATTGCTTTAGTTTGAGTTTTGGTTTGCACTGTCAGGCAAGAACCTGTCACCACTTCTGTACATTTTGCTGTGACCACTGAAGTCTGACACAATCAGATGTGAACTTCTGATATCCCCCATCTTTCTACACCCAAATTTATCACCCCACTTCCCTATTTGCAGTATTATACAAGTTAGCCCGTAGCCTATAAAGAATTCAGATATATGGGATGCCACTTTTTCCCAAATATAAGGAGTCTAATTTCTGTGTATGTGTGGACATTTAATAGACATTTTCTGAAGTTTTGTTTTTTGTATATGATAGTACAGGGAAACTCAAACATGAGTGGTTTCTGCAGAAAGATTCCGAAGGGGACACACCTTCACTTATCAACTGGCCTTCCAGGTATATTCCAAATTGAAACTCTTGGCTTTTGTTTCCTGAGTGCTTCTCTCCCTGCTGCCTTGCCTACTGCTTCTCACATCACCCAGTGCTAATTATCTTTCTAATAGCAGTGCATTTGAAAATCATGTGTTCAGAAAGAGCTGCTGAAAGTTACTTTCTAATCATTTGCTTTTCTCCTTCAAATGTAGTAATCTCTCCTCTACTAGTATTTCCTTTTGCTCTTTTTGAAACATTTTTACTGTAACTCTTGTTTTTTTGTCCTCTCTCGCCACTTTCCACACTGCCAGTCTTCCTGACACTTTTGGGTTGCTCCCCTCCTAAGGTCAGCTACTCAGCTGGTGTCCCATCTTGTCAACACTCCTTCACCAGGCATGCAGCCTCCTTGTTTTCGTCTCCTCATCTCTAAAGCAACAGTTAATTATCAAAAGTTAAATAGAGAGCCTGTGGTTTTAAAAGCAGGCAAAACCCCCTATCATTTCATTTTTCAGATTGGAGGCTGGGAGAGGCGGAAGGAATAAGAATGAATAAGTCACTGGCAAGACAAAGCATCCATATATTGAGTTTCTAACAGTCTTTGTTCTCAGCTGAGGACAACATTCAAATTGTCTCTGATTAGAAGGACACATTCCATGGGAAAAGTTGAACCACATTTCAGTCTTCTTTTCATTAACAAAGCTTGTAAATATGAAAATATCCAACACTGGCTAGTCTGAGAAAAATAACAACTCAGAATCCCTTTTCCCCTAAATTGTTCATAGTAACTGTCCTTCGCATGTGTTTTTCTTTAATGAAGTATATATAGATATTCTGCATCTCATGTTGGAAAACATGAAGTGTTCACATCAAAGTTAGCAAGGTAAATTGCTCATTTAAGGAAATAATCTCTTCCTAAAGGTATCTATCAGAAATAATTATTTTTGATGACTAATCTTAAGTAAATAAAGGTTTTTCATTCTCCAAGAAATCACTTTTTCTATTTCAAATGCATTCTTTATTTTTAGTAATCCATTTCTAAGCAGTTTCAATAGTTTCTCATTTCTCATCATGTGATATTTCAAAAATAAAAATAAGAAATAGCTAGGACTATTAAAGCCGCGTGTTTTGCAAATATCAAGTTACATATATTTTGTCACTATTCTTTCTCTTTAAAAGATAAAGCGACTAAGGCAGGTAAGTGCCTGAGACTACACAAGTAAGAACTAGCTGAGCCAGGCTTTGAGCAGAGGTCTCCTCCGGACCCATGGCCAGAGCTTTGGCTACTTTGTTTCTGCAGTGATGGAAACATAGAAAAGTAGCTTTTAAAATGGATTCAAGTTTTGCTGTCAGAAACAACCAAAGTAATCTCTTTTTACATTACTTTTTAACTAACAACCTAATAGCTATTTCAGAGGAGAGAAAATGTTCAATTTATTAATTCTTTCAACGAAGATCTTTTCTCTAATATTCTTCTGAGTGCTACTCTTAGTAGTAGTAATGATGACCAAACTGGTGGCATGTCTTCTGAATGAGTGAATGCAATCTGCATTGCATGAAAAGCTTGTGAATTTTGAGGTGTGTGTTTGGAAGAGGTGATGAGGTGATTATTTGTTGTATCTTGAACTCAATAAAAAAAAGTAATCATGAATACTCTTACATTTCCAGAAGATGATGAAATCACATTTGGTCAGTAGGTATAGATATGCCTGGAAACTACCCACAGTCATATGCTAGGCTTGTACATGCAGAAAGCTTGCTTTTCAAAGAACCAGCCCAGTGTGCCCTCGTGCATACTACTGGTGTGCATTGAGGGATTTTTCTGTGGCTTCTGAGTATTCATTTAGTTAGAAGGCATCTATTCTTTCCAAGGACAGCATTTGACTCCTGAGTTTTACGGGTAGAGTTAGTTTTGCACCACCCTGGCATTGAATGCACATTTGAAAACTCGTTTTAAAATCATTCATTTTGCAAACAATGGGCTTCTGATATTAACTACCCAAAATGCTTCTCCACAAATTGTTCTCTCTTTGGTTTTATTTCCATTGACTGGTAATCCATGATGCATGCATGCTTCTTTTCTGTCAAGTAGTTACTGCTCTTTGCAACTTAAACCTTTTTCTTTCTTAAAGAGTTAAAGTTAGAGAAAAATTGGTGAAAGAGGAGAGTGCTCGCAGCAGCCCTGAACTTGCCTCAGAGTCCTTAACTCACAGGAGATGTCAGCCAGTGCCAGGGCATTACCTGTCCTTTCATTCAGAAAACTCAGCCTTCGATAGGGTCACGAGCAAGGCAGCCGGCTCTGCACGACAGCCGATCCGTGGCTTTGTCCAACCTGCAGACCCCGTGCACACTGCCATGTTGGTGACCTCAGAAACCCCAGAAAGTGTGTCTGAGTGCAGCTGGGTGGGATCAGCCACCCAGAATGTCATAAAGCCTCCTGCCCTGAAGGTTCTTGAAGGTGAAAGAAGAGATACCCCCATTCTCCATATTTGTGAATCACAAGCAGAAGAAGATGTGCCCCTCGCTGAAGCTCTCAAGAAAAGCAGGAAAGCACTATTGGATTTAGAGGATGGGGGGCTTGTGAGAAGCTATGAGGACACTTTTGGAAATGAGGACTTTGGTAAGCCTGCCATTCTTGGCACCATCACCTTAGAACATCACAAGGAGCCAGAAAGTCTTTCACACTCACCTCAAGCTCAGCACCAGTTAACTGAGAAAATGGGCAGGAGTGAAATGGTTTCCTATGTTCAGAGCGAACCTGTATCCCAAGATGCCAGAGTGACAGGTCACAAGAAAGAAGCACCTAGAAGGAAGCGCAAGGTCCTCACCCGCTCCCTGTCTGACTACACGGCGCCCCCTCAGCTCCAGGCCCTGAAGAGTAAGCACCCAGATGCAGAGGGACAGATGAAGTTGCAGGGTTCCAAAGCTGAGAGGCCCCACTCAGAGCTGAGCATGCTGGACACCAAGGTTTCTGTTGCACAGCTCCGAAGTGCATTTCTGGAGTCTGCCAGTGCCAGCAAGAAGCCTGAACTGTAGGTGATGTTTCAAAAGTCCTCTCCTGATGTGTCACTTGCACGTCCTTGGCAAAATTATTAATTTCTCAAGTTGTATTGCGTCCTGCATTAAGTCACATTTAAGCTTAGCTCACAAGTGTGCAGGGCAGACCATATAGGACATGGCTCCAAAACTACCATTCTGCTTTGCCTGCTAATGGGGATCTGGAGGATTGGGTCTCTGTAATGCTCCATCATTTTTGCATGCATGGGAGAGGGATGCAGTGGGATTTAGTAGTGTCTGTGCCTTGACTCACTGAGATGCATAAACCTTTGCTTTATTCTCCCCCTCCCCCCCCTCTCTCTCTTGTCTTCCCGGTCCTCTGCTATATCCTCTCTCCTGATGATTCTAAAAGCCAATCACGGCTTGAGAAGTCAACCAAAGGAGTTGGCTTGCCTACCAGTGTGGAACGGGAGAGAGGGTCCCAGAAACCACGACGCTATTTTTCTCCTGGTGAAAATAGGAAAACTTCTGAGAGATTTAGAACTCAACCTATAACCTCAGCAGAACGAAAGGAATCAGATAGGTAGGCACATGTATGTCTAGGAACTAACAGGATTTTCACCACAATGATGGTCCTGCTGCTGTTCAAATGGGATGTGGTGATTCCATAGTTCTCCCATCTAATTGATAAAGAATATTTACTTGGATAATATAAATGTATTTTTAAAGAATGTTGTCCTTGACAACAGAATCCCAAGATACTGTTTCAAATTGCACTCAAACTATAAGAAGAAAAATTTCTCTTCATTTAATGTTTTTAATTTTTATGCTCTTGTTAAGTTAGAATCCAAGTTGAGTATTCACCATATTTTAAAATAACTGAGGAATATTCATTTTTAAAATGTCTTCCTGCTTGTTATATTTGAGTTTTCTATTATCACTTGATTATCCTTGGAAATGATAAGGTTTGTCTAAAAAATCACCATCAGTCATGTTGAATAAGTCACATTTGATTCTGGTTTGTCTCCACAAGGTGTCCACTGGGCTGGGCTGTGTGCACATGCATTCCATGGTGTCTGTTAACTGTACATATATATTCACAACTAGAATTACTATCAGGATAATATTCTTTAAGAAAATTCATTTTTATTTTTATGATAATTTATATGGACCGTCTACTCCCACCAGCTAATATTTTGTTATTATTTGCTAATGTCTTTCCTAGGTCCACTTCAAATTCAGAAATGCCAACTGCTGAGGGCAAGTATCTGTTTTCCTTTTGCTTCTTTATCATCTCCTCCAGATTAGATTTCAATAAGATTTTTGCTTTTTTTGAGAATGAGATTACCATGCATACCTATTTCTTACTCTTTTGCAGGCATTCTTTCTGTCAATATAACAAAACCTAGTTTGGGTTTTCAGAGATCTTTCTGTTATCTTTGAGAGTTAGAAAACTGATGAGTCAGCAATAATAAAACAACTGATTTGCTCCAAAGAAGTAGGTTTCCTGTTATTCCTGCTACTACTGTTGAATAATAAAGAAGAGCCGTTCCTTCCCCTAAAAACTATTATTAAGTCTCAACTTGTCAAATAGAACAATAGAGAATTACTATCCAGACAGAATTTTGTTTGGTTAATTACAATGGAAATGAGCACCTTTTCACTAAGCAGAATAGGCTTCCTGCAAGGGGGAAATACTGTCAACTGTAATTTTTAGTATTTGCATTCTTATATTCAAAGGTCAGCCTTAAGAAACTTTTTAGACTCTTTACATACATTTTTAAAATGATGTCTAGTTTTTATTTTATGGCTTTTTATAGATGAAGAAAAGGTAGATGAACGAGCCAAACTGAGTGTTGCTGCCAAGAGGCTGCTTTTCCGGGTAAGATGTGCTAAGTGTTTGAGTAGCAACTGTCACCCTCCTGAAGGAGGCATCCATTGTGTCCTGCACCTGGGCCCTCAGTGGCTCCCCTCTCTTCAGATCCTTGGCTAATGTGAGCACCAGCCGACACAATACAAGTGTTCACTTCCGATAGTGATTCATACCTCTCAGAGTATTTCTCAGGGTAGGGGAACAAAGTAGAAACATTTTGCTGCCCCAATTTCCTTTTCTTGAATTCATGAGGATTCCACAATATTTCTGATCTCAGGAAATGGAAAAGTCATTTGATGAGAAACATGTTCCAAAGCGATGTTCGAGAAACGCGGCCGTGGAGCAAAGGCTGCGGCGTCTGCAGGACAGATCCCACACCCAGCCTGTGACCACCGAGGAGGTGGTTATTGCAGCCACGTGAGTCTCCCTTCTGCCCTTTTGGCCTTGGCTATACTGTCTTCTTTTTAAAAAGACATTTGAAGACACATAAAGAAAACGAAATGATTGGGAGGTGGTTTAGTTAGAAGCCATAGAGAAGTTGGTATTTAGGGATTTTTCTTACTGTGGTCTCTAAACCCCACAATGGGATGTGTTATCTATTGTATCTACTAGAAAAACATGAAGAGGAATTTTATTTAATTTTTTTGTCTTTGCATTTTTTAAATCTCTTAACAATGGAAAATTTATAAAATTAAAGTAAATAAATTAATGTAATGAACCCTATGTACTCATCACACAGTTTCAATAGTCATCAACTCCTGCTATATCTCTATCCCCATTTTTCTCTTATATTATTTTCAAGCAAACACAAGATATCATTTCTCCCATTAATATTTTAGTATATATCTCAAAAAGTGAAGGGTTCTTTTTGTTTTTAATTAATCAAAAATGTAAAAATTCATTGGAAGTCTGATAACCTTTTAAACAATTTTTGAGCAATGTGTTCTAATATGTTCAGAATGGGTTTCCCAAAGTCATTCATTCATTCATTCATTCATTCATTCAGGGATAATCACTTCCATCAAGTGAAAACTGTTATTGGTTGTTGTTGTTTTTTTTGTTGTTATTAATCCTCATCTGAGGATATTTTTCCCATTGATTATTAGAGAGAGAGAGTAGGAGGGATGGAGGAAGGGAGTGAGATAGAGAAACATCAATGTGAGAGAGACACATTGATTGGTTGCCTCCTTCAGGTGCCCGACTAGGGTTGGGGATTGAGCCTGCAACCCAAATACATGCCCTTGACTGGGAATTGAACCCTTAACCTTTGGTGCATGGGCCGATGCTCTAACCATTTAGCACACTTGCCTGGGCAACTTTTATTCATTTGGGTTTTCTTAATTGTTTTTGTGCTTCTCCTGGACACACACACACAGACACACACACACTTTTTGAAAAATGAAGTGCCTCTCACTCCAGTAAACCTGCTGTTTGGTCAACTGCCTTCATTTCTTTCCTCAGCTATTCCTCAACATTTTGGTATGATTGTGGATAAATAAATCCTATACCCACGAGGAACTCTTAGCAAATCAGTTTTTTAAATTTGAATCTTATATTTTTAATATCTGAGTGGCCATATAAACACAAAACACCTATCCATGGTAGCAAAGCGGTAAATAAGTAAAAATTATTACCATATAAGGCTCATTGAGTCTACTTCGATGCGCCCATAGATTATATGAGGACACTGATTCTCTTAAAAAATATAGATGGAGAAAAATATTCTAAAAATGGGTATAATCTACTGATTATATAATGTCACTATTGACATTAGCTTTCTTTTAAATTACTTTTTTAAACCAGGAATTTCTTCCAAAGATAGCCTATTCTTATTCCATTTACTTTGAGTAGCTTCTGTCTGTTATTTCCTAAGTTTGTTATTGCTTTTCAAGTTCTTTAGTGTTTTTCCCAAAGTAATGAGCAAATAATTTTTAAGAAATATTTGATTTCACGTTTCTGGATGGAAAACTATGCTTTCCTTAATGCTTCTTTTCTTCTCTCTCCTTATGAATGTTCCTTCTTTGGCAATTGCTTTAAAGTGAACCTCTCCCTGCTTCCTGCTCTGTGGCCACCCACCCTGTAATGACAAGACTTCCTAGTCCCACTGTAGCTAAGAGCACTGTGCAGCCTGCCAGGTACTGGACAGCAATAGCAGCATGTGGCCCGAGGGCAAAGGTGTTAGACTACAGAAGAGTCTGAAAATCTTGAATGGCTTTCATTTGTTTGACAACAAGTCAGTGCAATGAGTTGTTCCAGGAATGTTTTGTCGTAGCTCAAGACACTGATTGCTTCATGTAGGCCTGCATGAGGAAACATCTCATCTACCTGAATCCATGATGTGTTGGAACAAGGATCACACTAATTCACTCATCCATTTGCTTTGTTTCTGTTTTTCATAAACATAGCCATCCCTCAGAAATGTCATTCTTCAACCTAAAATACTAGTACTTAATAAAGATTAATAGAAAAATGGGAGTTGATGTGAATGTTGAAATTCTGATAATAGATTTTTTTTAAAAAGTATGTAGACACAAATAGATGTTAAAAACAATCCTACCTGTTTCTAATTATAGACAATGCCTTTATATTTCGGAATTAGAATATTAAAAATTTATAGTGTCTGAAAGATATTTCATTATCATGTTTTAAAATTATGTCCTTATGGTATGTAAATAGCCCTTCTATTTTTCTATTATAGGCTGAAACACGAAGGCTAAAAATAAGACTAAAAGAAGTAAAATGACAGCCCAGAACTTGAGACCTCACTTGGGAAGGAGGTTGAGGTTGCCCTCCCAGTTCACCTGTTGACCTCAGGAATGACTCCCAAGACAGGGTGCCTGTTGCTATCTTCATTAGTGTTCTGGAACACTGACTGCTCTTTTGTCTGGGGCAACATGTGAAGTGGTGATTAATTAGAGTCAAGGCAGAATATACTGTTTACTGGACTGAGAATTGGTTTCCCAGTGGCAGAAGGGGGCTTGTCTTAAACCTTTGGGGAGTCACCGTGACCATGTAACTGGAAGCCTTCTCTGCTTGAGAGCCAGAGGGATTTACCATTGTCTGAAATTCCCTTCATGTTTCAAGTTACTGGGAATTATAGACTTTTTTCTGCTGGAGTGTTTTTGTGTGTTTAATCTCTAATGTCTAATTATAAAAGCACACATTCACTGTAAAATTTCAGCCAGTACAGAAGTGCATAAAGTAGGACAAAGAGCCCTATCAGCCGGTGATTTAAACCTATGAGAGAAAGTGCTAGAGTGAAGGAGTGAAAGAACCTTAAAATTAAGCCATTTGTGTTTAGCAAGTGAAAATAAAAACTCTGTGTTGTGGATAAAGTTATGGACAGCATGATTATTCTATTTGCTAATTATTTAAAATGAAAAGACCACCTCTGAACCACATAATAAGATAAGGCCTAAATATGTCATAGCTGATGTCTTAAGACTCCTTTTAGCCTTATTTATTATTGAAACTAACAATACAAGCTTTTTCTTAAAAAAAAAAAAAAAGGTATGTCCAAACTGACCTTCATTTCTTAAAACAGGAAATTCAATTTTTAGAGGTAATTCAGAGCTAAAAATCTGCCCTTTGTGAAATTGACAAAGCTAGTGTATCCCAACTACTCTGTCTTTTACAATCTCCTTTAATATCCAAATAATTACCTGCACCTCTCTTAAATGTATCTGGTAAAAATAAAGCCCTTTTCAAAATTGACACTTGAAAGAAAGTTAACACAAGGTGGGCTTGTGTTCATTTTCATTTGTGTTACTGACTTTTTCTCCCTTTCAGATTACAGGCATCTGCTCACCAAAAGGCTCTAGCCAGAGACCAGGCAAATGAGGGCAAAGATTCTGCTGAACAAGGTGAACCTGATTCCTCCACTTTAAGCTTGGCAGAGAAGTTGGCCTTGTTTAACAAATTGTCCCAGCCAGTCTCAAAGGCTATTTCTACCCGAAACAGAATAGACACAAGACAGAGGAGAATGAATGCTCGCTATCAAACTCAGCCGGTAACGCTTGGAGAGGTGGAACAGGTGGGTGCACTGTTATCAAATTCCAGTTTTCTTGTATGTTCTTAAACTATAGGAGCACTGGATTATCTCAGGTTAGTGATATAATGAAGGTGGTATACCTGTACACCGTGTTACTTGTAGATGAATTGGTAATGACTTCATTCCTAAGAAAGTCGCCATGCCAAGTATGTTTCTCTTTACTTGTTTTTGTAATTTGCTTGCTGAAATCATCTGGATTGTTCCTGTTTTGGAGAGAAAAATAGGACACACAGTCTGCTTCTCACCCAGATGAGATTAATAAGATGCTTTGTGTAACTGTTTTCTAGCATTGGTTTCCCACAAGACAAGAGTAAAACTGCACCAAATGTAGTATTTCAGTCTAGGTCAGTCCATACACTGGGGTTTATATAGACATTATATTTAAATTAGCTCTTTCCTTTTTCACTCTGTCCTCCCAGGTACAAAGTGGAAAGCTCATTCCTTTCTCGCCCACTGTAAATACATCTGTGTCCACCATGGCATCTATAGTCACTCCTATGTACGCAGGAGACCTTCGGACAAAGCCATCCATTGATGACAACACAAATGTTACTGGCTATAAGTTTCCTTCTTCAATAGAAAATGTAGATTCTTCAATTAGTAGCATTCTGAAGCCCCAATCCTGTCAGGCTTCAGTAGAGGGCAGTGGGAGCAAAGGTATGTTTAGAGAGTATGGAGAGACAGAAAGCAAGAGAATCTTGATGAATATAGAAGGTAATGTTAAAAACAGATCCTTTGAGGAAGCAGAGCCATACCTTATCCTCAACCCAGTCCAGAAAAGAGACAGCCATAAAGAATTTAAATATGATGTTGCGAGAAAAGGAAGCCTAGAGCTACCAAATGCCCCTGTCTCCCACCCTGGCGATGAGGAGTTTTCCACTGCCAAAAGCACCACTCAAGGGAATCCAGACTTGAAGGATAGGCAGCCCTTTGAAGAGAAGGTGGACGTGGAGAATGTCACAAAGAGGAAGTTTTCACTGAGAGGTAAGTTGCTATTGCTCCTAAAGTTGGAAAAACTGATTGGATTTTTAGTTTCTGCTGGATTGTTTGCATGTGTTTGTGATTATTTCTGATTAAATCATGAAGGCACTTTATAACTAGTTGATTAGAATTTTACTGTGGATCCTACTTTCCTCTAGACTTTTCTTCCTCTTAAATTTCACTTATTTGGTGGATTATCAATTTTTCAGCAATAAAAATACCTGACGCTCTTTCACACATCTTGATAAGGGTATTTGACATCTTTGGTCACATTAAAACACATAACAGCTAGCTCTGTTGGCCCCTTTATGAGTTGATGACCCCAAATGTCCAGGGCTGGGTCAGTGCAGGGTAGCAGGATTTGAACACAGGTCTGTGGATTTCCAGGCTTTCCTTCTGTATTCCTTATATGTAGACTAGCAAGCTCTATTGCATGGGACTTTCTTTCTCTTTCTTCATTTACATAAAATGATAGTAAGTTATAATAATGGTTTTGACTTTTGGCTGTGGCACATTCAAAAATATTCTCTGGAGGAGTAGAAACTGTTAGGCCAGAATGGTGAGGGATTACAAATTTATTTGATCATCTGCACACCAGGTGGCTGAGCCTGGATGGTTCCAGCCCCTAGTGACAGGAGTCAGCAGCTTTTAAAGGACTTTTGGTGGGCTTTTTCTAGACAGAGAATTCTTTATGCATACCCTGAGGGGAGAGAATGGAATGTGGTCACAAGTGAAATGTGGTCTCAGCAAAGGGAATGTCCATAGTGAAATGATCTGAAAAGCCAGTTCCCTGGGGAGGGGTATCAATTCAATTGCTCAATCAAAACTTAACAGAAACATTTTGTAGTTTACAGTTAAAGCTAACTTCCTGTGTGACACACAGGAAGAGATCAATTTTTTGCTGTATGGAGTAGCCCACTGAGAAATTTGGTTTTCTCACACCATATAGTTGCCACAGATTTGCATAAATTCCACTGGATTGGGTAGCCAGCTCTGTGCCCACAGTTTGCACTGCAAATGCAGGACTGTTGGGAAGTGAACAGCTGGAAGAATGCTTGCCTGGAGGAGTAAGTGCTGACTTCACTCATTTCTTTCCCAGTAGCAGAGTTCGGGGAACCCACTTCTGATCAGAGTGGCACAGTTGCTGGGAACAGTATTGTTCAAGTTGCAGCCCCAGTGTCTTGGAAGCAGCAAGAGCCTGCAGAGCTACTACAGGAGAAGCACTATAAGAATCCATGTGCGATGTTTGTTGCTGGAGAGATCAGAATGCCAACAGTGGAGGGCAGCCTTGATTCACCCAGCAAAACCATGTCAATTAAAGAAAGGTAATCTGATTTAATAACTGCAAAATAATTCTATTAGGGAGGAATTACAACTTACTTTTAAGGAGACATCTGAGTAATTGGCAAAGGGATGAAATCATGAGTCCAGGTACCTAAGGAGATGTGCTGTTATATTAGAATTCTTTGGGGAAGTCAAGAGTGAATTGCAGTGACTCCCTTCCTGCTCGGATAAGGCTGGATGAGGGCCAGTTCCAGACTCATATGAGGAAACCATAGAAACAGACATTTGTTTGCTTCATCTGTTTATAGTTTTATTTTATTTTTTATATTACATTTTTTTAACTATCCAGTGATGGGAACAGAGAGCTTGGCTCTTTCCCTTTCAGATCCAGATAGCATCAAATTTAATGTACTCAGTGTTTGTGACTGTATGTATGTGTGTGTATATATATATAGCAACTGACCAGAATGACCAGTCTCTATGACACGCACAGTGGCAGCCAACTGGCCCTATTGGGGCCCCGATTGGCCCACCTCAACTTCTCATGGCCCCTCCCCCCAGCCAGCCCTGTCCTCAATAGGTCCTCACACCCCGATCTAGGCCGAGCCAGCCAGCTAACCTCCTGCAGCCCCTCCCCCAGCTGGCCCAGCCCCATTGGCCCTCATGGGGGTGGGTGGACTGGACCCCACCCATTCACAAATTCATGCATGGGGCCTCTAGTATGTATATAAACACATACATATTTGTATATTTATTTGAGGGAATGAAGATACGTTCATTTTAAAGTGAAGATAAATCCATTTAGAAAATCAGTATGTACTGGTATTATTGATTTTTAGATAGAAGGAGAGAGAAAAACATCAATGTGAGAGAAACATCAATCAATTGCTACTCACACACTCCCTGATGGGTGATCATACCCAGAACCTGGGTATGTGCCCTGATTAGGAATCCAAACTGCCACCTTTTGGTGTTTGGGACAATGCTCCAAACAACTGAGTTACACTGACCAGGGTCATTTAGAATATAATTTTTTTTAATTAATTTTTTTATACATATCTCCCCATTGCCCCCCCTCCCTCCTAGGCATACCCCGACCCCCTAGTGTCTGTGATCATTGGTTATGCTTATATGCATGCATACAAGTCCTTTGATTGATCACTTATCTACCTCACCTAACTTTAATCTTTCTGCTGTAATTTCACAGTTTGATGCTTTATGATTTTTGTCCTCCTGAGAATTATCAGTCTACTCCCTTTCTGTGCTCCTGATTCTATTATATTCACCAGTTTATTCTGTTGATCAAATTTTTAATTCACTTAATTTTTAGATTCACTTGTTGATAGATATGTATTTGTTGTTCATAATTTTTTGTCTTTTACCTTTTTCTTCTTCCTCTTCTAAAAGAGTACCTTTCAGCATTTCATATAATACTGGTTGGAGTTGATGAACTCCTTTAGCTTTTTCTTCTCTGTGAAGGTCTTTATCTGCCCTTCAATTCTGAATGAGAGCTTTGCTGGATAGATTATTCTTGGTTGTAGGTTCTTGCTGTTCATCACGTTGAATATTTCTTGCCACTCCCGTCTGGCCTGCATTGTTTCTGTTGAGAAATCAGCTGACAGTCGTATGGGTGCTCCCTTGTAGGTAATGAACTGTTTTTCTCTTGCTGCTTTTAATATTCTCTCTTTGTCTTTTGCTCTTGGTATTTTAATTATGATGTGTCTTGGTGTGGTCCTCTTTGGATTCCTTTTATTTGGGGTTCTGTGTGCTTCCTGGACTTGTAAGTCTATTTCTTTTACCAGATGTGTGAAGTTTTCAGTCATTATTTTCTTAAATAGGTTTTCAGTATCTTGCTCTCTCTCTTCTTCTGGCAACCCCACAATTCTGATGTTGGTACGCTTGAAGCTGTCCCAGAGGCTCCTTACATTATCTTCACATTTTTGGATTCTTTTCTCTTCTTGCTTTTTCAGTTGAATGTTTTCTGCTTCTTTATATTTCAAATTTTTGACTTGATCCTTGCCTTTCTCTAGTCTGCTGTTAGGACTCTGTATAATAGTTTTTATTTCAGTCAGTGTATGTTTAATTTCTAGTTGGTCTTTTTTGATCTTTAGTTGGATCTTTTGCATCTCTAGTTGGTCCTTTTTCATCTCCTCTTGGGTCTCACTAAATTTATCCATCTTTTCTAGCATATTCTTGAAAAACCTTATAAGCGTGGTTTTGAACTCTATATCCAGTCGTTTTTTTTCCTCCATTTCTTTTGCTTGTAATCCCTTCCCTTGTCTCGGCATTTTCACTATGCCGGGGAAACTTCTGTGCTGGATTCAGCCGCAGAAGCCTCTGTTGAGCTTGGGAGGGGTGGAGTCTCAGGGCTTAAGGGACCGCCTTGCCTTCCAGTCGGCCCCGCCCTCCACGGGCTCTGAGTCTCACGTGACTGGGTAATGGCTGGAGCAGTCCTTGTGCGCGTCTGCAGTGCCTCTAACCGCTGCCTTTCCGGCTCCTTTGCGCACCAGCACCACAGGAGTCTAGGTCTCCAGGTTTCGCCTGAAACAGGGGTTTAATGGACTCAGAAGTGGCACAGTTCGGAGGGTCTGTCTCCCGCCCACTCGCGAAAGCCAGCAGCACAATCAGCAATCTGTCTTCCGCATGGTGCCGTGCGTAACCAGACCTCCGATCCTTTGCGACTCCCCTAAATTTCCTTGCACTTCTCCCTTTTCACAGTCCAAACTCCCCCGTATGAGTTTCGGCTGGATCTGGGGTTTAGTGTCATAGGATAAGGGGTTCAATGCCTTTGAGAGTCTCCGTTTCCCTCCCACCAGAGAAAGCCAGCCAGGTACCCAGGCACCCGCTCTCTCAGCGCGCGCTTCTCAGTACCTCAGCTTTTTGCAGCTCCTCTGGGTCTCCGTGAGCCCCTCTCTTCCCCTCTAGTGTAGAACTTCCACTCAGCCAGCTTTCCTGTGGTTCTGGATGATGTCCGTACTGTCTTTTAGTTGTAGTTTTGAAATTGTTGTGCGAGGCAGCAGTATAGGTGTTTACCTATGCCGCCATCTTGGATCTCCCCCTAGAATATAAATTTTTGAGATTAAGTCTAAATTTTGTTTTACAAAAAGTAAATTAGATTCCTTTTATGAAATAATTTAGAAATTTTGTATCAGGTAATAGCTATGAAAGATTACATTTGAGTATCAACATCATAACATCATTTAATTCAAAAGAATGATGGAGGATTGTCAGGATAGGATATATTTAAATGGGACAAAAACAAAGAATAGAAGCTAAATATTTCAAGTTGTATTTTCCTTGTTAATTAAGTAGCAGAAGATGTAATAATGATAGGAACTCTGCAGGAAGAAAGGTCTTGTCAACTTCCTGGTGTGGTGAGCAGTATTGTTTCTAACATCAGTTCCATATGGTTCTGCCTACCTAGACTTCCTTAGCACTTCCCACCACTCTGAAGTGTTCTTGCTCTATTAGACTTTGGTCACTCTTACTTATCTAGCTACATTTCAACTACCTAAGATGATAGGTATATCCAACCACAATGAAAATTCTTCACTCTGTTTTTCCACTTGAGCTTTTGAACAATATTCCTAAAACATTAACTAGATGGTGCCATTTTCAACGAATACATTATTAAGGTTGTTAAATCTTATTTAAAATTCACAATAAATTAATCTTACTAGACTGAGGAGGCATCAGTGAAGGGCTGACGGGGTAAACTAAGTGAGAGGACTGATGTCCTAAATATGGGAAACTGGCCTGAATCCTCTGTGGATACCTGGCTCAAAGAAGTTGGGTCCCAGAGATCCAACTATTAACTGGTTAGGTGAGAAGAAAGAGATTTCATTTAAGGATATTAATGAAAATATCGTTATATGCAGTTCTGATGTTCTATAGATCAGAAAATATTTCTGGGGTAAAATTCCAATGGAAAATCCTAAGATACTTCTTCTCTCAATGGCTTATTGGGGATATTTCCCCCATCTTTGAGTATTTAGGACTTTTGGTGAAGTTTTATGTCTATCCATAGTGTGATAATTATTGATTTATTTGCTATTTTTAATAAATTTTCATGTATTTCTGAAAGTAGTTTGAATCCTGTAAAACTCTCACTTTAGAAAATGGGAGATGCCATACTAGTAAAGGTGCAGCTTGTTAACCTAGGCTTTGTGGATGATTGAGGAGTTTAAGGATGGCTGCAAGGTTTCTGGGAACTGCCGGGAAGTATTCAATCGACTGTGTGTACACAGGCGCTTTCTGGTGAGTGGGAGACAGAACCTCTCTGTGTCTCCAAGGGTGACCCCAAACTGTTCAGAGCCATAACAGTAAAAAATGCTTGTTAAATATCCTGCTATTCAGTTTAATTTTTAAATATACAGGTACACTTCAGATTTATTGTGAGTTTGGTCCCAGACTACTGCCATAAAGCAAGAATCACAATAAAGAGAGCCCTAATTTTTTCACTGGTGGAGGGTCTTGTTGTAAAGCATTCAACATCTGTAAAGCTAAATAAAGTGAAGCACATAAAAAAAAAAGTGTGCCTGCATGATGTTTGAAAAAGGATGTGGAGCACTTTATTTAGCAAGTTGTGTTTATAATAAATTATGCTAATATGAAATATTTTGCCAGTGATTCCCCACGATCTGTGTGTGTGTGTGTGTGTGTGTATGTGTGTGTGTGTAATCTATTTCAGAGAAGAACAGAGATGGAGAGAGATAGAAACATCAATGATGAGAGAGAATCTTGATGGGCTGCCTCCTACACACCTTCCACTATGGTGGAGTCCACAACCTGGACATGTGGCCTCGCCTGGAATCAAATGGTGACCTCCTAGTTCCTAACTTGACTCTCAACCATTGAGCCGCACAAGCTGGGCTCCCCTGATCTTGATGATATTTTACTTTACTTTGCTGAAACAACAAAATTATATGTCCTTACAATCCATTTACTTTTCCCTAAATTGCTTTTATATTCCCTCCATTTTGTTAAATGAGATAATGAAACTTGACCTATTTAAAATAAGAATGCTATCCATGTAATTTTTGGGGTTTTACTTTTTTTTTTTTTTTTTGATGTGACATCCTATATAATAAGGAGGTAATATGCAAATTGACTGTCTCTACAACACACAGGATGGCTGCCCCCATGTGGTCAAAGATGGCTAGCAGGGGAGGTCAGTTGTGGGCAATCAGACCAGCAGGGAAGGGCAGTTAGGAGGGATTAGGCCTGCAGGGGAGGACAGTTAGGGTGTCTGGACTGGCAGAAGAGGGCAGTTGGGGGCAATGAAGCCTACAGGGGAAGACAGTTGGGGGGGGGGGGGGAACCCCGGCCCGCCGGGGGGGGCCGGTGGGGGGGCCCCCGCCCCCCCGGGAGGGCAATTGGGGGGGACTAGGTCTGCAGGGGAGGGCATTTGGGAGCTACCAGGCCTGTAGGGGAGAGCAGTTAGGGGTGACCAGGGCAGGAGGGGAGGGCAATTAGGGGCAATCGGGCCAGCAGGGAAGCAGTTAGGTGATGATCAGGCTGGCAGCAGAGTAGTTAGGGGCAATCAGGCAGGCAGGCAGGCAAGCAAGTGGTTGGGAGCAATCAGTCCTGGATTGTGATAGGGATGTCTGACTGCTCATTGGACTTAAATAGGCAATTGGAAATCCCTCGAGCATCCCAGATTGGAGAGGGTACAGGCTGGGCTGAGGGGGACCCCCCCCCCCCGGCCACCGCCATGCATGAATTTTGTGCACTAGGCCTCTAGTATAAAATAGAACTTTTAAACCTTATTCTGACTTCCTCTGACTGCCTTATTTGGCCAAAGGAGGGGTTCAGTTCCAATGTCCACAAGGTTCATTCTGTGAGCAGAACTGACAGCAGGACTGACTCCAACTCTTCCACCTCAGTCCACCCCTCTTTCAGAATATGATTGATGCTCATGAAGAAACATATATACAAGCATATTTTCTTTTTTCATCTTTTCTGACATCTAGAATGTCAAGTTTGAACGCTAATGAGCATAAAACTTAAACACAATCTGCTTTTTTTTCCATTTGATTAATAAAATCACTTTTTCATACCTATCCAAATGGTCGGAGAGTTAATTGTTCCTGTTGGGGAACTTCTTTGGAAAAGCATTGCAAATTAAATCATGTTTATGTTATTTAGGGATAAAAAACCTTTGATACTTCTTTTAAAGTACACTAGGCTTTTAGAATCTTATTTCCACTATTAATGAAACAACTGAATCTAAGCTTTTATATTTAGGGGGAAGATTACTAAAAAAGGCAAAAGAGGCATGCCTTCACTTTGGGAAATTGGTAGGATGTGAGGACTTAGCTAACGAATATTGAAAAACTCACCCATGCCTCCTGCCAGCCTGCAGAATCCTGACTTAGGAGGTCCCGCTGTGTTCTCTGCATGTCCCTCCATCCACCCTGCTGCCCTCCACCCAGCACAGGTTGTATTCATGCTTCCCCATCAAACTCTGGATTCCTGCCTTGTAGCTGGGAGATGTCAGCCACCAGAGGGCCCCAGATTTTTGGAAATCTAAAGGAACAGAGTAATACATTAAAGTTTCAGCGTGTGTTATTTTTACGTTATCTACCCTTAGCATTCCATAGGCTAGAGCTGGGACCAATTACCATGTGGGCTCAATTGAACCACAGTTTTCATCCAGATTATTTTGGTTACTTTGTAGTCTTTGGAAGTCTCAGATGAAGGCTCTGCCATACATCCAGAAGCAAGATTTCAGGTTCTTGGAATGGAGGAATCTTTGAAGGCCATCTTGGGATGGGGGCAGGGAGAACATTAAAAGAAAGCCAGAGTTCTGTGCTGCTCCTGAAACTTTGAGGGCAAACATGTGTCTGGACAGTTCATGCACTAATGCTGTGAAACCAGCCTGGTGGGAGGCAGCACATGCCTGTGTTTGAGCCACATCTCCCTGTCCTACTGACACACAGTGTAACTCCTGTCAACCAAATCCTGGATCTGTGGGCATTGTTCCTTTTCTGTCAGATTTTTAAAAACAATATTTAGTTTCTTAGAGACTACTATGCAGATCAGCAGTTTATAAGGTAGCCTATTAAGTGATTAAAGATTCCCCAACTTATTTTTTTTTCTAAGTCAGTTTTTAATTCCTCAAATAAGACATCAGGGAAAACAAATGATTATTTAGATGATGATGTCATTACTCTAAGAAATTGGGAGCTTTTTCTTTAGAAGATGCTGGTTTCACAGCATTTTTTCCATTTTTTTATTAATGTGTTACATGTGTACATATCTTCCCATTGCCCCCTCCCACCCCACTTCCATGCATGCCCTCATCCCCTAATGTCTTGTGTCCATTGATTATGCTTATATGCATGCATACATGTCCTTCGGTTGATCTCTTATCTACCCCACCTCTCCCTAACCTTCCCACTGTAATTTGACAGTTTGTTTGATGCTTTACTGCCTCTGTATCTATCTTTTCGTTCATCAGTTATGATGTTCTTTATTATCCATAAATGAGTAAGATCATGGGGTATTTTTCTTTCATTGACTGGCGTATTTCACTTAGCATAACGCTCTCCAGTTCCATCCAGGTTGCTGCAAATGGTAAGAATTATTTCTTTTTTTTATGGTAGCATAGTATTACATTGTGTAGATGTACCATAGTTTTCTAACCACTCATCTGCTGACGGGCACCTAAGCTGTTTCCAAATCTTAGCTATTGTAAATTATGCTGCTATGAACATAGGGGTGCATATATCCTTTCTGATTGGCGTTTCTAGTTTCTTAGGATATATTTCTAGGAGTGGGATCACTGGGTCAAATGGGAGTTCCATTTTTACTTTTTTTGAGGAAATTCTATACTATTTTCCACAGTGGCTGCACCAGTCTACATTCCTACGAGCAGTGCATGAGGTTTCCTTTTTCTCCACATCCTGGCCAACACTTGTTATTTGTTGATTTGTTGATGATTGCCATTCTGACAGGTGCAAGATGGTATCACATTGTCAGTTTGATTTGCATCTCTTGGATAATTAATGACTTTGAGCATGTTTTCATGTGTCTCTTGGCCTTCCTTCTGTCTTCTTTTGAAAAGATTCTATTTAGGTCCATTGCCCATTTTTTTATTGGATCGTTTATCTTTTATTAAGTTGTATAAGTTGTCTGTAGATATTGGAGATAAATCTTTATCAGTGATAAGATTTGCAAATATGTTCGCCCATACAGTGGGGTTTCTTGTTGTTTTGTTGATAGTTTCTTTTGCTATGCAAAAGCTTTTTATTTTGATGTAGTCCCCTACATTTCCCCTTCCATTGCCCTAGGAGCAGTATCAGTGAAGAAGTTCCTTTGGCATATGTCTGAGATTTTGCTACCTGGGGATTCCTCTAATATTTTATGGTTTCCCATCTCATATTTAAGTCCTGTATCCATTTTGAGTTTATTTTTGGTATGGAGATCCCACCTACTTTATTCTTCTTTCTCAGGATTGCTCTGGCTATTCAGGGTCTTTTTTTTTGTCCCAGATGAATCTTCAGAGAGTTCTTTCGAGGTCTATGAAATATGCCATTGGTATTTTAATGGGGAGTGATTGAATCTATAGATTACTTTGGGTAGTATGGGCATTTTAATGATGTTGACTCTCCCAATCCATGAGCATGGTTTGCTCTTCCATTTGTTTACGTCTTTCTCTATCTCTTTTTTCAGTGTCCTGTAGTTTTCCGAATATAGGTCTTTTACCTCCTTTCTTAAGTTTATTCCTAGGTATTTTAATTTTTTTGGTGTGATGGTAAATAGGATTGCTTTTTTAGTCTCTCTTTCTGTAAGTTCACTATTGGTGTATAGAAATGCTATACATTTCTTGGCATTAATTTTGGATCCTGCTACATTGCCGAATTCATTTATTAAGTCTATTATATTTTTTGATGGAGTATTTCAGGTTTTTTATGTACAGTATCATGTCATCTGCAAATAAGGACAGCTTTACTTCTTCTTTTCCAATTTGGATGTCTTTTATTTTTCTTCTTGTCTCATTGCAATGGCTAATAATTCTATTACCATGTCAAACAGGAGTGGTGATAATGGGTATCCCTGTCTTGTTCCTGTTCTTAGGGGAAATGGTTTAATTTTTGCCCATTGAGTATGATGTTAGCTCTGGGTTTATCATATATGGCTTTTATGATGTTGAGGTATGACCCTTCTATTCCCATCTTGTTGAGGGTTTCTATCAAGAAAGGGTGTTGGATTTTGTCAAATGCCTTTTCTAAAAGCATCAATTGATATGACTATGTGAATTTTATCTCTTAATTTCTTTATGTGATGTATCACATTTATTGATTTGCAGATATTGTACCATCCTGGGATCAATTCTTCTTGGTCATGGTGTATGATCTTTCTTAAGTACTGCAGAGTCCAATTTGCTAAAATTTTGTTGAAGATTTTGGCATCTAGGTTCATGAGGGATATTGGTCTGTAATTCTCTTTATCTAGTTTTGGTATTAGGGTGATGCTGGCTTCATAGAACCAGCTTGGAAGTGTTCCTTCCTCTTGAATTTTTTGGCATAGTCTGAGGAGGTTAGGTTTTAATTCTTCCTTGAATGTATGGTAAAACTCCCCTGTGAAGCCCTCTTGCCCTGGGCTTTTGTTGCTGGAAGCTTTTTGATAACTTCTTCAATTTCTTCCATAGTTATTAGCCTATTGAGATGTTTAGATTCTTCCTCATTGAGTTTTGAAAGGTTATATTTTTCTAGGAATATGTCCATTTCCTCCAGGTTGTTGGAATAGAGTTATTCATAGTACTTTTTAACAATCCTTTGTATTTTGGTGGGGTCTGTTGTTATTTCACCTCTTTCATTTCTGATTTTGTTTATTTGGACTCTCTCTCTTTGCTTCTTAGTGAACCTAGGTAGAAGTTCATCAATCTTGTTTATCCTTTCAAAGAACCAGCTCTTGGTTTTGTTGATCTTTTATATTGTGTCTTTGGTCTCTAAGTTGTTTATCTCTGCTCTGATCTTTATAATTTCCTTCCTTCTGCTTACACTGGGCTTTTCTTGTTGCTCTCTTTCTAATTCTTTGAGTTGTAGGGTTAGGTAATTTATTACCATTGTTTCCTGTTTTTTGCATTTCCATTTCTCCTTGAACTCCCTGGTTACCCAGTCATTGTTTAATAGCATGCTATTTAGTTTCCATGTATTTGATTTCTTTGGATTGTTTTTATTGTAGTTGATTTCCAGTTTTATGCCATTGTTATCTGAGAAGATGCTTGATATGATTTCTATGTTTTTGAATTTGAAGAGACTTTTCCTATGACCCAACATATATTCTATCTTTGAAAATGACCCATGTGCACTTGAGAAGAATGTATATCCTGTGGCTTTGGGGTGAGATGTCCTGAAGATATGATTTAATTCAATCTGGTCTAGTGAGTCATTTAGGATTGATGTTTCTTTGCTGAATTTTTGTTTAGAGAATTTGTACAGTGGTGACAGTGGGATATTAAAGTCTCCTACTATGATTGTATTGCTGTCAGTCTCTCCCTTGATATCCTCCAGGAGATTTTTTATGTGTTAGGGTGCTTCTGTATTGGGTGCGTATATGTTTACCAGTTATTTCTTCTTATTGGCTTGCTCCCTTTAATATTATAAAGTGGCCTTCCTTATCCCTTGTTATGTCATTCACTTTGAGATCTACTTTGTCAGGTATAAGTATTGCTACCGCAGGTTTTTTTTTCATTTCCATTCGCCTGAAAACGTTTTTCCAACCCTTCACTCTCAGCCTGTGTGCGTCTTTTTTTCTAAGGTGAGTTTCTTGTAGACAGCAGATATATGGGTCATTTTTTCTTATCTAATCCATTACCCTATGTATTTTGATGGGGCATTTAATCTGTTTACATTTAAAGTTATTATTGATAGGTACTTATTGTCTCCATTTTTATTCTTTACCCCTGTGTTCCTTCTTTGCTTCCTATTTCTTTTGTTTATTTTTTTTTTTCAGCAGACCCTTTAACATTTCTTGCATTGCTAGTTTGGTGGTAAATTCCCTTATTTGTCCTTTTTTTGTCTGTGAAGCTCCTGATTTCACCCTCAATTTTGAATGATAGCCTTGCTTGGTACAGTATTCTTGGATTCAGACCCTTCCTTTGCATGATTTTGTATATTTCATTCGATCCCCTTCTGGCCTGATGAGTTTCTGTTGAGAAATCAGTTGGTAGTGTGATGGGGGTTCCTTTGTAGGTAACTTTCTGTCTCTCTCTGGCCGCTTTTAAGATTCTTACTTTGTCGTTGGTGTTTGCCAGAAAGAGAGTGCCTTGGCATTGGTCTTTTGGTGTTCATGTTGCTTGGGACTCTGTGAGCTTCTTGGATTAGTGTGGGTTTTTTCTTTCATATATCAGGGAAATTTTCTGTCATTATTTCTTCAAATAGGTTTTCTATTTCTTGCTCTGTTTCCTCTCCGTCTGCCATCCCTGTTATGCTGTTGTTTTGTTTCGTGTTGTCCCAAAGTTTGCTTAGGCTCTCCTCCTCCTTTTTAATTTTTTTTTTTCTAGAAGCTGTTCTACTTCGGTATTTTTTCCTACCTTGTCTTCTAGCTCACTGATGCAGTCCTCTGCTTCTTCTAGTCTACTCTTGATCCTTTCTATTTAGTTCTTTACAGCAGTGATGTCATTTTTCATTTCATCTTCATTGTTCTTCATTTCCTTTTGGTTCTTACTCATATTGTTGAATTAGTCTTCCATTCTTTTCATCCTCTTTATGACCATTTCTCTGAATTCTTTCTCTGACATGTTGCTTGCCTCCATTTCATTTACTTCCTTTTCTGGTGATCCCTGCTTTTCTTTCATATTCAGGCTGTGTCTTTGTCTCCCTATAGTCTCTCTTCTCTGGGTGTCTGGTTATGTAGTTCTTTCTCTCCTTATCCTAGGCAAAATCTGACCTTTTCGTGTGGAGTGTAGATCTCCTCTGAATCCAAGTGTTTGTGCCAATTGAGGTTCAGTGTTCTAGGGTTCGCAGCTGTTCAATGGGTGCCCTAGTTGTAGATTTCTAGGCTTCCAATAACATCCACTTTCCCCTTCAAGATGGAGCAGTTTCTGTATCTGAGCTGGTAGCTCTGGAAGAAAACCCAGCAATAGTGGGAACTGCCCGGTCAGGAGAGCCCCATCCAGCAGTCCCCCACCTTCTCCTGGAGTATAGCTGTCCCTTAACTCACCAACAAACACTCCCAGTGCAACCCTCAGATGTTGTTTCTGTCTGCTCAGGGATAAGGCTCGGGACACGTCTGTCTATTCCACCACCATTTCTTTTTCCCCCTGAGACCTAGAGCATCATTTTTAATAAACCCAACTCCTGAGGATGAACTTCTTATTTTTTAAAAATAAATTATCTCAATTCATGTGAAATCAAATCTGATTGTTTTAAAAGGGTAGATGGCCAAGATAAATTATACTGGTCTGCATCAAGGGTGAAGATAGGAGGCCAGTTTGCATGAAAGATATAAGTGAGATGACTGTTTGCACAGGGTGATGAATTAGAAGCACCCTTTCATCTGGCTGTAAAAATACTGGCACATTTACTTTTTAAAAGTCTCAAAAAGGTTCTTCTTTTCTATTAGAAAAAGATGACTCATTGAGAATAATTAGAGAAAATATAAATCTTAGGTATATATAGACTGAACTTCAGATGAAAACACTGAAAGGAATTTTGAATTTGTTTTCAAGTATTTGAACTAGCCCTTATAGCACGCAGAGTCTTGTCAAACATCAATGATTATAGAATTTAAGACTAAATTAATCCTTGAGCCAAATGGGGGCTCTCTTTGTAAGATTCTGATTTCAATTTCTAATATATGTGTTTTTTATCCCTCAGCCAAACAAATCTAACACGAGCTGGGTGTCCTACAATTCAACTCAATTCTGACACTCTCTATCTGGAGTTAGCATCAGATACCACAGTCCTACAAGACTGCCTCCCACCCCCAATTCAGATGCCAGTCACAAGTCTGGGTTTTACTTGTACTTCTTACTAGCTATAATTCAGAAATTTCCATGACCCTCTCCTTGGGTTGATTAATTTGCTAGAGCAGCTCATAGAACTTAGAGAAACATTTACTTACTAGATCACTAGTTTACCATGAAAGCATGTGACTCAAGAACAGCCAGTGGAAGAGGCATGTAGGCCAAGGAATATGGGAATGGGCTTAGAGCTTCTATATCCTCCCAAGCGCACCACTCTCCCCAAGTTTCCATGTTCCACCAAGGCAAGAGCTCTTGGGTTTTTATGAAGTCTTCATTACATAATCACTATTAAGTTCAGTTGCAAATAGTCAATAATTTAATCAGTCTTCAGTTTCTGTCCCCTCTGGAGAGGTCAGAGGGTGGAACTGAAAGTTTCAAACTTCTAATCATATGGTTGGTTTTCCTGGCATTAGCCACCATATTTAGGTGATTCCCAAAAGTCATGCCATTAACAATAAAAGACACTTTATGGGTCTCATCACTTAGGAAATTCCAAGAGTTTTAGGGGTTCTGGGTAGAAAACTGAGCAAAAGACAAAATATGTATTTCTTCTTATAAGTCACAATATCACAGATAGATAAGGTGGCATTATACCAGTTTTATAGAATAGACATTTGAGGTCTAACTGCTGTCATGAAGCATAAAGGAAGAGAAGGGAAGGGGAAGGAAGTGATTGGGGCGGGGAACTGAAACTCCTGCCTGCTTTGAGGGGTTCTTCTCTTCATGGCTTTTCATTAAATGACTGAATGAATGGACAAGTATAAGGTGTGATCATGTATGAATTTATAAATGTAAATGGATTATTAAGTACTGCAAAATGTTTATTTGTTTAACAAAATTTTATCATGGAGTATATCACAACCCATCTCCAATTCAAATATTTAATTGAATCAGGAAATTTCATTGAAATGTCCTTTGAGACCATCTAGTCCAGTTCCCAAAATGACTAATAAGAAAGGAAGACCATGCTATTAACCAGAGTTAACGGCCAGGCTAGAGCTGGTGTGCTGTTTGTGGGCCTGTGTTAATGATATTTAAAAGGCACAGCCCAGTAGGTTGGGCAGAGGGGTCAAGGGAGTTTAAAGGGGGTCTAATTATTTTTTTCCCAATCTTTAAAGTTGTTGAGCATTAGCTCATATGAGTTTAGCATCACCTTTTTGTTTTGTTGTGTTTTGTTTGTTTGTTTGTGTTTTGCCTTTTATCTTTCCTACTAGAGGCCCGGTGCATGAAATTCAAGCATGAGGGAGAGCAGGTGTCCCTCAGCCTGGCCTGCACCCTCTCCAATTTGGGCCTCTCACAATCCGGGACCACTAGTTCCTAACCACTTGCCTGCCTACCTACCTGATCACCCCTAACCACCTCTGCTTGCTGGCCTGATACTCCTAACTGCTCCCCTACCTGCCCAATTGCCCCTAACCACTTCTGCCTGCTGGCCCAATCATCCCCTAACTGCTCTCCCCTGCCGGCCTGATCACCCCCTAACTGCTCTCCCCTGCCGGCTTGATTCCCCCTAACCACCTCTGCCTCAGCCTCCACCATTGTGGCTTTGTCTGGAAGGATGACTGGAAGATGTTCAGTCTAATTACCATATTACCCTTTTATTAGTATAGATGTTTGTCTAACTTAAATGTCTAAGTATTCTTCATTCATTATAGTAGAATTAGCTGAAACAGCCTCATGTTCACCAAAAGAGCCTTTCACAGGTTATAACATTTAAGCAGCTTTATATCAGGTCACACTGTAGTTGAAATAAAGTAGGTTAGGCAAAAGTCTCAGTTAATTAGATTCTTTTTTTATGTATAGCTTTCCCCTGAGGAAATTTGAAGTAATAATTTTTAAAGTGGGTTTGTAGAGAAGTTTCTGTATTAAGAGGATAGATTAGAAAGACCAAGTTTGTTTAGAGGGAAAAAACAGGACTTAAGATACAGGAAGAGAAACAGTCTTAAACATCTTCTTTCCCTGTAATTGAAAGCTACTATGTTAAGAGATTGTCAGTGTTTTATAGCTTCAATATTTTAAACCAGTTTCTGCTATATTTTCTGCAACTAAGTTACTACCTAGCAAGTCATTAAATGTTTCATCAAGTGACCAGAGGGGCCACTAACATACATATTTCTCTGGAGTCATGCTCTCAGCCTAAGGAGAAGGAAAAATAACAGCTATTCCTTTAGTGCAGTGGTTCTCAACCTTCCTAAGGCCGCGACCCTTGCATACAGTTCCTCATGTGGTGGTGACCCCTAACCATGAAATTTTGCTACTGTTATGCTTCGTGATGTAAATATCTGCATTTTCCGATGGTCTTAGGCGACCCCTGTGAAAGGGTCGTTTGACCGCCCAAGGGGTTGCGACCCACAGGTTGAGAACCGCTGCTTTAGTGGAATGATAATGCAGTTTTTATTTGGCAAGTCAAATTACAGCTTTGCATTTCTATCAACTTTAAAATCTTTGGGGCCATCTTAGGAAAAAGATACGTATATTATTTTCTAGATATATTTCAGAATAAATGAAATTCAGAAAGATTAAAATTTTGGCCATTCATTTATTGGTGAAGACTTCTAACTAATCTACATTATGGTTTTATCACAGGTAAGAGTTTGTTGCTGAACTCTTTGGTTGACATGTTTTCCTCTTAGATTAGCACTGCTGAAGAAGAGTGGAGAGGAAGATTGGAAAAACAGACTTACCAGAAAGCAGGAGTACGGCAAAGCGACTGTTGAGAGTAGCCTGCACATACAAGAAGTGGAACAGTCACTCAAGAAGAAGGTAACATTTTCCGTGTTAGGAAAAGCTCTGACATCATGCTTGGAAGTGCATCAAACAGGCGTGCATGACTTCACTGACCACTGCTCTGTGAGGCACCAGCACTTCCTTGCTCTTTAGTTCACACTTAAAGTCTGTTTCACAGCAGCTTCGGGTGATCAAAAGGCAAAGTCTTAAGATGTCATAGAACTGATAACAGTACCACCTGCATAATGTATCAGCAAACAAGTTCCTAAATTCTGAAGTGTGTACTTTTACTTCAGTTTAAAACCTTCTTAAATGAATTCTGACTTTACAATATTATTAAAGCCTTTATAATGAACAACTTTAATTGACCACTAACACTTTATACATTGCATATAAAGTATGGACTTAAATGTCCTATATTGAGATTTAAAACCTAAGTATACAAAATAGGGACATAATTTTTATGGTCAGTGAAACCTTATTTTATAATTGTAAGCATATTTCACAATGAGCTGGTGTGTCTTTTATTGAGAATATACAGGAAGATATATCACAAGTTTAATTAAAATTATCATTACTGGCAAGGAGTTGATATGCAAAAGTATTGATTATTTGTTAAATTACTAATGTAATGATGACCAGCATTTGACCAGTTAGTGCACACTTTCAAAACATATTGGCTTTCCTGCTGCTTTGCCTGGTGATTGCAAAAGTCTTGCTGGCTGGAGGCAAGGGGAACACCTGGGGTGGGCACATCCACAGGCAGCATCAAAAGTCTTCAAACAGAAAAGAAAAAACCAACTTAATCATCTGTCAAAGAGAAATTATGAATGTGGCCTTTATACATTAAGAAACTCACAAATATACTTGCACACAGAACTGTGAGGTGAGAGTTCTGACACTATTTTATATAGTATTTCTGTGTCTTTATAGGTCAAATTGGATTAGCAATTTGAATTATTTTCTTTTGAAACATACATGATATTAAAGATAATGATTTAAAACATTTAATTCTCAGTCATTAGTAAATTTCTCAAGTATAATCCCATGGGATTTTTGGATTTGCATATTTTTGACATTTGGATTTTAAGAATGAGATTCTGAAGTGAAAGAAAATTGGGTCCTTTAACTAGGTCCCATTGCGCACAAACTTTATTTTGAAAAGTCTTGAAATCAGTGGTTCAAAAATAACTTTAACACTTATGTCATTTTGGAAGATACAAGGAAGCCTGAGAAGATGGCAGTCGCAATGGCCAGGTGAAAATTCAAATAAAGATACAAAATACAAAGCTAGATAGATTCATCACGGGTAGTGGGAGGAGATAAGTGCTCCACCCACTTAGAAGACAGGTCATTTTTGGCTCTGAAAACCAGAGGCTGTGAGTAAGAGGATGTGATCTGAACTACTTCAACACTGGACTAAGGGTTTTAGAAATCAAGCGATGGGAGAAGGTGACTGCAGTTGCCGGTGGAGTGGAAATCCCAGTCAGCTGAAGCACTGGGTCTCTGAGCATGACTGGGCTTGAGTGTGAGTGATGCTCTGGACTAATGGAAGCAATGGTGAACTCACTGCTCCACTCCTCCCCAGTGACCTCATTCACTTTGGCCTGAGACAATCAGCTCTTTGAAGTTAAAATAAGTTGATCTATTTTAGGCTTTCATAGCAGACAGTGGGATATCTCAAGTTCTGTAGAGAACAAAGGGTTTCACATGGCCTCTGCTAAGTCCTTGCCTTGAATTCTTCCCAAGGGCCAGCAGTAAATTTCTTTCACACCTCCACTCTGTTCAGATGTGCCGTGCCTTAAACCTGATCTGTCTTAAGACAGTCCCCAAACACTGAGGAGTTCTTGAGAAACACCACTGTGTGCTGGAAGCTGAATGCTGCCTTGGAGAACAAGGACAGTCTTGACCTATAGTTTCTGCGTGTGGGACCTTGCTGTGTGGGCCGGCTCAGGGGAATGAGCACCAGAACCTTCCATCTTTTCCACCAAGATGGAAAGAAGCTGGCTTTTCAGCCAAGTCATCACTTCCTGCACAATTTTATCAAACAGCACATGATCATGGTTACCATACATCTAACACTTTGTCCCCCTCAAGCTTTTGTATGCCTATAGTCCCATGAGTTGTAGCCTATGGGAACACAGAGGAGGCAGGAAATAGAGACAGGACTCTAAATCGCTTGAACTGCCCCTGTGAAAATACCAGTTAATTGCTGTCCAATAAACATAGTAATTTTATGTTATCTAGATACCACATTAAAAATGTAAACATTGCCTTAAAAATCTGTAGCTGCTTTGTTTGTATCAAAGGTTTTATCCCAAAAGAAAACAAATTTGTGGTGCAGTAACCAGCATCTCATTTGGGGGCTTATGTGTTAAGAAAATATTCTTTATGCCCATGAATAGATTTGGGGAACTAAGTCAATTCCTTTTCCTATTGGAATATCAGTCATTTCTCAGAGAATATATAACTTAACAGCAGTTCCTTGCTTTCCAAATCTGTCCCCCAAAACAGAGTTGATAAATTGGAGCACTAATTACTTACAGAGCTGACTCTGTCCTTTCCTCTGAAAAAGAGTTCAGGTTCCTTCTCTCTCCTCTCTTCCTATCTCCTTTACCACCTTTCTTTTCTCCTCTTTTCTTTCTCCTGTTCGTGGCTTATTCCAGGGCAGTGCTAACCTGACTTAAACGTTTTTGCTTTTATAGCATATATAATTAGTTTTAAAGCCATTTGGCTTGTAGATTTGGCCTGTTCCACACCATGTGGAATGTGTACACATGGGCACAATCTGTGGACAGTTTCCTGCAGAGTAATTCATTCCATCAAAAGAGTGATGCAATGAAACAAAGTGACATTTTAAAGACGTAATTTGGCAGAAGTTTTTATTTTTATTTTTTTCTTTATTGATTAAGGTATTAGATATGTGTCCTTATTGCCCTATTGCTGCCCCCTCCCCTCATGCCCTTACCCCCCTGGTGTCTGTGTTCATTGGTTAGGCTTATATGCATGCATACAAGTCCTTTGGTTGTTTTCTTCCCCAAACCCTTCTGAAGTTTGACGATCTGATTGGTGCTTCTTTGTCGCTGGATCTCTTCCTGTTCGTCAGTTTATGTTGTTCATTATATACCATAAATGAATGTGATCATGTGATATTTATCTTTCTCTGACTGGCTTATTTCACTTAGCATAATGCTCTCTAGCTCCATGCATGCTGTTACAAATGGTAAGAATTCCTTTTTTACTGCAGCATAGTATTCCATTGTGTAGATGTACCACATTTTTTTAATCCACTCATCTGCCACTCTGAACATAGGAGTGCATATATCCTTGCTGATTGGTGTTTCTAGTGCCTTGGGATATATTCCTAGAAGTGGGATCACTGGGTCAAATGGGAATTCCATTTTTAGCTTTCTGAGGAAATTCCATACTGTTCTCCACAGTGGCTGCACCGGTATGCATTCCATCAGCAGTATAGGAGGGTTCCTTTTTCTCCGCATCCTCACCAGCACTTGTTTATTGACTTGTTGATGATAGCCATTCTGACGGGTGTAAAATGGTACTTCATTGTTGTTTTGATATACATCTCTCGGATGATTAGTGACTTTGAGCATATTTTCATATGTCTCTTGATCTTCTTTCGAAAAGTATCTATTTAGGTAGGTTGCCCATTTTTTGATTGGGTTGTTTTTCTTCCTTTTGTTAAGTTTTACAATGACATTGCAGTTACTTATTTTAAACAAATAATTCCTTTAAATTCCTGCTCATGTTGGCATATAGATAGTGAATCCCATACCCCTTTGTTAAGATAATCACGGGTAATATCAGACTTTTTAGGAGATAAAAACCCTGTACAGAGTTTGTCATTATAATCCTGGGTCTACTTCTGGGTCACAAATTAGGATTTGATATTTGCTGTCCTTCAGTAAGATCAAGTCATGGAGATTATTATGCTAAGTGAAATAAACCAGTCAGAGAAAGACAAACATTGCATGATCTCATTTATATGTGAAATCTAATAAATGAAATAAACTGACAAACAAAATAGTTCCAGTGACATGGGAGCATGTAACAGGCTGAGGAGTCTCAGAAAGGATGGGGTTGTGGGGGTGAGAAGAGATGAACCAAAGAATTTATATGCATAACCCATGCCCAGACAGTAGTGTGCTGAAGGCTTGGAGAGGGAACAGGAGTGGAGAAGAGAGGGGCAATGGGTGGGAAAAAGGGGGGGACATCTGTAATACTTTGACAAAGATAAATTAAAAAAATGAAGAAAAACACACAAAAACTACCATTATAAAAATAAGTAAATTTTAAAAACATATAAAATCAGATCAGTGAATTAAGCTAAGATCTATGATGTCCCAGATTGAGTCTTTGAAAATTTAAGGAAGATAAATCTGCTACATGCATATTATCACTGAAATTCCAAATCACAATTTAGGAATGAAGTCAGTTTAAAGAGCAAGGGGAGGAGAAAGAGAGGCCCAAGTTAAAGTTTAGCATCCTTCTGACATGGTGAGTTTGCCTGATGTGTCGCCTGCCAATGTGAGCACATGCATGCCTCTGGCTGAACCCAGGCACAAAATCCTGGCAAATGATTGTCACATCTTAACTTGATGCAGCTCTTCCGACACTCTGCAATGTTACCTATCTGTTTTAACCTGTAGGAAGAAGGAGGATTTACAGATGATAGTATCGTTTCTAATCTGCTTTGGGTAAGCCTGACTCTAACACAGGTCTCTGGGTTATATATAGCATTATGCCTGCTAGCTATAATTCTCACAGGGTGACTCCCTTAGTGCCCTCTGGGTTTGGTTTCTTATCCGAAGGCAAGATGTCACTTTCATGTAGAGTGGGGAGCTATCCTGTATCCATAATTTCTTTTAGTATGTAATGAAAAACCTTGAAAGGCTTTAAAGTAAGATATTTTATGGTAAATGTTAAAACTCAATTAAACTCATGGTTCCTTTTCTGTAACTGAGTATCTTCTATAAATCATAAAACTGACTGGAGTATACTTACTGTGCTTGTGGATTTATGTCAGCATTCTAAAAAATGAACAAATGGGAAGGAGTCTTTTGAAAAACTGAAATTGCAATGAGAAATTAACATTCTGTTAGAGAAATCATTGTTTTTGTCTCTCCCCTTCCCCATCCAGCTCTGATAAGTCTTCTCTTCTCACCTCTAATCCTCTCCTTTTGCTCTATAGGAACCTGTATATGCTTCTACTTATCCTCCTACTATACCTGCTGCCCATAAACACCTGTCATTTATATCTATTAATCAGGTGAGGAAAGCCTAAACATATTAAGCCTCATTGCCATTTCTGAGCAGTAGGGAAGCTTGTTTCATTTAAGGAAGTAACTCCACTGCATGTGTGTGTGCGTGCGTGTGTGTGTGCGCGCACGCATGTGTGTGTGATTAGTTCATATATTTTTAGTCAGTCACGTATCTATAATAATAAAAGCTTAATATGCAAATCAACTGATCAATCGAACAGTGGAACAACCATACAGATGATGCCCTGCCTGTGGTGGCAAGGGCCGAGGCAGCTGCCAGGCCTGCAAAGACTATTCTTGCATGAATTTTGTGCATCAGGCCTCTAGTATTATATATTTGGTTCAGACTTTCAGATAGACCCAATGAGATTAATTCACTTCATAATCATGAAACTGATTTAAGAAATACAGTGGTACCTCGAGATACGAGTTTAATTCATTCCGTAACCTTGAGGCATGAGAAACTATGAGACGCTTAAGTTGAGGTAAACTGGTGGGTCGTGTGCAGCCGGCCGATCCGCGCAATTACTCCTATCTCAAATGTTGCTCGTATTTCAAAGCAAAAATTGCTCGCTCGAAGGCTCGTATCTCAAAAATCTCATATGTTAGGGCACTCGTATCTTGAGGTACCACTGTACTCCAGAGCAGCAGTTGCCAACCAGTGGTCTGCGCACCACTCGTAGTCTGTGAGGTCCAAAAGGTTGGTGACCGCTGCTCCAGAGAGTTCCTTGCTCCAGCTCAGCTATAATGCCATCTTTCTTAGCTTGATGAACCAGGAGTATAAAGTAGAGGCAGTGTGGGGTGTGGAAGTGTCGGGAGGAAGGGGCTAGTATGGCATGAGCTAGTTGCAGTGGTTCTATTGAAATGAAAAACCAAAGCCTCCTGCCCCCTACTTCCCATACCCCATTGGAACCCCACCCCATAGGGGAGACCTGGCCTGACTCAAGGCTTCTGTTGGTGCCTAATATGTGATAATTTTTAAAGCTAAAAATATGCATGATTGCTTTTCTAATATTGACATTTTTCACAAGAGTCTCTACCCCCCTTTGCCTCCATGATTGGTTTTTATTCCCCATGGAACGTTTCTGGTGTCAGAAGAGCTATGAAAAGCAGCTACATACACTTTGCCATGATCCTCACATTCTGCTCTCCCTCTACCAATGGGATCTGGTTCAGTCACTTCCCTTTTAGGGACTTTATTTGCTCTAAGGTGGCCTTTGCTAAAAATTTCATGACTGGACTGTCCCCTTAGGCCTGGTAGTGATAAAACAGGCTTTTGAGTGTTAGGTGCAGAATTTCAAACATGAAGTCGACAGAGTGCTGCCAGAGAGAGGTTTCAGGGGCCCTTCTGTCTGTATTATGCATCTTCACACATGGAAACTTCCCATTTCTACTCCTGCAGGTGGACTTTTCCCTCACTCTCCTTGGTTTCTTTCCTCTGAAGTTAGGCATGCTGGGCTGTGAACCCAGCCTCACATAGCCAATCAGTGTCCATCCAAAAATGAGGTTGAAATTGGAGGGGGCACATGAGTTATTTCTTAAGTCAACTTTAAATTAAAAGATGTATTATTGAGTTCCTTTTTAATAGACTGGTTTTTAGAGAAGTTTTAGGTTCACTGCAGAATTGGGCAGAAAGTACCGAGATTTACCAATGTACCCACCACCATGCACATAGCCTTACCCACTATCAGCATCCCCATCAGAAACATACATTTGTTACAGTTGATGAATCTACACTGACACATCATTACCCACCAAAGTCCTTAGTTTATTTTTGGGTTCATGGTTGGTGGTGTGCATTCTATGGGTTTGGACAAATGTGTAATATTTTGTAGCTATCAGTATAGAACCATGCAGAATGGTTTCACTGCCCTAAAAACCCTCTGTGCTCTGCCTATTCATCCCTTCTCTTTGCTCCCCCCAATCCTTGACAATCACTGATCTTTCAATTGTTACCATAGTTTTGCCTTTTCCTTAATGTTGTATAGTTGGAATCATTCAGCCTTTTCAGATTGGCTCCTTTGACCCATAATATGCACTTAAGGTCCCTCTATGTGTTTTCATTATTTGATAGCTCATTTCTTTTTAGTGCTAAATAATATTCTTTGTCTGGATGTAACACAATTTGCTTATCCATTTTCCTACCAAAGGGCTTCCCAATTTTGGCAATTATGAAAAAAAATCAATAAATTTCTATATACAGGTGTTCTTTTTGTGTGTAGCTAGAAATTTTTCAACTCCTTTGGATATTAGTGAACCAATCACTGGATTATATAGTAGGAATATGTTTAATTTTGTAAAAAACTGCCAAACCGTCTTTCAAAGTGGCTATTTTACATATTCACCAGCAACGAATGACTGTTTCTGTTGCTCCACATCCTCACCAGCATTTGGTGAATACAAGGTTTTGAAATTTTGCTATTGTAATAGGTGTGTAGCAGTAACTCATTTTAACTTGCATTTCCCTGATGGCATATAATGTAGAGTATCTTTGCATGTATTTATCTGCCATCTGTACATCTTCTTGAGTGAAATGTCTAATGAGATATTTTTACTATTTTTTTAATTGGTTGTTTTCTTATTGCTGAGTTATAAGAGTTCTTATTTTTAAGTTAAAAAATATATTCACTAGAGGCAATCTATGTTTTATCACTTGAAAGTTAAAAATGTCTTAAAAATTTTTTACTTTTACTTCTTGACAGTCTTCCCAGATAAATATTTTATATACCAGTTAATGGTACTAGCTTGTCAGTTTTCTCAGATGTCAGGAGACTCCTCAGTAGTCCTGGTATCAACATTCAATGGCTCAAAGGTTCAGAGAAGAAAACAGCACTTACATGGAACACACACAGTGTCCAATGAACTATTTGTCTCTTTATTAAGCGTCAGCATACAATTTCTTTTCCTCACATGCCTCAGGGCTGTACCAGAATAAGATTTTCCTTAATTCCCCTCCTCTTATTTTAGAAGCGGGTGGATGGTGACAAGACAAGGTTATAGTTACTTTGAGGTCTACACATAGTTGAGATCTTCTTCATGTTTTGTTCTCATTACTTGAAGCTACATGCTCTCATTTTGGATGGAAATCACTTAAGACAAAGAGAAAGCTAAATTTTTTAACAGTGCACAGAATTCTAAATGGTAATAGCATTTTTGAAAACTGAGAAGTACTTATTTGTCACTTTATTTCTGTTACTTAACATGTTCTTTGATCATTTCTTTCTATAATTTAGTTTAAGTAGATGTGAATAAGATGAAAAATTTAAAGCCACATCATAATATTTTCCACCCATAAAGCTCTCCATTTATGGGAGAATTTAGTCTTAAATTTGCACTAATCCTATAATATAGGTTAGTTCCAATCTCTCTGGAATTAGCTCCCTGTGTCAGAAACATGTAGCAAGATTTGCACTATAATTTCTTAGTACAGTTGACTTTTTAGATCAATACAGCAGTTAGGAGTACTCATCCCCCAATCCACACAGTTGAAAATCCATACATAAATTTTGACTACTAATAGCCTATTAGTTACTGCTAGTTACTGCTGACCAGAAACCTTGTAGATGAAATTTAAGTCATTTAACATATTTTATATGTTATATGTATTCCTATAATAAAGTACACTAAGGAAAAAGAAAATGCTAAGAAAAATCAGAAGGAAGAGAAAATACATTTACAGTATTGGTTGAAAAAAAATCACATGTACGTACTGTAAATGGACTCATGCAGTTCAAACCCATGATGTTCAAGAGTCAACTGTAGATGTGTAGAGGCAAACCCATCAGTAACAGTGTGGTTTTGAAAACATTTTTGCATGATGACCCATTACTCAGTGTCAAGCTGTGTTCCTGGCCACCCTAAGAATATCCTCTCTTCTCAATTATTACATTGACTTTTAAACACACACACACACACACACACACACACACACACACACGTTTCCTCCCCTCTCCCTCTTCATCTCTTCACACCTTGTTTACAGAATCTGTGTTGGAACAAGTGAAGCACCGGTTGGATAGGGCTTCTATTTATAGTCTGACAACTCTTTCTTACTATTCCTGGCAATCCTAAATGTCATTGACTAAACCTGAAAATAATGACCCAATACTTACTGCAATATGTATTATGTCCTTCTCTAAGTGGGGAAGAAAAACTTAGAAAGTTGAAATAGTACAATAATGAAGTCTTAAGCTAAAAAAATAAAAGTAAATGAACAAAGATGTCCATCTTGTTTTCACATTTTGAGTTCTATAATTTAATAGCAACTTGGGACAATTTTTTTATTAGATTCTCCAGTGAATATATAAGCTACTAGAGACCCAGTGCATGACATTCGTGCACTGGGGTGGAGGGGTGTCCCTCAGCCTAGCATGCACCCTCTCATAGTCCAGGACTCCTCAGAAGATGTCCGCCTGCCAAAGAGGCCGGAAAGGCTCCTGCCATTGCCACTGCACTCTCCACTTGTGAACCTGGCTTCTGGCTGAGTGATGCTTCCCCTGTGGGAGCAAACTGACCACCAGGGGGCAGCTCCTGCATTGAGTGTCTGCACCCTGGTGGTCAGAGGACGTCATAGTGACTGGTTGACTGGTCAATGGTCATTCTGCCATTCAGTCACTGAGCTTTTATTATCTAGAATATTTTTCTTATCTCATTGGAGAGTCATGTAGAGTGAGATAACAGGAATTAGTGGGCCCTAAACCAACCCCACTCAGTAGCAGAGTTAAGGTCAAACTTCTAGAGAGACAAAACCTTTTATGTTTAATATTGTCGCTTAGAGGGGAGTAAAAAATATGCCTTCTTAACACAGATGAAACAGCTGTGTCATTCCAAGGTTCCTATGTGTCACATTCTCAAATGAGCTCCAGGGGAATCCCAGTGGTTTGGGAAATAGAATTGCTGACTTGGGGATACCAATTTTCTGAGTCATTAACCACACCCCACTATCACACCCAGGACCTTGGAGATGCTACTGAGTTCACTATAGAGCAGTGATTGTGGATCCTTGGCAAGCAAACCTTGACAGATTATATGTTGTTGTTGTTTTTTCCCAAAAATATTTAAGTGAAGTGCTGTATTGATTTGATTAAAATTCACTCCTGAGACTTCATTTTCAAGGAAAATTAATTTTCCGTTATGAATTTTGATGATGTCAACCTCATAGTTTATTTAAGAAAGGTATGTGATTCACAGAGTTACTTGGAATTAGGGTTATTTTGACAATTGCAAGTGGGAAAGTTAAAAAAAAGTATTTTAAACTTTTTAATAATTCTATTTTGATAAAATTTAAAACTTATAGAAAAGTCATCATAAAAGACAGGGTATTCTCATAATCTTTTGCCAGGTTTATTTTTATTTATTTTTTTAATATGTTTATTGACTTCAGAGTGGAAGGGAAAATGAGAGAGAGAGAAACATCAATGAGAGAGAATCATTGATTGGCTGCCTCCTCACACCCCCTACTGGGGATCAAGCCTGCAATCTAGGCATGTGCCCTTGGCTGGAATCAAACCCTTCAGTTCATAGGCCAATGCTCTCTTCACTGAGCCAAACCGGCCAGGGCTTTTACCAGATTGATAGGTTGATATTTGCTCCCTCTCCAACTTCTCTCACCCTTCTTCTCTCCATCCCCCACACTAGTGCTTTATATTCTGACAATTCATATATATTTACTAGTGGTCTGGTGCATGGATTCATGCACATTGAAAGGAAATTAATTAGAAGGTGGCCTGCAGTGCTAGATTGGGCTAACTGGGCCAGACACGCTCTGCAGCCAACCTTTCTTGGTCCCTCCCTGGCTGGTGCACCTGGGATGGCACTGTGGCTCAAAGGGTGCCTATGGAGTGAGCAGGGTCCCTCCTATAGGTGGGGTCCCTTGGCCTGGCCTGTGGGGATTGGACCAAAATTAGCTCTCCAACATCCCCAGAGGGGTCCCGGAGTACAAGAGGGCACTCCGCAAAGTTGCTGTCTAATAGGGTTGGAACGCAAACACAAGTATGCAAGTGTGGCAGTAAACCAGATTGGCCTACTGTGCCCCAGCAACAACATAACCCATGGCCAAAGGTGTAATCAGAAGGCCTCACGAGAAATCAGGCTCTCTCCTCTCTGGTTTTGGTTGTGTCACCTGAGAACCCCCGCCGCCAAGTTACTGCAGCTCCTGCATTGAGCTTCTGCCCTCTGGGGGCCAGTGAGCGTCATAGCGATTGGCCAGACAAGCGGAGGGACACTTAGCATATTAGCCTTTTATATATATAGATATCACCCCCAATACCATCACACTAGGGATTAGCTTTCAGCCAATGAATATGGGGAGGGGAGGGAAGCACAGACATTCAATTTATGGTTCACTTTCATAACTATAATACAACTACAATGCAGTCATCAAAGATGAGGAAATACCACATTGATAGAAGTTTAACCCATGATTCATATTTCAATTGTGTCAATTTCCCCCTAATGACATCCCTTTTACCCACACCCCATTTAGGATTCAAGACAGGATCAAGCATTGTATTTTGCTGCCCTGTCTCTTTAGGAAAAGGTTTTTAACCTACTTTAAGTGACCAAAGATCTTAGAACCAGATCTGGCTATGACTGCTCTGTGGAAGAAGTCTGTAAAAGGAAGACTCTTAAACGATATAATGGCGAGGTTCATATTCATGGCTTAAGCCAATGGTGTCAGTGCAGGCCTGGTTTTATGAAGCTGGAAAGACAGGAAAGACCTGTTCCCTGCACTGCCTCCATCCCAGGGCTTTCAGAAGCCCCCAACAAATCTGGAAGTTATGCCCTATTGGTCAGATAAGGGAAGCTGATTTGCCATTTGGATGGAGTTGAGGAAGAACCAGTGGCCCCCAGATGTGTTTCCCCTCAGGGCTCTCCTAGCACTCACACTGTGTCATTGGGAGCCTGACCCTCACTTTGATTCATGTTATTCAAAAACGATAGAAGAGAAGCTGGGGAAACTGCCTTAGCGGAAATGGCATTCCTCAGTCTAAGATCCCGAGGTGAAAGCAAAAGCAGAAACCCAGGAAGCTGCCACCACCATCTTTAGAGCTCCTCCTGGATGACCTCAAGGGGACAGCCCAGAGGCTCCTGTCTGGGAGGATCTCTCCTCCTCCACACTGGCTCCCAGGGCTCCTGCCCTCTCCCTTGCTTCAGGTGCTGGCTCATACTTTCACAGAGAGGGGTTTATAGTGAAGCTCTGTCCTGCCAACATTGGAAGGCCTCCTGCCTGAGCCACCCTACTGCCATCACCCACTCTTTCTCAGGGCCACACCCCTCCTCTCTGGGCCTGGGTGCCTTGAGCCCTCTCCTCTGCCTCCTTCCTGCTTTTCATCCTCTGACCTCAGCCCCAGCAGCCTGAGCTCTTCCTCTAGCCTGCTCTCTCAGCCCCTCAGCTTTCCCTTGGGCCAAATGAGTATCACCAATGGCTTAGAAAGTGAAGAGGCAGGTATCTCTAGAACCCCAATTAAAAGTTTATAAAAAGCATTTTTACATAAAAATCTTATTATATATGTAAGTTATATCTGTAACACAGTTCATCCTCAATGTCAGATATATTATGACCTACAAGTTAGGTGCTGATTCCTAACTGTCCATGTAATATAGTTGCTCTAGAAAAAAAGCATGTCAAGTTCCAGAAAACCTCCTTACAGCACATCTTACTCCTGATCAACTTTTTCTGCTTTATAATCATGTTCCTGTGTACTTAGCTGGTAAGATCTTCTAGCCTGATAGTGTTCTTTGTGATACATATATGTGTAATATATATGTATGCATACACACACACAAATATGTATATGAAGAAAATTTTCTCATCACCTGAGTTTAACCAGAGAGGGAAAACAGACCAATTTTAAAACTCTAAAGGTCTTGGCATGAAGGCTGTCTCTGTTTTTGTTTATTTTTACAAAGTATTGTTCTGCTGTTCCAATTTTCCAAACAAGTAGTTAAAAAAACAACTAAGTTGTGATTTAAAGTTTCAGTGTTGCTGATGGTGATCTCTGATCCAAGCTGAAAATAAGGAAGTCAAACCTACTTCAGAAGAGTTATGGCCAGTTTCAGATAGTGTTGTATCCTCTTTGCCTGCTTTTCAGCTCACAAAATGCTATGAGCTAAAATTCACCTCTCTCTCATTTCCCTCTTCTATTTTCTCCTTCGTACATGTTTAACTAAGCAGGTTACGGAAAGTCGAGAGAGCCAAATGACTATCGAAGAGAGGAAGCACCTCATTACTGTGAGAGAGGAAGCCTGGAAGACAAAAGGCAAAGGGGCAGCTAACGACTCCACTCAGTTTACCGTGGCTGGGAGAATGGTGAAAAAAGGTCAGTTTGCAAATGTGCATGTTGTACACGTGCACATGTGGGCACACATGCTCCATCACCCATGGAGGGGAGGAGGGTCCATGACAGCTCAGTGAAAACAATCAGACCATGGTATATTTTAGTTTTTAATCTCACGGATGTTGTGTAAATGGTTTTGGGGCTGGTTTTCTGAGATATTCCTACCGAAAACATGTTTTATACATAGTGCCATCTTCAATGTAAAAAGCATAATTCAATTTCAAAACTTAGCCATTTGGAAATTGAGCACAGGTTTCAAAGCAATTGCAAATCTTTTAACAAATCTTAATTCTTTCCCATAATTGCTTTCAAATTATTTACATTTTCTTGCCATCTGGCAATCAGTTAACCCAAATTAGTCTTTCTCAATGAAGAAGTTTCTGTCTTCTCCCTTGTAGAGTAATTCCTAGGTCCCTTTCCATAAAGCTGAGTTCTCTGGCTTACAAAGATGGATTTCCAACTATGTCTTAATAGATGTTTAAAAGATATACCCAATTCAAGGATTGGCGTTTCCCTGCAGACAGTCATTTCTCTGCATCTGAGCTCTTGGAACTAATTTGAAACCTATACACAAAGATTTATTAAACCGAGGAATCACGTGGTTAGTAAAGTCACCAGATAGCTTTAAGCCTCTATATCATATAGGAAATGTTTAGAATTCGGATCCCTTTGTCTCTTATTGTGCATGCCTTCATTTTCTGGGTTATTGTTTAAAAACAAATTTTCTAAGTTAGTAATAAAGGTTTTCACATTCACTTAGAGTTCATTTATATTGCCATTAGCTCTTCTAGGTTTATCTTTCCCTTTTCTCAAAATCTTTCACGATTCTCACTCATACATAGTGCCTAACTCACTATAGTCTCATAATAAATCTTTGCAGAAGAAAAAGAGGGAGGGAAAACCCTTGAATTGTGATTAACTCAAATCTTGGTTGAAGAATCCTCTCTGACAAATTCTTAACTAATCTTGAAATTGTCAAAAGATAATAGCAGATAATTTACTCTCACAAAATGAGGCACCATTTGAGTATTTTCACCAAATCACAGAACAGTGTAATCATGTTAAAATACTTTAATGAGTTCCATCCTGTGTTACCAAAACAGCTCCTTAAGGCCCACATTGATCAACAAGAATTTAAGCTGAAAACATGAACCAGCGCTCAGATCTAGCCTGGACTTTTATCCTGATGACTTTTTTATTTTTCTTTAATTTAAAAAATCACATTGATTTGTAAGTAGGCCCACTTACTGCCAAAACCCACTACTCTAGTCCACAGCACTGTCAGAGGAAGGAGATTTGCTTTGACATGGGCTTGGAGAGTAAGATCCAAGAAGTTCCTTTCTCAGCGGATGAGTTTGCATTCACATTTTCCTGAATAAATCAGAGATCTTTATTTAACAGGTGCTATATTGTTGGCTCAAGAAATAATTTCCTTACACTTTTAGCCTAATGAAAAAAAACCATACCCTATTTTTCTAATATTTGTTACCACCTTCTAGGTTATATGTTGCACTTGCATTGTCAGCTGTGTTTTATTTGCCATAATATGTCATCCAGTTTATAATCACTATAGAATAAAATAACCCCCTACACTACAGTCACTGATACATCCCATTTCATCTGGTTACAATGGCATATATGAGGTACTGCGTATCAGAAAATTGCCAAGAGGCACACTCATTTCATTCTCTCAAGCCAGAAAACTCTACTGTTCTCTAGCCTCATTAGGACTTTTTTCCATCTTGATACTCCTAGAGCCATGGTCGGCAAACTGCAGCTCTTTGGCCCCTTGAGTGTGGCTCTTCCACAAAATACCACGGCCTGGGCAAGTCTACTGTGAAGAAGTGACGTTAGAAGAAGTTTAAGTTTAAAAATTTGGCTCTCAAAAGTAATGTCAATCATTGTAATGTTGATATTTAGCTCTGTTGACTAATGAGTTTGCCTACCACTGTCCTAGAGTATCTGTAACAATTAGCACTCCAAAAGGTTTCTGTGATATGCTACTATTCTCCAGGAAGAAAAATACTCAAAGTATGCCTATGAATAAGAGGGAGGTGAAAATGTTCCTGAAGAGAGTGGTTATGCTTATTGCAAGTAGAAGTCATTGAAAGAGGTATGGGCAGTGCTTTGTTTTAGTGTGTAATTTAAATCTATTTGCCCTCTCACATGCAGAAAAATATTAATATCTACCTGGGAAAGAGGTGGCCCACATCCAAGAGTTTTCCTACATGCTGCTGTCTGAATGGGCAGCAAGGGCCGCCCTGGCAGTACAGAGGGCCAGGTTTCCTGGTTGCCTGTTTTTAACTTGAGAGTTAATGACCTCCGTGCTAATGAACCTTCCCATGTCTCTTTTGCATCCTTTTTGAAGGTAATGATTTACACCCGAGCCTGTGAACCAAATTTCACCTATCTTTGTTATCTTTAAGGAAACATTTATTTTCTTACTGATGTAACTTTGCAGGTCTGGTAAATGAAATAAAATTTGAAAAGATGACATCCTCAAGCAAATATATGTATGTCTTTAAGACTTCTAGAATATCACCTAAAACTTAAGTTTTAAACTAGATTTCAAAATTTTGTCTTAAAATTTTAATGCTGTAATATATCTTTCTCTAGCTCACAGGAGGAAGGAGCAGAGCAAGTCATTCATTTATTTTTCCTTGTAGGTGATGTGACATCCTCTTCAGATATGCTTTGAGGGATGCTCAAAGTAGCAATATTATCTAAGATTTCACATTTATACCTCATATTCTCCTTTGTAAATGTACTAATTATTTTCTTTTCCAAATCCTTCTATTTAAGTTGTGGGGGGGAGGTGATGCTGATTTTTTTTTATTAAAATTTCTTATTCTGACCAGATATCTTTTTCATGCTGTTATTTGCCTTTCATGTGTTCCTTAGCATTTCTCTCTTTAAAGATTCCCTATCCTGATTCCTGAGAAAGCATATCACAGGTTCCCAACCATACCAGAGATGGATATGCCCTTCCAAAGATCACAAATCACTTCCACTGTGTACTCTTGTGTCTTTTCTTCTACAGGGCTAGCACTCTTCAATTATTGCTCAGTAGAGCCACACTCCTCTGAGTGATGCTCCAAATGCTAGACTGGCCCTACCTCACCTCAGCAGTAGGAAACTTGTGCTGGCAGCCACTGCCAGCCAGTGTGACACAATCCATTCTCCTTTTTCTCTGTGGGAGATTGTGCAAATAGACTTCCTCCTCAACTATGCGCACCACCCCAAAGGGCCTTCCGAGCTCACACTCTATTTGTTCAACTATGTTCTGATAGACTTGTACTTTCTTATCCCACTTATATGTTATGGCCGTGTTTTCCTGCATCCTCATTATTCGTTTTGGAATGGCAGCTTCTCAGCCACTGCAGTCCTTAGAAACTATCAGATTCTCTCTACGTGTGCAGTTGTCCTACACAGTCATGGTACCTGCCAAATGTATTTGTATGTTCACATGCATGTTTGTGTATAAATTCTATAAATTGTAAAATCTTTGGAGATAAGAGAGATCCAACAGAGTCAAGAGAATTTCCAGGAATGACCCTGAGATACTAAACAGCTCTTGTTTGTTCTGCAGGTTTGGCATCACCCACTGCCATAACACCAGTAGCGTCCCCTATTTTCAGTAAAACAAGGGGCACAACACCTATTTCCAAACCCCTGGAAGGTAAGTCACCAAAGCACTCAAAATGCCAGGGACTCTGAGCCCTCAGTGGTTCTCTCTCATTGATGGTTTCTACTTGCCTAGATATTGAAGCCAGACCAGACATGCAGTTAGAGTCGGACCTGAAGTTGGACAGGCTGGAAAGCTTTCTGAGAAGGCTGAATAACAAAGGTACATGCCCGAAGCCAGAGGGAAGCTTTGATTTATATATCTGTAGCACACTGTGATGCGTATTTCAGTGAGTAGCAAAGGAAACCTAAAAAGAACCTGCTCCTCTCTCAAAACTTCTAAGTCCCAATTGTGATGGCTTTCTCCTCAGTTAAATTGTCTTCTTTTTACATGACTGGACTGATTTATTCTATAAGCATTATCTTTGCTGTTATCTTTTTAAAAATGAAGTTAACTGGTCAAGTCTGATTGTATTACCAAGCTCTGACCCATTTGATAATGTACTAAATTGGGGACCTCCAAAAACATTTCTTATTAAAATCTAAATCTTAGGGTGTCATCCCATCAGAATCATGATTTAATTTTGCTTTTAACCCTGAGAGCTGATTATGCTACTTATACAAAGTCAACATGATCTTGGGCATGATGAACTTCAAATTATATGTCAATTTCCAATAAGGTAGCAATTGTTCTATCTTATAATCACAATTTCTAAAAGGAAATTTTGGTAAATAATATATTAAAATAAATATTTCAGTACAAAAGTCAATGGAAATAATATATTGAAATAAATATTTCAGTACAAAAGTCAAAGATCATACCAGACCCTTCATGTAATATTTTAGTACATTTACAAAATAAAATAATAAAATGCAGGAATACCCTTATCTCTTAATTAAAATTTCCAGTATTTGAAGCTTATCAAATATTACACTTTGGGAGTCCCTATCATTGACACTGACCCCTAATAGGTTGGAAATAATACACACAAAAAAAAAAAATAATAATAATAATAATCTTTTAAACCAGAAATATAAAAGTGTAATAGGATAACTAACCTGGCAAGGCAAGCAGTGCAACCAATTCAACAGTGATCTAGCCCTGGGGTCTAATCCAACTCAGCACCTGTTTTTGTAAATTGAGTTTTATTGTAACACAATCATGACCACTGTTAAGGTATTGTCAGTAGTCACTCTTGTACTACAACAGCAGAGCTGAGTAGTTATAACACAGGCTATATAACCTTCCATGTAAAGCCTGAAATACGTACTTCATGGCCCTTCGCAGAAAAACATCTTTCTGACCCCTCATTTAGAGACAGGCTACTTCTGCTTCAAGTAGCAAAAGGAATTTAGTGGGCTTGTGTGCAGCAAGGCCAGACTTGCTGTCTTCTACACGTCACAGCGCAAGCATTGTTCCATGAAAAAGCAAGGAAGGCCTAGGAGGCATCCACAGGACCCTGCATATCATCACTATTATGACTATCACTATGGAGGGAGGGGGAATAATTTTTAAGATATGTGAGATGCAGTTGGAATAATGATTTTACACAAATTTATTCTGTTTACTTGCTTGTTCATTGATAGTTGGTGGGATGCAAGAAACTGTACTCACCGTCACAGGCAAATCTGTTAAGGAGGTGATGAAGTTGGATGATGACGAAACCTTTGCCAAATTTTACCGCAGCATGGATGATACCATGCCAAGGAGCCCTGTAGAGCTGGAAGAAGACTTTGATATTATTTTCGACCCTTATGCCCCCAAGTAAGTTACTGAAATTTCTGTCTTTCACCTACTGAGAATGGACTCCTTCATTGGCCTCTACCCAGTATTTTCATGAGGCTCTTCTCTCTCACTCTGATAAAACTTCATTACAGACAAATTATTACAGTAGTGCCCCCTCCCCTTTCTTCATGGAGGATATGTTTTAAGATGCCTGAATCTGGAGATCATACCAGACCCTTCATATAATATTTCTTTTTCCTGTATTTCATAAATTCTTTTCACTTAAAGGAAGCACTATAAAGCTTCTCTCTGGCATCTCTGAATTACCATCATCACTATTGTTCTTTGGGGCCTTTATTAAGTAAAATAAGGGTGACTTGAACACAAGGACTCTAATACTGTGACAGTCTATCTGATAATGTGGCTACTAAATGACTAATGGGCGGGGAGCACCTACAAAGTGGATGAGTCACAGGATGGAATGGAACGGCTACAAGTGTTATACTGCTACTCAAAATAGCACATAATTTAAAACTTATGAATTATTTATTACTGGAATTTTCCATTTAATATTTTCACACTGTGGATGACCCCTGTTAACTAAAACCATGGAAAGTGAAACCATGGATAGGGGAAGGGGAAAGGGGGTCTACTGTATTCTCTGAGCCAGACACATAGTGCTATGGGTAGATGAAACATGCATTCCCAGAACTGATGCACATTCAGGCAAAAAGTCTTACAGACAGAGCATGTGCCACAGATGTTTACCCTATTCCTAAAATGTCACTGAATTTTTCACATACTCCAATATTATTCTGCATATTTTTAGGTTAACATCAGTTAGTAGAGATTTCTATACCATCTTTTATTTGACATACCATTCTTACTCATGACTTTAAAAAGTATTTGGATCTCATGGGCTCAAATTAATACAACTAACTAAAAAACAATAAAGCATATTACTTAACTACAGTATTATATAATAAAAGGCTAATATGCAAATTGACCAAATGATGGTATGACTGGTCAATATGATGAGCACTGACCACCAGGGAGCATACCCTCAACACAGGACCTTCCCCCTGGTGGTCATGCGCTCTCATAGGGAGAGCATGCTCAGCCAGAAGCTGGGTTCATGGCTGGCGAGCGCAGCGGCGGTGGCAGGAGCCTCTTTCACCTCTGCAGCAGCACTAAGGACCCATAGAGGGGGGTGTCTGACTGTCAGCTTAGGCCCACTATCCCAGGGAGCGGGCCTAAGCCGGCAGTTGGACATCCCCCAATGGATCCCAGACTATGAGAGGGCGCAGGCCAGGCTGAGAGGACCATTCCCCCCACCTCCCCACCCCCCCACCACCTCCCAGTGCACTAATGTTATGTACCAGGCCTCTAGTAATTTATAAAATCAGTGAATCTGAGAGTTTTCTCAGGATGTCCAAGAGCCTGTCTTCACACAGGAACCTGATTAAGTCACCTAAGGAAAGCAATTATGTGGGCTCTCTGTTGCCTGCTTTCTTCTGTGTTGCTTCACTTTTAGTTGGGCTGTGACCATAGGGTGGAAGGCAGCTCTTACTTGACCACTCCAGCACAGGCAGCTTCTCTTCCCAGTAGTTCCAGCAGAAGTTTCAGGCTTGATTTTCTTGGATGTGAGTCTATTCCTAAAGCAACCAGTGTGGCCAAGTAGATATAAGACAGTGATTGTCCAGAGCTGGGTCTCCAAATCCAATTAAGCAGGGCTTGGAGGCAGGGTATAGAGTGAGATGAGTCCTCCAAAGGAAAGTCGGGGTGCTCTTACCAGAATCAGGAAAAATACTCTGAACAGGGTAAACCCTGAACTATTGACCACATTTATCTATTTTCTACAAATTTATCAGAGTGACAGTCTCTTCCTTAAATCTGGGTATCATCATAAATTTTTCCTTAAACTACTTCTGATATATTTGTTGCATGTCTCAATATGCTTCTTTTATTTAATTTGCTACCTTAAGAAAATTAACATTTTACCATTTCTCATATTTAAATAATATTTTTGGTATTTGCATGCATAGTGATTTAGCCATTTCTCAATCTTCTCCCAATTCAAATGTTTACATTTTTAAAATCATTACATATAATTTAAATATATGTGCATATTTACACACACACACACACACACAACAATATTATATATAAAAAAGACTTGCAGACATTTATGCAGTTGGAAGTTGAGAGCAACATTGGGAATCTGTTGGGAAGTCATGTGATTGGGTCCACCCACCTCCCTGTGTCTGATCTTCTGCCCCAGAGTTGTGTGAATGTGTAGCAGTTATAGCTGGTTTTGTGAGCCTATTTTATTTCAATCTATTTTTTTTTCAAAATAGTAGTTATTTTTCAGAGGCGGACAATGGGTTGTGAGGAGACTCATTATGAGAGAGTTGGTAAGGAAACTGAAAAATTATGTTATGAAAAGAAAAGTTAGTTTGGAGGAAAAAGAATAAAATGGAGCCGAGACCAATTTGGCTCAGTGGACAGAGTGTCGACTTGCGGACTGAAGGGTCCCGGGTTCGATTCTGGTCGGGGGCGGGTACCTTGCTTGCGGGCACATCTCCACTGTGGGGCGTGCAGGAGGCGGCTGATTGATGTCTCTCTCTCTCATCGATGTTTCTGACTTTCTATCTCTCTCCCTTCCTCTCTGTAAAAAATCAATAAAATACATTTTTTAAAAAAAGAATAAAATGGAGAAGCAATGGCTGGATGTAAATTTTTGGGAGCGTTTGCTAGTACAGAAGTAGATATGTGTACTATTACAAGGGGCAGAGATGGAACGGGTCTGTGAGTGTGAAGAGTTGAGGAAGAAATTCTTATTGTTAAGAGCTATGTAGGAATGGGATAAGCTGCCCCAGTTAGGGACTATTGCTTTTCAGGCAGAGCCCACGGGGTTGGGTGAGTTGGGACTTTGGGAATTGTCTGAGTTCTTAAACTCTATGACTCTTTCCTTGAATCTCCCTTCCATCCCCAACATACTATGACTTTATGACAGGAGAGTGGCAGGCAGAAAGGAGAGTTGTAAGATTTATAATGAAATAAAGGAATACAACTGTGGAGCCCATTGATTCAGGTCAGAGAACCTCAACAGGCCAGGAGTTATTATAGACCAAGGCCGCAGCTCTGCTTTGTTCCTCAGGTTGACGTCTGCCGTGGCCGAGCACAAGCGTGCAGTTAGACCCAAGCGCCGGGTTCAGGCTTCCAAAAACCCGCTGAAAATGCTGGCAGCAAGAGAAGACCTCCTTCAGGAATATACTGAGCAGAGATTAAACATCGCCTTTATGGAGTCAAAACGGATGAAAGTAGAAAAGAGTGAGTATTTCGAACCACCAACTTGCTTCTATGCTTGGGAACTAGTGATCTGGCGATATATTTTTTAACAGTTAAGGGTGCACATTTTGTTTTACTTTTTAATATATAGTTTTTTGTTAATCCTCACCTGAGGCAATATTTTCCATTGATTTTTAGAGAGACTACAAGGGAGGGGAAGGAGAGAGAGAAAGAAACACCAATGTGAGAGAGACACAATGATTGTTTGCCTCCTGCATGTCCCCTAGCCGGGTCCATGCCTTTGATCAGGAATCAACCCATAGGTGTGTGGGCTGATACTTTAACCACTGAGCATTCTGGCCAGGGTGTGATATGGTGATTTTAAGCCTCCTTTTTCTGCCTTGCAAAGGCCAATAATGTTGCTCATAAGACACTCATTAAATAAAAATGAGTACATTTGTGCACACCTGTAGAAAATATGTGTAGAATGTAAAGGCTTTTCATAGAAATTCTTATGGCATTAAGCATCTGTTAATTGGAAAATTCAAATTACCCTGCTGCATTTTTTCCAAGAGATTGGAAGAAAAGGATGTTTTTGGGCTTTGTAATTCACCTCATTGTCAGCTCTGTAGGGCCCAAACACAATAATTCTCCACTTAATCTTATTCAAGAGGAAATCATTTGATCTCTCAAGGGAAAATGTGCCAAATCATTGCTTTGCCTAATCCTAGATTTTTATATTATTAATTAATGCACAAACCAGTGCTCTACAAATTGTCTTTCATGGGATGTGGGCTGGATGGAGAGGGGCAGTTGGGAGGGCAGTGAAAGGATCATGAGGCAGTAGACTCCAGGCTGTGTGCCTCATACAACAGTGCTGCTCTGCTTTTACCTGCCCAGTAAGGTAGAGTTTCATAGTTTTGAAACAGAGGTTTCTTTGGTAGCAAAAATGACATAAATAATTGTGCTGTTTTGAATATACTTTAATTTTGAATATAATTTTTATTCTGTAGCAGTCATAAACCAATTTCCTAAAGCTTTTCTTAGAAACATAGTAACTAAATAAAATAATTGAGTTTTGTCAACATAACTGGTTTACTCAAAGTATATTTTGAAATCACTGTGCCTCATGAATTCTCAAGATGTATTATATATTTCTTCAGTATTAGAACCTAATCCCAGCAAAATAATTTTTCTGAATTCCTTTACACCATATACATTTTTTTTTAAACAATGAATTGGAGAAATGAAGGCTTATTGGAACAAGTCTTATATATCTTTCCTCTATTTCCACCTTTAGGGGATGCAGATGATGTCTTTGTGGTAACTGGCACATAGACATTTGTGGGTTCACATGAAAACTCAGCATCTTGTTATTAAAAGAAAAGGACCTCAGGGGATCAGTAATTTATCACTTTGCCTCCAAAAAAAGATTGTAAATTAACCCATTTCTTATAGAATGCCTGCTTTTCTATTTTTGGTAGGAAATAAAGGCTTTTGATGAAAAACACCTAACAGTCTTCCTTGAGAATGCATTTTCAACATTTCAGCATTGTTAGGAATTTATAACAGTTTGAGTGGAATTTCAACAAATGAATCTAGTTCCTCATTTTATACTAAAGTACCACATTATCACTCTATTCTTGTCTCTACATGGTGAGGTATGACACTTGTCAATAGCAGTTTGTACTTTCAGTACAGTGTTGAATTCTTAATACAGGGGTAAGCACTGCACTACATAGTTAATCAGACTTGGATATGTTCTCCCCCTCAGGATTAACTTGCAAAGAAAAAGATACCTGGCTATGAATAATTTCTGATTGTAAACATTGTCATTTCACCTGAATATCTTACTCTTCCCTGTGTTTTTATGTTTCTTTGTTCAATCGGCCCAGTGTCCTCCAACTCCAACTTCTCAGAAGTCACCCTGGCAGGTTTAGCCAGTAAAGAAAACTTCAGCAGCATCAGTCTGCGAAGTGTCAACCTGACAGAGCAGAATTCTAACAACAGCGCAGTGCCCTACAAGAAGCTGATGCTGTTGCAGATCAAAGGTATGTAAAAGTAGGAGGAGTTACATCAGGCCTGGGCTTCAGTTAGGCAGCATCAGGGGTCCTGACTGCCCTTAACTGCCTGTCATGGGAAGGGAATTCACTTCACGCTTTTGAGGACCTGCTGTGCACCAGGTGCTGGACTTCCTCCTCTCAAATAAGCTTCATAAAATCCATGAAATGGCGTACCACCGAGGCTTAGGGGATTAATAATGTGCCTGTGGTCAGTTGTTGAGCAGCGTTGTACCTAGGTCTCTCCCAATTGAGAAACACCTTGGGCAGCTGCCTCCTTTACCCCGTGGCCCCTGCCACACACTGTCTGGCAGTTACCAGACCCCCTAAGTTGTCATAGTGTTCTCTCCACACAGTTTCCTCCCTGAGGCAAACAAGAGTCAATCAGGGCAGAGGGAGAGAGGTATAACCTTGGAGAAGGAATCCAGAGAAGCAGAGCAAGTGAGGTAGACCCAGATTCCACTTCATCACCTTTTCTATCCATAGCAAGGGAGTCCTAGCTCTGGGCTGTGAGAGTAGATTTGATTGTGTCCCAGTGGCAACTGCTCAAAATTAATTGCCTGGAGAGGATAGATGAAATCTCCTCTCTGTCTGGGTGGGTTTCCCATACGTTATGCATGTCCACAGTCCTTCCCAGTGACAGGCTCCAATAACCAGCCTCTATTCCAGGTTCTAACCCAGACACGACACTATCAGTGTGTTTGTAGAAAGATCCACAAGGCAGTGCTTGCCTCTAGACTGATGCCAAAAGGACTCATAGCCAAAAACTCTGGAGCAAGCAGAAGCTGTAAAAGGCACACCCTCACCTGCAAAGGCTAGGAGATGTTCGAACAAGGGAAAGGATCATGGTGCTGTCTTTCCTGGAGGAAGAAACCCCACCTAACCCATATCTGTGCTGTAACAGGACACTGACAACCAGAGATATCCTGAGGGCATGGAGCATTTGGGAAGGCACTAAAAGGAACATAATGCATGATACTGTCATTCTAAATTCCCCTCCGCCATTCCCAGTCATGGGAACTAGTGTATATAGGTCAGACTCTATAATTGAAAGCGATGCTTGGATGGGGTGCTTTCCGGTCCTTCCTGTGGCTGGGGGAGTTCTCCTTTCTAGGAGATGTTTCTTTGCCTTGTGTTCAGGAAGAAGACATGTGCAGACAAGACTGGTGGAACCTCGAGCTTCGTCACTCAACAGCGGGGACTGCTTCCTCCTGCTCTCTCCCCACTACTGCTTCTTGTGGGTAGGAGAGTTTGCAAATGTCATAGAAAAGGCGAAGGTTAGTATCTGAAAAATAAACTAGTTTAGTTGAACATCTCCTTTATACACTGACAGAATCTTCTACCCGTTGCCAGATGATTGCAAAGCTTCTCAAGTGCCCAGTTTCATTTGAGTGAGAAGAGATAGATATTGTTCTGAATATCTCTCAAATAAGCATTCATTAGGTGTTCACATGTGGTATTTAGGAAGATTGATACCTATCCCTCCAGGTTTATAAAAGGCACACCCTCACCTGCAAAGACTAGGAGATGAGCGAACAAGGGAAAGGATCATGGTGCTGTCTTTCCTGGAGGAAGGAACCCCACCTAAACCATATCTGTGCTGTAACTGACAGTGGTCCTAAGGACATGGTGGCATTTGGGAAGGCACTAAAAGGAACGTAATCAATGATGCTGGTTTTGTTCTCACTCTTGTATAAAAAAAGAACTGGCACATCACATCAAAGTTGCTTATCCCAGGTCCCTGTGAAATCCTGCTCCAGACCCAGTGAATGAGGATCTCATGGGATAAAGTACAGAGAACAGGTAGATTTTACCAATTCATGTGATCTGTTGAATTTGAAGATTAAGAACTGTAGCTCTAAAGAATTGATATCTCTGGTTGTTTAGTTATACTTTCTTGATTTTGTTGAAAATATTCAACCACCAGTGCCTTTCAGACACACATAATTTCTGGTCTTGGATTTCAGAGTGTCTCTCCAGCTAACCACAGGCTATCTACCCAGATAATGCTGTTTCTCCCTTTTTTTCAGGCCTCAGAACTTGCAACGTTAATTCAGACAAAGAGGGAACTTGGTTGTAGAGCTACTTATATCCAAACTATTGAAGAAGGAATTAATACACACACTCATGCAGCCAAAGATTTCTGGAAGCTTCTGGGTGGCCAAACCAGTTACCAATGTAAGAGTTTACTGTATTTCAGAGAGTGACAAGACTTAAATATCCTTTCTTCTCTCCTTCTTCATCCTTCTAAACCAGCCCCATTTCAGCATTTAATGTAATACCCTCTCATTTATTCATATCCCAAAGCTGCTGGAGACCCAAAGGAAGACGAACTGTATGAAACAGCCATAATAGAAACAAACTGCACGTATCGTCTGGTGGATGACAAGCTTGTTCCTGATGATGACTTCTGGGGGAAAATCCCAAAGTGCTCCCTTCTGCAATCAAAAGAGGTATAGGGAGTGGGCGGAACAGTCAGCACAGGGCTGTCCAATAAAATAGGTACTAAGTGCCCCATAAATCCTGGCTATCGTCAGTACCGTCATGGATTGATAACATCTTTTGAAAGCATATTTATTTATAATTTCCAACCATTACTTCCATCTTGATTACTAATATAGAATTTAGACTATTGTTCAGAGGAGTTTCAATAAATTATTGAAGCTTTTTTTATTTTAGGCAATATATGTATATATTAGCCCTATCTCTTGATTTTTGTATAAAAATAAAATAATTTTCAGTCCTTAAGTTCAGGAAATTATATATCCTTTCTATATGTCCTTTTTTTTTCTCTCACACCCTAAGTATTAAATACATACATTTCCAGTCCATTAAATAAGTAATCTAAGTGTTGAGAGAAAAAGTGCTACTCAAAATTTTATTGATTAGAAGAGTATTATAAAGACTATAATCTGAAACTAGATTGATTGTATCATATGTGTGGGCATTTAAATGGAGAAAAAAACAGTCACAGAAATAATTAGGCATAACTTTAAAGAAAAAGTAAAATTAAGCCTTGTTTGAAATTAAGTAGAATTTGGATTATTGGAAATGAAGGGAGAAGTTATTCTAGGAAGAAGGAGTAGAACAAACTATAGGCTTGAAAATAAGAGATAGTACCCCATTCATGAATTCATTCAGCAAAGAGTAAACCCTACTGTAAATATAAGTATGGTATGGTTTCTGCCCTTGGGGATCTTAAAACTATGTAGAGGAGAGATGACACCTGTCATCTCTGTACCTGGAATGTATGAAGTGACCTGTATATACAAAGTGAATGAATAGAAGAAGAAAGGGGAGGAGGAAGGAGAGGGAGAAAAGGGAAGGATGATGGGAAGATGGCCTTCACTCTTTGTTGAATCAGAAGTTGTAGGTGGTTTGAGAGTTCAGAAGAGAGAACATTAACTCGGGCATTTAGGATAATGAAATAGAATTCCACCCATCGGGTGGAGGCTGGCTGGAAGTGCCAGCTTGTAGATCTTGTTATCTTTTTGTGTTTGTATTGATTGCTCCACCTAGGTTTGTATCATCACCCATTTGACTCACTAGCTGATTCAGCTGGAGCTTATCCTTGAAGTTAATAAATTTTTCTGTGCTATTCTCCCAGGTACTGGTGTTTGATTTTGGTAGTGAAGTTTATGTGTGGCATGGAAAAGAAGTTACATTGGCACAACGGAAAATAGCATTTCAGCTGGCAAAGCATTTATGGAATGGAACCTTTGACTATGAGAATTGTGACATTAACCCACTGGATCCTGGAGAATGTAATCCGCTTATTCCCAGGTACTCCTTTGATCTCTCATGGGCCTGTAGAGCCAGTAGATTCCCTCAGCCGAGGGAGTACTCAGTCCCCTGGTTTTCAGCATCTCCCAGATCAGAATCAGCTGAGGAGTTTTTCTTGGAAAATGCATGTATCAGCTCCAGCCCCAGAGTTATGTGCAGTATCAGTATGTTTTAAAATCTTCCCAGACATTTTAAGGTGCAGCCAAGATTAAGTCTCTAGCCCTTCTTAAGAAACAAGGAGGCTGAAACTACCAAGGTATCATGACTTAGCCCAATTGGATAGTGTGTGTCATAGGGATAGGGACAAGCACACCTGCTCCCACTCCTGTTCCCACTGTCAAACTGTTCCCTCTCGTATGTGTGCAATCTCACAACTTAAAAGATACAATTCTAAAACTGACACCAAGTGTATTTCCTATAGGCATCTTAGCAAGTCTGCAGAGTCAAATTTATATAGAAGACAGTCATTCGGCATTTCTGGTGAAGACCACAGCCTTTCAAGAGAGTCCTGCATTTTCCATAGTTGTTGATACTTGGTTCCTTAAGTCCCCTGGGAGAATGAGGCAGCAGTATCTGCACCCTGCTTTGGTCTCCTTTGAGACAGGCAGCCTCTGTGATGTGCCTTTGGGCCAGAAGCTGTAGTCTGGTCCAAAGCAGGAGCCACAGCAGGAGACAATGAGCATTGCCCATCAGTCTGAGGTGTCATATGCATCCTGGTCATGAATCACAACCAATGGTTGATTTGGAAGGATGAGAAATGCCTGCACCTTCTCAGGGCTGGACCTTCCACAGCATGTGTTTACTCAGATACACAGGCATACTTTATTTCATTGCACTTCACAAATGTTGAGTGTTACCCATTGAAGGCAAGACCCTCCACCAGCAAAAAGATTATGACTCACTTTATTGCAATACTCACTTTACTGTGGTGGTCTGGAACTAGTCCACAGTATCTCTGAGGTATGCTAGTTCCTCGGACACCTTTGTTTCAAGCACAGATTCACATTCTGAGATACTGAGACCATTCCAGCACTCCAGGTTGGGCTGTGTCACTTCCTTCCCTGTGTCCTTGTGCCCTCCCTGCCTACTGTCACGTCCAGGGGCCTAGAAATAAATATGCAAACCTTACCTTCATGGTATATGAAATTATGTTCAGTTTAGTAACAGAGGAGAGTTAGACTGGAGAGTTTGTTGTAACATGACTTAAAATAATGGAGTTCAGGTGAACTCCCATCTATTCCACTTTACAGAAACTTGGTGAGCAGCTGAGGTGCTTGTGGACTGCATGAAGGAGGCCAGGAAGATATGCATGTAATTCCTGCCTCACCTCCCAGCCTAGTGCACAACCCCCAGGTTCTCCTGAACACGAGAATTTGCTAGGATGCCAGAAAAGTCCAATCCTGATGTGGTCCTCATTGCAATTCAACTCAATTCTGTGGACATAAAGCTTTGCAAGGCTTTGGGCTAAAATAATAAAATGTCACTTATTTGGTAAAATAAGAAAGAACAGACCATTCTATATACTACTTATATATTCTGGGGTGTTTTTTTGTTTGTTTGTTTGTTTTTGTTTTTTTCCAATAACCACATGTGTTTGTTTTAGATTCCTTTCCTTTGTTTTATCATGGCTTAACTATGGCTCTTTTCCCGTGCACCCCCACCCACCTACCTGCAGAAAAGGACAGGGGCGGCCTGATTGGGCAATATTTGGGAGACTTACAGAACACAATGAGACTATTTTGTTCAAAGAAAAATTTCTTGATTGGACCGAACTGAAGAGACCTAATGAGAAGAATGCCAGTGAACTTGCCCAGCTGAAGGTATGCCGAGTGGCCAAGCCTCAAACCTCAGGGCTTGGTTTGGGACCCAACAAAAGGGACTTCCCAGGATTTACTAGTACAACAGCAAACCAGTTTCCTACTATATTCCAACTCGAAGAGTGAAAATAGCCTTGTTTACACCTTTGGGTTTATGGGTGTCCCACTCATTATGGAGGGGTAGCTATTCAGGCCTCCTCGAGTCTTTCCCATAAATGCAGCCTTTCCCTAATACAGTTCAATGCCTTGGGACAGAGTGTGAAAGCTGTGCTCTTACACTTCCCCGTTAACCATGAAGCAGCATGGAATGTGAGACAAAACAGCTGGAAAAATAGGCAACTGATCAGACATTTTATGTTCCCTGTAGGAAGATCCTAGGGCTGAAGTCAAGCCATACGATGTGACCCGGATGGTGCCAGTGCCCCAGACAACAGCTGGCACTGTGCTGGATGGGGTGAACGTGGGCCGTGGCTATGGCCTAGTGGAAGGGGACGACCGCAGGCACTTTGAGATTGCCAGTGTCTCAGTGGATGTCTGGCATATCCTCGAATTCGACTATAGCAGGCTCCCCAAACAGAGCATTGGACAATTCCATGAAGGGGATGCCTATGTGGTCAAGTGGAAGTACATGGTGAGCACTGCAGGTTAGTGACTTACATGTTCTTCAAGTTGAGACAGGCCCAGCCCCCACACTGAGGCTGGGAGCCGCAGGGCTGCTGGAGCCCGACTCCCTGTGCGCCATGTCTCACGCTGGCTGCGTGGGTGCAGCGTGCTACCCACCTCACCCACATGCGTATTAGCTCTGAGAACCAGTTAGTAAACATGTAGATGAATTCCTAACAGCCCAGTACTGCTAACATCCGGACTTTTCCTTACAGAGATGAAACTTGCATGTTGGGATTTTCCCAGGAACCTCATTCTCTCCCCTGTCCTGTCCCCAGAGTTTTTTCTAGCCAAGTGATCATTTGCCTCCAGATGACATTTGACATGTGGATGGATGCTGCTTAAATTAAAGTGTTAAGTAAAGCATATATGGATGATTTAGAACTGAAACCAAATGATGTAGTAACATTGTAGCAAATACATGCACAAAAATAATGTAATTAAAAATGAAAGAAGCTGTTTCTGAGGGAGGACAATGAGTGGACTCTGGAGAAAGACTCCCTTTTCTTTGCCAAAAAGTAGCTTTATCCATGTTATGTTCAGTGTCTGTCCTCCCTACCCATTCAGCAGGGAGTTTATGTCACAACTCTGATTTTGAGATTCAACTACAGAAGAATTGATTCACCTCCTTATGATCCCCTTTGCCTCCACATGGTTTGCTGATTAAACACCTGTAGACTTAGAATCATTTGATTTCTTTACTAATGTATCAAAAATAAAGCTTTTAATCAACTGCTCAGCATTTACTGTGTGTTAGAGACTTTATAGGGAGCAAGTCAATATTTCAGACCCCGCCTTCAAGAAGTATCTATACTAATAAAAGGGTAACATGTTAATTGGAATGGATAGACCATACATCATACTGACGACATTCCAGATGTTCTTCCTGACAAAGCTGGGGCCCAGGCAGCGCCACCCGGGGTCCTGTGTGCCAACCCGAGCAAAGCTGCCCAGGTCCCGGGTGCCTGTGGCTGGCCAGAAGGAGGGAAGCCCGGGTTCCGGTTGCCTGCAGCTGGCCAAAGGGAAGGAAGCTTGGGTTCCAGGTGCAGGGGCCAAGGCAGAGGCGGTTAGAGGCAATCAGGCAGGCAGGTGTGTAATTAGGGACAATCAGGCAGGCAGGCAGGTGAGCAGTTAGGAGCCAGCAGTCCCAGATTGTGAGAGGGTGCAGGTCGGGCTGAGGGATTCCCCTCCTCCCATCCCCAGTGCACGAATTTCATGCACTGGGCCTCTGTCTAGTCTATATAAAAGCCTCCAGTCTAGTCTATATATACTACTGGACAACTGACCCATAGCTGTTATGCACACTGGCCACCAGGGGGCAGATGCTCAATGCAGGAGCTGTCCCTGTTGGGCAGTGTGCTCCCATAGTCAACCTCCCATCGTCCTGCCAACCAGCCCAGATTGGTCCCATGGAGACTGGGTGATTTGGCCCCAATCAACCCCAATCGCCAGCCAGGCCAAGGGACTCCACCTGTGCATGAATTCATACATGGGACCTCTAGTATGTTATAAATGACAATGAGAGAGCTCGGTCTCCTGAAATGGCTACTGCCTGCAGTGGGAAGGCGGGAGAGGAGGCTGTGCAGGGTTGTGCCCAGCGCTGGGCTGCAGGTACTAGAGCCACCCAGTACACAGGTATGCACTGGGGCTTTACCTTAGGCTCTAGCTGAGTGTCTGTACAGCGAACTGATGAGATGTGTTCTGTGCTTGTGCTCATTTTTCAGATAAGGAGCATGACACAAAATTAAGTAACTCACCTGGAGTCACACAGCTAGCAGAGAGCGGAGCTGGGCACTGAAACCATGTTCCCTTTCATAAGGAGGCCCTGTCACTTAGAGGAAAGGTCATGGGTCCTAGAGCCATATGGCTTGGGTCTTCTTTCGGGCCCTCCATAGTAGCTCTGCAAGTTGGGTAAAGTTACTTTACCTCTCTGAACCTCCATTTTCTCACCTGGAAAATAGAGATTATAACACTCAACTCATAAAATATTATAGTCTGGTATGTATAAAGTTTAGCATGTGCCTTGCAGGAAATAATCATCCTTGACATTCTCAGCAGCAATGGCATAATTACTACATTTAACGTGAAGATGAGATAATGTTGATTTACCCAAAATGACAGCAACTTCCATGAGTCACTATGCAGAATTGGCAAACGGAAGAAACAACCTGTGCTGCTGGCTGGCCATAAAAACAATAAGAGGGAATTTAGTGGGGAAGAAACTACTCAGCTCTGGGTATGGAACAGGGAACTTTAAGAAATAACCTTTCAAAACATATGTAGTTCTTGTTCTTAAAATACAAGGGGCACTGTTCACTTGTTTTATTAAAGGAGACCAAGGGGCTCTACAGTATAAAATTGAGTCATTTCCTTACTTGAGCTGTTGGGTTTAAAAAAAAAAGTAATAGCAAGTGAATAAATGAATAAAATGAGATGAAAATAAATTAACAAAATAAATGTAGGATTTGAGGTCTTCATAGATTATTTACTTGGAGGCCCCTAAGAAATAATGATTTGAGTCAGGCAAATACTTTCTGTATTCCTTCCAAATAGACAATGTGTCCCTCTCACAGCCAGATCCAGCAGTATCTTTATGAGCAAAGTTATAACTTTGAAGAAGTCCAGCTTCAGAAAATTAAGTTAGAGCAGGGAGCATTCAAATTCCAGACTGTCCCTCTGAAAGCAGAAAAGCATAGGTCTATGGCATTTGCAGTCACATGTGGTCCTCCTAGAAGCACTGGCCTCTTGGTGACTGCTAGTCCAACTCCTCATCAATCATATCCCACAAGGGCTGCACCTGCAAACAGGACTGAACTCAGACTCAGGATGCTGTGGGGCATGCTCAACAGAAAGCAGTAGTACAGTCATCTTACTGGACACCAGCCACCCAACACAGGCACACCAAGAGAGTTCAGCTCCTTGGGGTTCACAGAAGGGAGCCTTGAAGCCTCGGTGGGTCAGTGCCCTGCCATACTGACCACCTCAGGAGCTGCAGTGCATGGCTCTTGCCCTGAAGGTTAGGAAACAAGCTGCTTGAAGTACCCAGTGATGTTGGGTCAGGCCACATGGAATGTGATACAGGTCGGGTTCCTATAAGCAGCAATCAGTAAGGGGGTTCTGCTCTAGACCTTGACCATGAGAGTTAATACCTCCATTTTCTATTTCTCCTAAATACAACTGCTGCTAATGAACTTACTCTGGAAAGTATTTTGGTGACATTACACTTTAAATTAGGCATTTGATGGATATAATGATTGTAGTTCAGAAGTTCTTTTTAATAAAAGCTCAATCTTTCCTCTGCTAACATTAAAAATAAATAAAAGAGTTAAAAATTAAGTTGTATATAGGATTATATTTGGATATCTTGAAGAAAGCTGCAAGAAAAATTAGTGAAAAATCTGTTTTATAAAATACAATTCTATTTTAGGCACAGACACTCAAGTCCATTTTAGAATGTTAGGGTGCAAGCAGTGGTTATTGAGCATGACTACTATATAATATTTACACAGTGTATTTACGTGCTAACAAATCCTAAGATAGGTATCAACTGCTGTGACCTATTGTAAGCATATCTTTTCCCTATAATCTAATTAACCCAACTAAATTTCACTATGTTGAAGGTTACTAATCAAAATTAAATCTTTATTCCTATCCATATCAGCATAAATTTCAATCAGGTGCCTTCCAACTTAATTGTGGACATTTATAGCCTGTTGATTGATGGTTACTATTTCACTTTCCCACTAAAAATACACAGGCTTGACCAGTTCAGGTGTACAGTAAATGGCACT